>CM023542.1:45697395-46023666 GCA_013350335.1 Chimonanthus salicifolius | reverse complement strand
TCCCTTCTAAACTCCTCTGAGGGCCTACCTTTCCCTAGATTGCCTTCACCAAGATTTTGTTGGGTCAATGAACGAGACCCACATTGGTTGTGAAATGGGAGATTTAGGGATTTATAAAGTACTTGGGTCACTCCATCTAATAGGCTAGTCTTTTGGGATAAATACCTAGTACTAGAAAGTGGTTTTTAGAGCCATATCCTCAAGCCAACACATGTGGGCTCAGGAGATCCTCTAACTGGACGGGATGGGTGGCGACAATCTATTCCTCGGAGAGTCTTGTTCGAAGGGGGGATTGTTGAGGCAGCGAATGAGTTCTAAATTGGTTGTGAAGGGGGAGATTTAGGGACTTATAAAATATTTAGATCACTCTACCTAATAGGCTAGTCTTTGGGATGGATACCCAGTCACACATATTCAAACACAGAACATGTTACCTACTGTGAAACAAATTATTAAGGACTTGAACAATAATGCCAAAAGCTCTATAGTTAATGAAACAAAAAAAACCATTTATTCTATCCCTCGTTAGGCTAGCCTAACTTGACACCTACATCCCAACTTGGGTTATGGGCCAACCTAAAGGATTTGATTTTATATGTTCTATTAACTTTGGAGATTTTGGCATACTGGTTAAATCTCTTTAACAATTGAAATTATAGCAGGTACCATACCTCATGTTCTAATTTTAGTGATGGCAACTTAAGGAAAAGGTCAGTGGAAAACCTCTCACAAAGATGGTAGCTACTTGGTTTAGAGTTAGAGCTACCAAAGACTACGTCATTATAAGTTGTCAACTAGGAAGCATGAATGTGTTTTATTATATGTTGCCGTAAAAGAAGAGTATTGAGGTTCATCAATGACATGCTACATCCCTGTGGGGCCTAACTTGAAGTATGAGCGTTAAGTTGGGCCAGAATAAATGACCTGATCTTTTGCTTTTTTAGCTCTGAAGCTTTTCGCCTATTGGTCAACTCTTTAATAATTGATATCAGAATAGATATCATATCTCGTGTATAAATCTTAATGAAGGTAACCTAGAGAAAGGTGAGCTCTCAAAGGAGATCAACATTGAAGCATAGTGGTATTCTCATCACTCCATTTTGAAAATAAAAAAAGAGCCTTCAATTGGTTTACATTCTCGAATCCTAGAGTTTCCTCAATAAGAAATCCTGTTTCCTCAGCCATGTTTGGAAGATGGAAAGCTTGAGATCCGTAGATTTGTGACAGAGAATTCTTCATGCTGTTCTAACATATAAATCTTCAGGCCCTTACCTTTTTTAATATATTCATTCTCCATTACCATTGTTTGCCATCTTCATTTTGGGCCAAAATTTTCCAAAGAACGGGAAGTCCAGCATAAAACGCCCATGGGTGATACTCACTCTCCTTAAGACACACTAGTTGAGGCCATGGGGGGTTCGAACCTGACATTTCATCTTCATTTTGGGCCAAAATTTTCCAAAGAATGGGAAATCCAGTGTTAAACGCCCATAGGTGATATCCACTGTCTTTAGGACACACTAGCTTAGGCCATAGGGGTTCGAACCTGGCACTTCCCGCTTTTTGAAGCAGAAGATACATGTGAACTATTTTTATCTAACCTTTGAAGCATAAGTTCTGACTTGAACATACAACCTTTCTACTATATTATCTCTATAAAAGTCAAGATTTTCCCTTCTATTTTTCTTGAGATGGTGTCTCTATTTGATTTCCATGTCCTATGATTATTAGTGACATCTCAGAGCTCATTATCACGATTTCCCCCTATTTCTATGTAAACTTTTTTTGTTATTTTATTCTATTTTTCTTTCATTTCTTTGATTTTCTTTGATAGTTCTTCTTTGCTCCTTGTTTTTTCTATTTAATTGAATGAGTTTTCATGTTTTAATTCTGTTTTTTCCTGTGCTTCAATTGCTGTTTCTTCTAAATTCAAGTTTTTTTTTTCCTTTTTTTTCCTTTTCTTTTGCTAAAATTTAGACTATTCTTAAAGCAATTTGATAGCTAAGAGAATTCAGGCCTTTCTTGCTTGCCGTCTTCCTGTTTGAGCTTGTCCCATTATGGTACTTGCTTTCTTCTGTTATGCTTGTATCACCAGATTATTTATTCAATCATTTATTCCTCCCCCTGAAAAAAATCTCATCAAAATTCAGCTTTTAAACTTTTGAGAAAAATTATAGTTCACTATTGAGATGGAAAGATCGATGATGACGATGATTATAATGCTGGGGGCCATGAACGAGTTCTACATTGGTTGTGAATGGGGAGATTTACTAACTTATAAAGACCTTAGGTCACTCCACCTAATGAGCTAGTCTTTGGTTTGGATACTCGGTCCTAACAAGTGATATTAGATCCATATCCTCAAGCTAACGCATGTGGACTCTCCCCAGCTGGATGGGATAGCCGGCAACGTATTATCCGCCGGAGAGCCTCGTGTGAGAGGAGAATTGTTGGAGATGTAAACAAGTCCTACATTAGTTGTGAAGAGGGAGATTTAGGAACTAATAAAGGACTTGGGTCACTCCACTTAATTTTTTAGCGTTTTAGGCTGGATACTCCTTACAGATAATGTATTATGAGGATCTTATTTCTCAATACTGGTTTTGTATTCTTGAATTTTATATTATTGGGAAAAATAAGGAAGATAACTCATTCTAAACAACTGTTATTGCAGATTCCTGAGAAGAGGGGAGAAGAAGAAGAAGAAGGAAGGGAGAGTAAGTAGCAGTCTTGAGAAATGGGTAGGGGGAAGATTGAAATCAAAAGGATTGAGAACACCACAAACCGTCAAGTTACCTTCTGCAAGAGGAGGAAGGGTCTTCTGAAAAAAGCCTATGAACTGTCTGTCCTTTGCGATGCTGAAGTAGCCTTAATTGTGTTTTCTAGTCGTGGCCGACTCTATGAATACTCCAACAACAGGTATGATTCTCTCCATTTCTTTACTTTATTTAATTCTACACTACATGGTTACAGATAGAATTCATCTATAAAAATCAATTTAAAAGGAAATGTGTCTATGTGCTGATAGATCCCGTACGAAAAGGTCCACCTGTAATTTAGGACTTTGCTAAAACTCCTCCTCAGAACAAGGGTTAGAGACACTTGCTCTCCTCTTCCATGCAGGGCTAGAGATATGAACTCAACCCATCCCAGTGGTACCTTGATCTGATACCATGTTAAATACATAAGTAGAATTCATCCTTAAAAATCAGCTTAAAAAGATAGTCCACTGACAATGTGGGACTTTGTTAACATATCCATGCCAGAATAAAATGGAGCGAAAAGATCATTTTACCATATTTTCATTATGAAATAGAAAAGAGAAAAATATTCACAAACGATTCTTTGTGGTTGTTTCATAGATTTCTCTTTTCAGTTGCTTTGGATTCACTCGTAGTATATAACTATATATGTGTATGAAACAATGTAATTTTAAGCTACCACGATGGCAGGATGATGAAGAAAATATTAAACATTTTGCCAGTTTTCTTTCTAAAAATATATGGAATACTAATTTCTCTTCATTAGGGTACCATTCCAAGGAAAGAAAAAATTACTTTGTTAAGGTTCTAGCAAAGAGTGAAGACACTTCTTTTTTATAAATCTTGATGTCTCTCTCTTAGTTATCTCGGGCAAGGGTAATAATTTCAACTGATACATATTGTATCGATCGAAATATCTAGATTTTTAACACCTTGATCGTATCAGCCGATGCCTCGACCAATACCGAGATTTCTACCTTTGATCTTGAGTATTTTTTTGTGTGTTGAATCATGGAAATTATAGATTTTTCTAGGTTTTTTTAGGTATTGATAGTTTTGATATTTCTACTCCTTGCCTATAAAAGTAGAGAAGTGAAAGGGAAAAGATAAAAAACCACTAACTTTAAATATTTATACAATTGTTTAGCATCTGTAAATCTTCTTTCTTGCAACAAGGAATGATGGCTGTCGCTTGGGTGTCGAAAGAAGAAAGAGTAGAAGAGTAAAAGTATATGACAGTACAAAAATCAATGTATATGACATATATAGGGTGTTAGATACTTGATGATTCATGATTTGCTAGATCTTTTAATAGAATGAAATAAAAAGGAAATTAATTGAAGGAGGAGAAAGGAAAAAAAAATTTTTAAAATAACACCAAGGGGAAATCCAAAACCCATTAACTGACAAAAATATGATCCAATTTCACTAGACTACATTGCCCTACTCCTCTTCCTTCTATTAGAAGCTACAGATTGAATCATGAGACTTTCAATAAGGAAAATATATCTTACTGTAGCTTCATCCTTCCATTGGTAGCCACTCCTATTGTTTCTATTTTTAGGTTAAGGAACAGTACAACCTGTCCAAAGCACAAAAATGGGTACTACTGTCAAAACTTAAGGTGCAAAAATTAAAACTTACGTTGGTATCCCGCGGTTTCCTACATGTAAATTAAAAAAAAATTAATTTTATTCTATTTATAATTGATTTTTCCTTTTTCATGGTTGTGATGACCCATACTAATCTCTACTTCCATTAATCTACTAGTTCTTGAAATGTAAATGATAAGAGTCTGTTGTTTCTAAATCAACTCTCTTGATCAAAGTTCCAACACCCAAAACTTTCCTACTGAATGAAGGGCAGAAAATTTCTAATAAAGTTTAGGAGTTAATATGGGTTTCTTCTATTTTTCTTTATTTTTTATTTCTTTTATGACTAAGGTGTCTAGGCCTTTTGGATCACTCAATTAATCTTCGGAACATGTAAAAGCCTCCTTACCTATATATATCAGATAACTATATGGAGAGTGATTATTTAAAGTGGAGTGAGAATCGAACTCTGTAAAATGATAGTGTTTCTTCTTTTATCAAAGACAGGCCTTAATTTTATTTGTAGAGAAACCCAAATACAAATAAAGAAGGTAATAAAAGAGAAAATTACTAAAAGAAAAAAGAAAATACAACTTTAGTAACTAATAAATAACGAAATAACTAATTATATCTTAATAAACTCAAAACTCCTATTTTTTGAGATGGGTTATTGATCATCACTCCAACCCCTTTTGAATTTCTTCTATATATTTCTAAAGCTCGCTTTCTTTTGAATTTCTGTTCCTCTTTCTTCCCTTTCTCTATTCCTGAAAAGGTCTTATTTTTCATTTTTCTTTTCATTTTGTGATGTTAGAAACTTTCTATGATGTTATGTGAAACAGACAGTATGTATATTACTTCCTTTCATTTACATGGTTAGACAAAAAGAGGTCTAGTCTTACATTTCTACTTCAGGAAGCTTTTTATGGCTTGTCTTTCTGTAGAGTAAAGAGACGGACAGCTATAGTACCAGTTCAAATTCATTGATGGGAAATAAATTTGTCTTCTCTTTCAGGGTTTACAATTATTTAAGCTCTCATGTTGAAAAAAAAAGTCACAGACAGCTATAATTCCTCCTTTCAGGGTTTTTCTTTTCTAATGTCAAGAACTTTCCTTTTCTGGGTCTTATTCATATGTTCTCCTCCACTTGTAACATACACTGGACCTTAGGTTGATGCTAATGCTCTGAGAAAGGTGGATACTCCAATGGTTATAAGAGAGTCTCTCATCTCCTTATAGTTTTGTTCTTACCATCTTTTCATTTTACGGGTAAATGATGAATGTTATTGACCATTATATTTTTTTTTTATTTACTTGTGGGAAACCGTGGGAAAACCAATGTAAAACTTTCACCGGTGATATCCATTGCCCTTAGAGAACACCAAGTGAGGCTATAGGAGCTCGAACCTGCCACCTCCTACTTTTTGGGACGGAAGATTACCGATTGAGCTTTACACACTGGATCTAGGATCTATCCAATTTTAATCAACTACGTCTAGTAAATGTGGAAGTCATGATTTGCAACACTTTTCAAATGGGTTGATACCCACTGCCCTTAAGACATACCAGGTGAGGTAATAGAGACTCGAACTTACCACCTCCTGCTTCTTGAAGTGGGAGATTTCCAGTTGGTAATCATAAATTAACATCTAATTTATTTTAAATTTTAACTGCTTAGATCTAAGAATCTTTTTTTCCTTTTTTTCTCTCAAGGTTTAAGAAGATTTAGGATTTTCTATCAATAGAGGATCCACAGTAAAATGCGTTCTACAATAAATCCTCCCTATAAAGGAAAAAAAATAAGTGGCAACTAGTGAAACTTATGGCTAGTTAATTTTTAGAAATATCAAATGGGACCCATTTGGTGAAAATGGGTCCTATTGAAATTGTCTTAGGCATAGCAAATGAGACCCACTGCAACCAAATAGAACATAGTAATTTGAAGACCGTTTAATTTGAAATCTCATCATAAGCTTAAAAATGACATTTGTTGACACTGCCATAATCTATATGTGATCTAAATTTTTACAAGCCCATATTTGATAAGTATAAAAAATAAAAAAGAATTAGCAAAGATCTTGATGATCTAAACTTTATACAATCAATCAACCCAACTTAGATTTTATCAAACAAAGATCTAAAGCGAACCATAAAAAATCATGTCAATTTTGGTTATGTTAGATTTTATGGAGTTTGATCATCAAAGATGTAGTGTTGATCCAGTCGCGAGTCGAGCTCCACGCTGAGCTCGCGAGGGGTCAAAGGGGGCAACACCCTCTTATCAGAGAGTATGTTGGCAAGAACCGACTCTCCTTTGATTTTTTTGCCATGCAAGCCACTTGTATCAGGTATGTCCAAGAAGAATTGAACACAAGACCTCTAGTCTAATCCTATAAGTTTAGACCAACCGAGATTAACAAATATATCATGAGTTACACTTTATGAGAATAAAATCTTAACATTTACCCTCATATATCCTTATCAGGTTATCTACCATATTTGGAGTACGGAAATATCATCACTTATTAGATAAAATTGGATTCTACTATTTGAATTGAAAGCTTTTGTCACTTGCTTTATTTTTACATTTTTTTTTACACCTTAATACATTTCTTAAGATTATTTGTTTATGTTCTTTCTTATGATATTTACTAATTGATGTTGTATGATATTTGGGTTCTTTTTTAACATGGGAATTTGATTATTTTGATTTTTTTTCGAGAACCACATTAATATTACTAATTTTGAAAATATCCAAATTCAAATACAAAATAAAATTACCATTAAAAAATAAACAGAAGAAAATTGCCAATACATCTTTTAGTTTGTGTTTTTTAATGAATAAAATGGTTTTTTAATATATTTAATCAATGATGGCGTGGAAGCATATCCCCTATGTATATGGCCCCAGTTAGAGTACTAGTATTGGACCCTTGCACTCACCTTCTAAACATTGTTTAAAAATTCAAAATGACTCAGATCAGTCTGAATCGACTCGACTCGATAGAATTAGAACTTAAATAAGTCAATTTATTTTTCAAAAAATTCAATCAAATGTCGAGTCTGAATTCCAAAAATTAAATGCTTAGCAATTGAATCCATGTCATAATAGTCTGTCGAATTCATCATTCTTTTCCTTGTTTAGTATGTCCACTTAAGAGAACTTTTTCCCTTGCTTGGGATACAAAGGTGTCAAAGCAGATGGTAATGAGTACATTTTTCATTTATTCATTCATGCCATGAAGCAATCACATGAGAAAACAGAGAGCAAGAGAAATCACTGAGATCTGAAGGAAGCATAAGAGGAAGAATAGGGTTTCAGAGCCTTTCTTTCTGTCTTCTTCTATTCAAGTATGCAAAACTACAGCACATTTATTTATGATAGCATAGCTCATAAATAAATAGTTAAATAAAATACTAGAATGACCTCAATGTATAGAGTTGAGAGGCCACTGAACGCAGACAGAAAGAGGAGAGGTTACCACTAAAATATGGAATGAAAAGATAAAAAATGACATGTTAGACAGTAGAGTAACTATTACTATAGTTTATATTTTATAATAAGATCAAATGGAGAAGTAGATCTCGAAAAACTGATTTTAGATAAATGAGATTTTGGCTTATGATGACGATGATCCTGTTAGTATAATTCATCATCACCAGTGGACCTTTGAAATTGAGGTTTATAAGCACATGTGCACGCTCTCAATAGCCGATTTTTAAGGGTGAGTGTTACCCATGCATTTAACATGGTATCAGAGAAGGGGGTACCACAGGGGTGAGTCAGGTTCATGTCTCTGGCCCTACGTGGAGGGGGAGAGCTTAGTGTCTCCAGCCCTAGTGCTGAGGGGAAGAATTAGTATTAGTCCTACATCGCCAGTTAACTTCTGAAATGTGAGGTTTATAAATACATGGGCACCCTCTCCTTAATAACCAGATTTTAAAAGTGAGTTCTAATCATGTATTTAAGGGACCCTAGATTCTAATTAATAATATTCTTGCATCCAATCAACTGCAAGGAACCATTTGAGAGCCTCAACACTAGGTTATCTCATGCCTTCGCACTTCGACCATTGTTCTTACTAGTTGTTGCAGGGTCTTTGCAACTCATGATGCTGATTTGGTTTTCTACTGTTTCATTCTGTCAATTCTTATGTAAATTTCAATGACATCCACAACTAAATGCTACCGCCATCTTGCCTCAGATATAGATAAACCAATTTGAAGATGGGCATTCTATAACAGCAATTGATCTTTGGAATTAATAAAGCAAACTTGAAGTTTCAGTCCTCTTCTATTTCTATTGTACAAAGAAAGCAATAGTTTATTTCTTTATGTTTTCTTCTCTCATGTTAAATGGCATTGAGTGTCAAAATATATTGAAATGACGTTCTATTAGAGAATCCATGAAATATAAATTCAACTTCTTATTACTTCATGAGATAAAATTATATCAAAGAAAAAACACTAGGCACTTATTGTTGGGCAGTCAAATGAGTCTCACATCGGATGTGAAGGGGGAGATCTAGAGACTTATACTGGACTTGAGTCACTCCATCTACCAGGCTAGTATTTTGAGCTGAATACTCAGTTCTAACAAACCGTATTAGAGCCAGGCCCCAAACTACAGCATTTGAACTCAGTAGGTCCCCTAGCCGAACTGGATGACTGGCGACGTTCTATCTGCCGATGATCCTCCTTCGAGGGGGGGGATTGTTGAGCCGATGAACGAGTCCCAAATCGATTGAGAATGGGCAGATTTAGGGACTTATATTGAACTTGGATCACTCCACCTAATAAACTTGTCATTGGAGCTGGATACTCGGTCCTAACACTTATCTTGTTAGTCCATTTGATAAAAATCAAACGTGCCACGTGTACGGCAAGAAAAGTGATTTACAGAGTTTCCATAATGAAATGGATGGTCAATAATTACCTTATTTATCCATTTTCTATTTTTTGTCCGGATATATTATGAGTAGAAATTTCATATGTACTAAATTATTGCATAGAAAATTTAATGATTTAGTTTGTTTGCAAGTAATCAAGTTTTATATTGTTATTTAGAGATGTTGTTTATTGTATTAATTAACTAATTGATGTTGGGTTTATACTTTGTAGCATAAAAGCAACAATAGAGAGGTACAAGAAGGCATGTGCCGATAGTTCAAACACAAATGCTATCGTAGAGGCCAATGCTCAGGTAAGCTAATCTACTTTGTAGTTCATGATAATCACTTACTTAACCTTCACAAGCCCACCACTTGCAAAGTGAATGGCATAGTTTTAAGATTTGATAACCAAACTCATCCTTGAGAACAAATTGGTCACTTGCTATTGTAGGGAAAAGATAATCAGATTTAAGATGGTGACAGGAAGTTGGTGTTTTCGTCCATTTGTAATCATTTAAGTGATGAAAATGTATATGTGTCTCTTGTCATCATCTAAATGATAAAAACGTATACCGATTTTCTTATTATCAAAATAACCAATGTTCCTATCATTTTATTGAAGCTTAGACAAGTACAATACTTTAGCAATTGCCTGAGTTTGCATTGCAATTTTTTTTTCTCCCACGAGATGAGTAGAAAATGTTCTCTACCTCCAAATTCTGCCTAGGAAGATAGATTTGATGTGTGTGAAGTGATAAAAAGTCAAATATCAGTTAATTTATGAAACCAATGACTTTATATAACACTTTATGCACCATTCTCTGTTAGCTTCTGAGAGTGGGTTCTACCTAAAGAATGTTATCAAGTCATAGTTTTCTAACATGGTATAAAAGAGGAGGTTCCGCTTGCAACTTCAGAGCACAGCTGTACGTGAGGGCAGGTGTGAAGTGATAAAAAGTCACACATTGATTAATTTTTTAAACCAATTACTCTATATAACACTTGAGACATCTATCTTTTAATAGCTGGCTAATTTTTTAGAGTGAGTTCTACTCTAAGAATAATGTTATCAAGTCATAATTTTCTAACAATGTGCCGTCAAAAGAGAAGGCAGCCTAGACCAATTCTCTTACATTAATCAGCCAACCTCCATCTTTCTTGTACATAGTGCAAAAACAGTGAGAAATTAGGCACCACTTGGTATAATGGGTCATTCATGTATCTCATGTTTCTTTTGACGATTGAATGCAGTACTATCAACAGGAAGCAGCAAAACTGCGACAGCAAATACAAATCCTACAGAATTCAAATAGGTAACTTCTTCCTACCAACTCCTCCCTCCAAATTTACCCACCCAATGGTAAATTTACATAATATTTGATATATTTTACCCTATATTAGTCTTAAAAAGTAAAAGACATTTCTGAAAGAGAAATGGTCTATGAATTCAGATGCAAAACATGCATCGTATCAGATAGATTATCTCTCTCGTGTCAATCCCTCTCCTCCTTTCTCCATGTCTTTCAGCAATTCTGGAATAGAGTATGAGAGAGAGAGAGAGTGACAAAGGTGACTGCATGATTAGAAAGAACTTGACAAGGTTCAAATTATTCTTGCATGTTCATAAATACAGATGGATAAATTGAACCTAAAGACTTCACTGGGAATTTGAATAGTCTAGTGTTGTAGCACTAGACATATTATAGTGACACCAATCACATAGATACATAACAGATTTTATAATGCATCCGAATGGACTAAATCATTTCTCCATTTAAAATTCAAGGCATGGTGGTTTGCAGCAACCATGGTCATGCCCATCTTCTAATGAAATATATAGGACTTAACCAAACACAGTATCTGTGATCTAGTACTTGATTCATGATCCAATCAAACTCATATCCCATGCCTAAACCTAAGTCTAACTATATCATGTATTCGAACTTTTATTGTCGCTAGTATTGTTGCTGTTGTGGTGGGGCTGTGAACGAGGGACTAGGAGTGTAGAGGGGGAGATCTACGAATTTATAAAGAACTTGGATCATTCCACCTAATAAGTTAGTCTTTTGGGCTGGATACTCATTCCTAATAAGTGGTATCAGAGCTAGATCTCAGACTATCTCATGTGGACTTAGGAGATCCTCCAAGTGGACGGGCAGGTTGGCTTCGTTCGAGAGAGGGATTATTGAAGCTGCAAACGAGTCACACATTGGAAGTGTAGAAGGAGATTTAGATATTTATAAAGGACTTTGGTCATTCCATCTAATAGACTAGTCTTTTGGGCTCGATACCCAGGTCCTAACGAGTGATATTAGAGCCATATCCCTAAGTCTCAAGCTACCTTATGTTGACTTGGGAGATCCCTTAGGCGGACGGGGTGACTGGCCTCGTTCGAGTAAGAGACTGTTGGGGCTGCAAACGATTCCCACATTAGAAATATAGAGAGAAATCTAGGGATTTATAAAAGACATAGGTTACTCCACCTAATAGACTAATTTTTCAGAATGAATACCCAGTCCTAACATATTGGTGGGTCAATTGATTCGTTGGATTATTATCATAATCATCTTAGTCAAAAGATAATAGAAATAGCATGACTACTTGCCAGAATGGTCTTTTTCTTTCTCATATTCAATGTTTGTTTTGGATTTTAATTTTGACAGGCACTTAATGGGTGAAGCTTTGGGCTCTCTCAGCGTGAAAGAACTCAAGCAGCTCGAAAATAGACTTGAACGAGGCATCACACGCATAAGATCAAAGAAGGTAGGTCATAAATTTTTTGAGGTATTTTTTCAAAAATCTTTCAAATTTTCCTAATTTTAAACTTCTTAATTTTTGGAAAATAATTTACTAGGATTCCTTGTCCATGCTGACTGAAGTTTAACCATACTTTGAGAATTATTACTGTTTATTGTGAACAATATTCACCAAAGGAAGTGTTCTATAGGGCTTATATGAGGCTCATATCTCCACCTTACATCCATACAAATTTTCAAGTATTTTCAAATTTGACCAATTTACCATTGAAATAATACTGAATTTCCTCATTATTATTGATTTTGGGCCTTAAAACATAGAGCTATATCATCTGATCTAGGTACCTTATGCACATTGTTAATTTAAGAAAGTAATTTCAATCTCCAAACTCCTAAGTAATGGTCACCTCCAACAGAACCACAAAAGTTACATTTTGAGAATTTCTAGTGCAAACAATGCTCATTAATCAACAACAATCAATGGGTCTTTCAAAACTTTTAACAAAATTCAAAGTGTTATTGAAGCTAGTGTCTCATTGAGAAAAAAGGAAAAAAAAAAATTACTAATTTTTTCATAAGAAAAAGATAAGTAATGGACTAGTGGTAGAATGAGTTACAAGGAACGAAAAAGAAAAATCTATAACTTAAAATTTATAAGGTTAAAACGACATTTTCTTCACCCCAAATCAAATACAAACTACAAATATGAGTTTGAATACATTGATTCAGTCAAAATTTGGATCGTCTTCTGCTATACCACTAGACATTTTAGGCTGCCATCAGTCACCTATTGTCCTGTTGAGTAGTGGACAATATAAGGGTAAATTGGTAAATATGAAAAAAAATTAGTAAATTCTTACATGGCTGAAATAAGAAATTCACCATTAAATTAGTATACATGGCAGTGGGTTATTGGTGGCACCATAAAATATCTAGTGCTACAGCACTAGTGAATCCAATTTTAGCATATTTCCTTGATGGACTACTATAGTAAAGCAAAATAGATAAATCTAACAATCTTCTATGAGAACCATTAACCCTTCAAGGATTATGAGTAGGCAGTTGACTAAAGATTAGCCTACCCGGCAGTTCAGTTGACTTGACTTGAGCTTTTGAACTAAATCAGAGATCTTATGTTCAAATTCCTCTTAAATTTATACACAAGACTTGCACGTGACTTCATGTATTTATGGAAATTAATCTCGCTCACCTCCAAACTTAAAGTGGGATAACTCATGATAATTTAGAAGAAAAAAAAACTTAGTCCAACTGTTAGAATTGTACAAATGGTTGCGGTGACCCATAATAAATAGTCAAGATTCCACATTGAATAATTTGCTCTTATTTAGACTGAACTCTTACGGACTTTCTTGTTTTTCTTCATCAGCATGAATTGCTGTTTGCAGAGATTGAATACATGCAGAAAAGGGTGAGTAAATTCCAATTTTCCCACATGAATGATTTCTTTCTTCTTTCTTTCTCCACTTGATTTATTGTTTTTCCCTAATCCTCTGCACTTCGATAGGAAGTGGAGCTGCAAAGTGAAAACATGTACCTTCGCGCTAAGGTATTCACCTCTACTCAGATCACTCACTCATTGATGAAAATTAAAACCACTGCCTTAGAAAGGAGAAAAATAAAGGAAAAGCCAATGTATCCTCTCTCTTTTTTTCCAAATTAAACGCATATGCTATTTATTATGGATAGTGAACGCTCACATTTTGATAACGAGGGACTCCAGGTCTCTTGGGACATCTGACTAATCCTTGCGACATGTATAAATCTCCCTATCCACATATATTGGGCAACAGGGGAGTGGCATTTTTGTGTTGAGAGTGACTTGTATTGAGACTGGACTTCCAACTCAAAAGGCTAACATGATAGATAGAGTGACATATTCTCATATAAGTCCTTAGTTTTTTCCTCTTACAATCGATGTGAGACTCTCCGTCGTACCCCAACAATCGATGTGGGCTCTCCAGCGGATAGAACGTCGCCAACGATCCCATTCGGCTAGGAGATCCCTGAGACCACATACTATGGCTTGGGAACCTGTCTCTAATACTACTGTTAAGACTAGACTTCCAGCCCAAAAGACTAGCCTAACAAGTCCCATATAAGTTCTTAGTTTTTCTCCCTTACAACCGATGTAAGTCCTATACAAGACCTCCCACATCTCAGACGAGTTTTTTTCTGCCAAACCAACTCTCACGGGTTAAACACCTATATTCTTATCATTTCTCGAAATTAGAATATAACTTTGACTACAATGAATTACTTCAAACTACTTACAGCATTTTCCATCTTAGATTGCTGACAACGAACGAGTTCAGCAAGTAAATTTGTTGCCGGCACCTGAGTACGATGTACTTCCATCATTTGATTCTCGAAATTACTTTGGAGTGAACATGTTAGAGGGTGCATCCTACTCGAATAAAGATCAAACAGCCCTTCATCTTGGGTACGAAATATGAGTAAACTCCTTCCCTCTAATCACAATTAGCATTGATTGTTTTGTGTTTCCAAACAAAGCTTTCTAATTTCCGATTAAGTCCTGTTATTGTGATTATGCAGGTGATTAGGTGAAGAATTTATATTTGGATTTCCGGATGGTATAATATCTAAATAATCAAATGTATCATTTTCTTTCTTTTATTTTTCGTTTTAAGATTTTTGAACCTAGTGTGAGTGTCACCCTTATATTTATTTATGGCCAAGCAGGCTAAAACCAAATGCTTACATTATTCTACTGTCAATGAGAATGTGTTTCTTATACATTGTTAGATTCAATTAATTCTCAAAATTATGTAAACCCCTCATCTCTTATTTCTCCATGATCTCATTCTCAACAACTATAAATTTACACCAAAATATATGCTTCTCCATAATGTAAAATACACCTATATAAGACATGATTTTGAATTACCAAAAGAGGAAAAATCATTTCGGGTCTATCATCATAGCCGACATTGTGTATGTCTGGAAAGAATGCGTTGATTTGACTTGAGCTTTTTGTATTTTGTGATGTGGCCTCGCTGTTGGCTTCCCTTTGGGAGTCTTCTTTTCTGTATCTTTTGTTTGATTTTTTTTTTTTTTGTGTTTATTTCTCACTTATGTACTTGTGTCTCTGGTGCTTCTTTATCTATTAATATATTAACATTTTAAAATAAAACAAAAAATAGGGAAAGTCATTTCGACTTAAGATTAATATCCTTCATTTGTGATTAACTCTAAGAGAGTCTCATATCTCTTAATTTGAGAAATTAATGACTTTATATAACATTTGAAGCATCATTCTCTCAATAGCTAACTTTGAGAATAAGTTCTACTTGAAGAATGATATCAAATCATAGTTTTCTTACGCACTTCCTACAAGTCATAAACTAATGCAATAAATACCATAAATAACATATTTTTAATTTAAAAAAAATTAAATGAAGTAGTGTTGTGTTTTCATTCAAGAAGACATAATCATCTCTTGTTATTAATTCAGTATCATACCTTTATGTTATTTTTTTTATATGGACAAGTGAATAACACTTTGATATGCTCCTAAAGTAAAGAATTTTTACATTTTAAATGTCAGGTATTTTTCTTTTTTTTTTTCTTTTTCCTTTTTACAATTTACCCCTATATACTCTACATAACCAAGACTTCGTTATGAAAATACAAAAGTTCATATGAATGATTTTTAACTTTTAGTGTAGTTCAACTTGTTGCATCCCATCTCAAGAAGCGGGACGTGACGGGTTTAAACTCCCGTAGATTAATCTGGTGTGCCCTTAAGAGTATGGATATCACCCGTGGGGATTTTACTTTAGGTATCCTAATATTTTCCACGTGTAAGTTAAAAAAAAAACTTTGTGTTATAAAACTTATAATTATCAAAACCAAAATACCAAAATCACATGCTATAATGATTTATTGGATTGAAATTAGAATAATTAAACTTTTTCGTCCATGTAATCAATTAAATATTATAATAAATATTTAGTGTACACTGCAATTTGAAAAAATAAAAATAAAACTCCCCTTTTCTCTTCCCAACTTTCTCCTCCTTTCTCATCTTCTACCACAGTCCCACAAATCTAGATCCTCTAGAAGTGTAGCTCTACACCTTAAAAAGACCACTGAGAGTGAGAGTTTATTAGAAATTAATATAATAGTTAAATAAAATGCATCTCCATAACCCAATAAATAAATACAATAGTCTGATTTAGGGAGTGTTACTTCCCCATAAAGTGACTGGCAATGGACATTTTCAAAATGGGTACTATTTAGCAGGACCGGCTCTAAAATTTCAGGGGCCCTATCTTCCGTACACTGGTAGAGGCCTTAGGCCCTAAGGAAAAGTGTATGGTGGGGGCCTTAGGCCATTGGTATTAGGGAGACCTTAAGCGGCCTCCTATTTGACTTTAAGAGAGGGCCGGCCCTGCTATTGAGTCATGTGAACATCATGCAATCAACCAACCAACCAATTATACATTGATTATATGCTATTCATTTACTAAATAGATTAACATGATCCACCAAGTCTAATAAGTTAGTGTAGCTCAACTGATTGTCTCCTGCCTCAGAAAATGAGAGGTTACGGAATTGTGTAACTCAACTCATTAACTCAATTAGTTGACGTAACTCAATCAATTTTAAATTATTTTATTTAACTCATATACGATGTGACTCATTTGATGAGTGGATTGACCTAACCTTTATAGAAAAATACACATTTCATATAGAAATATCTATAAAGAATATTTTTAGTGAAAGTGTTTCCATAAAAAGTTCTCATTTCGTATTTTACTGTAAATCTTTAAAATTATGATATTAAAACTTTTTGGTCTTCTTTTTAATAAAAACATTCGTGAATAATAATTTTTTATCCTCTTTTCCATTTTTTTTAAACATGAAAGTAAGGAAATCAACTTTTTAGTCGTCTTTTATGTTTAAAATCTGTATATATTTAATAAATAAAAAATTTAATACTAAGGCAATTTTGTCAAAATACTCAAAGGGTAATTTCGTCATTTGACGTATTTATATAACAATGTAAAGCACTTTTATTGAGCATTTTTTAATATTTTTTAAGTATTTTCAGAGAAAAAAAATACCTTCACAAGAGTAGTACTCTCACATTAAAATATCTTTTATTTACAAAATTATAACTTTGCATTTAACCCCCTAAACTTTGCACGAGTTACGAAGAAGTTTTGATATTTTATACTCTTACACACCCATGATACTTGCTTGAAGAATAAAATTACATCCTTATAGGGACTCATCTTTGGTTACTATGAATGAAGGAAATAATAAAGAACTTTAAAAAGAAATAATTATTATTCTTTAATTATTGCAGTAGATTTACAGTATTTTGAAAATTAATTAGACCTTCAAATTTTTCAATCTTATTTGGGCTGAATTTTTTTCCAAATTTCTGAAAAATTTAGATTTCAATTAAACTAAGGTTAAAACTTAAAAGAGAGAGATTTAAATATAATGTTAAATAAATCTTAACCATTCATTCATTGAGCTATTTTGATTTGCTACCATGACGATGAATAAAAGAGTACAAATAAACCTTCTAAAAAGTTAAAAATAAAGAAGGAATTTTAAGTTTTGAATAAGTGAATTTTAAAAAATTGTCCTATTTATTGTATTAGCATTATTATTATTATAAAGTAAAAAGTCAGAAAAATTGACTAAAAATAGGAAAAAAAAAGTCTTATAATTCAATTTGGTGAATTGGAAAGATTTAGTCTAACCGCATCATATTATTATCTAAAAATAAGAAAAAATAGGTTTTTTTTTTTGGGAAATTGCTAATAATTCCAATTTGTTAGAAATAAGACTCGATATAACTCGACCTAACCCAATGTGACCCGACCCGACCAAATTTAGTATATAAAGTTTTTTTTTTTAACTTGTGGTTCCTCTTCCTCTCTTGTTCAACTTCCCATTCTCTCGTCTCTCCTCTCTCCATCTCTCTTCTGATCAGCACACCATCCCATCTGTCGTTTACCGTTGACACTGGTTGCTCCGAGCCAATTGAGAGATCTCCCTTTCTGCTCCTTGAAACCAACGGTCGATGCCGTCGCTGACACCTCTGAGATGGTGCTTACTACCTCTGTCCACCGCTCGAGCCTTGCTACGTTGGTCAACTGCACAACACAGGTGTGGTTGACCAACATAGCAAGCAGTGGCCAGAATAGCAAGCATCATCACAGTGACGCCGGCGACTGCCGTTGGTTTCAAGGAGCAGAAAGGGAGATCTCTCTATTGGCTTGGAGCAACCAATGTCAACGCCAAATGATGGAAGAGATGGTATGTTGATCAGAGAGAACAGAGAGTGAAAATAGAGAAATGAGAGAGGAGAGGAGAATGGGGAAGCCGAACAAGAGAAGAAGAGGAACGGATGGAGGAGGGCTGTTGGGGTTAAGAAAGTTTTAAAAAAAATCTTTATATACTAAATTTGGTTGGGTCGGACTAACTATAATTTTTCAGTCCAACTCGACTCAAATTTCATACGAGGTTTTTTCCCTCTAACATGAAATGTCAACATATAGAACCAACCCAACCCACCGATTTTTCGGGTCGGGTCATACAGGTAAGGTTAAAATCCAACCTAAGTTTCACCCCTACTTACCATGATTGTTCAATAATTATCCACTTTTTGAACTGAATATAGATAATTATTATAATTTTACTAAATGATTGATTAACTGACACAGTGTAGAACAGGATTGGATTGAAATAGGCTGGATGACTCAGGCGAAATAAATAAAATTAATTGAATTTAAATGAGATTTATTGTACGGTCAAATGGATCTGATGGGTAATTGGACTAAACGGGGAATGGATGGTTCAGTCAACGAGTCAACGGGTCAACGGGTCATAGGATCCATGGCTGGGTTACACGAGCGAGTTGTGCGAGAACTAGCCGTGTCCACGGTTCTGGGCAGGGACCTGATTTCTGTGGACGAGCGTTGCTGGGGGCTGAGAGAGTCGTCGCAGCAGGAGAGGCGAGGAGGATTTGGGAAGCGTTGGCTCTTTTTGGAAACGCCAAACAGATCTGAAAACGGCTAGCAACATCGTCGTCGGGTGCGAAGAAGGTAGAACGGCGAGCACCGTCGGCGGGAATCTCGAATGTAAGTAGAATCCAAGAGAAAAAGAGAAGAAGAGAAGAAGAGGGATAGACTCGAAAGTCCATCCGTAGGAAGAGTTTGATTTTAATTTTTTATTAATCATCAATAATGACAGTTACATTCACTAATAGGATATTTATATCAAAACCTTAAACCTAAAAATAAAATAAATAAATAAAAATGAAAATGCTAATTAAAATATAAAGGAACAAATATTAATTTTACAATTGGGAAAATAAAAATAAAAAATAAAGGAAAACTAAATAAAAATTAGTTTCTATAAATTTTGGGTCGGTTGACATTTTTTATTTTGGTCAGGTTAGGTCAACTGTGGATTGTTCTACATCATTAACAAACCCTTGATTTTGTTAAGTTGGTGATTGAATTAAGAAAGTAAGCTAAAATCTTATAATATATTATTTTTTTAATATTTATTTAATGTAAAAATGTTAATGTAGTGATAAAAATGTGATTTTCATTAATTTTTTACAAGCATTTGAAATTACTGTTTATGTGAGATTCAAAAAATTATTAGAATATCTAAATGACCGTGTCTAAATTATAAAATTACATATCTAGGATCCCTAGAATTTCTAGAATTTTTTGGAAAAAAAAAAAAATTAAAAGCAGATAGAAAGTGTAACGGCCGTTATGCATCGTTGCGACGGGCGTAACGGACATAATGGCCATTACACCTGAGATTTTTATCCCACAACAGATTTGGAATGATAAGATTAGCCTTGTACCAAAAACTCATGTAATACATGTTATCCTTAATTACATAAATTAAACCCAACCTTAAATCGAAGGGGGAAAGAATCTAACTTACCATTAGCCAACCCATCAGAGGTAACAGTAGTAACTACAGGTACCTATCATTTTCTTTCTATACAGCCTCAGCCTTGAGTATTGGGGCACTTGAGCACCTCTTCCATAGAATGCAAGAACTTTTGGTAACATCAACTATGGCAGTTGGGCAATTTCAACCAAAATTTTGTGTAGTGACTGTGGCTTTGAGAAGAAGGGGCAGTGGTCACTGCCTTTGATCTTGTACACTCCCTCAGGTGGGTTTTCTCTCACAAGCTTCTCTTGGGTATCTGGTGAGAGTAGATGATCATCAAGCGTTTGAATGAAGAAACGGCGGGAGGTGCCATAATTTTTGGGTGATAGAGAGAGCTTCTGCATGATAGGTGCAAGAGGGATCGGTCTAATAGATACCATGGCCAATGCGATATCCTGACACATAAAAAATGCACTTAGCCAATATAATTAAGAGAGACAATATGAGAGAGAGAGAGAGAGAGAACCACAAACAAACTGAATGCGCACTCAGGGCATCGGTGCCACCAAAGTTGTGACAACCACAAACAAACTGAATGCACACTCGGGGCATCAGTGCCGCAAAGTTGTGACAAGAGGATGCCAACCAAACCACCCAGGCATGCACTCACAAACTGAATGCACACTCGGGGAAGCGGTGCCACCAAAGTTGTGACAACCACACACAAACTGAATGTAAACTCAGGCCATCAGTGCCGCACACTTGGGGCATCAGTGCCACCAAAGTTGTGACGAGGATGCCAACCCACCAAAGTTGTGCCTGCGTGAGTGTGTCTATGTGTATAACAGTTACCCGGGGAGGCAGATTGGTGCCTCATTTTACCATACACCGATGTACAAATAACTACAGAATAGGTTAGAATAGTAAGGTTTAATGAAGCATTTTCAGCAGTCTTTCTCACTTATCAATCCAACTTTTTGCATCAAACTAGATTTGCACAATCTTTCACTTATAAGCTATAATAGTATTGTTTTGTTATTACCCACAAAAATGGTTTGGCCAGGCATTCCTTTGAAAATTATCACATATTCAGAACAGGAATGCTTAGGTAAACTTCTCTAGTTCTCTTTGATAGAGGCCCTGAACCCCACTTTACACGAGAGCTGGCAAAGAAGCAGGAAGGAACCAAAAGATGGAAAGGAGGGATAGGAAAGAGGACCAAATGGGGAAACAAAATTTAAACATATCGAATAATTTTATGAATTGTTAACCAGATGTAATAATAACCAAAAGAAAAAGGGAAAAGTAAAGGCTTTTGCAGATAAAACACTAGAATTTTAATCAACGGTAGATTCAATACAAAGTGCAATGGAGACGTATCAAGGACACTCCATAATGGCCTACCGTTGATCAAGGAGGTTAGTTATATAGATATGTTGCCTATCAAAAGTTAGTGGATTGGATAACACTAGGTATGGACTTTTAAGGCCCCAAAGACCAATGGTAAATATCATTGCAGTTTTATCCAGTTGCAATCCATGGTGGGCATAACTCAGGTAGGCAATCCAATTGGGTAGGATCCATTTCCCAGGTGATTGTGGATGGGGTGGGGGTTGTGCAAATGGGACAGATGTGGACACAAACGAGACAGTGGAGGATGAGATCGTGACAATGGCGATGGATTTCTACGACAAATTTCATGGAAGGAAAGGCAATGGCAAAGCGGCTAAAAAGACCAATAGTTAGCTGGCTTATCGAGCATGGACCTGACATCGGATGGTGGGACCCATCCAAGACCTCCAACGAGCCTCGACCCAAGATGCATCACAAAAGGCCCCACAAGAAGTCCAACATGGCTACCAACTCAGCCAAGGGACAGTACACTTCAAACACTCCCAAACTGAGTGGACTCATCAACTCCACTCGGCTAGAACTCATTCAAATTCAAATTTCAAATTGGGCCGACTCAACCCTTAGACACATTGAGTCTCACTTGAACAAGGCCTAAATGACATGTGGGAGTGTTAAGACCCAGCCGACTCAGCGAAGGAGTTGATTGGCTGAGTTTGAATTTGTATGTTTTGATTGGTTAACTACGTAGGTTTAGGTTAATTCCAAGTTTAGTTTAGCTAGGGTATTTTTTTAGTTTTTCATTCTATAAATACCATGTATTTGGTCAATTTTGGGGTAGCCAACAAAAGAGTGAATAACATTTATTTTGGTAATTTCTTCAAGGAAGACTCGGTCAAGCTAGTGAGCTTGTATTTGCAATTGGAGAAAGGACTAACTCCATTTTGTTCAAGTCAGTCCCAATCCTCTTCTAGTTTTGTGATTGTATGAATCAATTTAATTGTTGATTAATTTCAGTCATCAAGCAAGGAATTTGCAAGCATTAACCATCTGATTTTTGTGAGTTTGTTTGGCTGAATTCAGTTCCTGTTCAAACCCACTTCTCGACCTGTACAAGACCCAGGTTTGGACAGCAACTCAGTGACTGTTTGGGGCCCGCTTGAGTCTCAAGCCCAGCTGCATTCTGGGGCGGGCTGTACAGAAGCAAACAGCCACTGCAAATGGGTCTGAAATACAGCACATAACCTGCTGAAACGGACCTGTAAAACAGCCCAGTTCCTGCTGCAAACAACCTGCAAAATCAGGTTATTGGGCCGTGTAAATGGGCTTGAAAGTTGAGCCGAAATAGCCTGTGTAAACGAGCCTGCAGTCAGCCCGTTTCGCCAGTGTAAACGGGCCAGAAAACCCACTCAGTTGGGCCAAGGAATTTTGCCGAGTGAACCCAGTTTGGGGGCCGAGTTTTGCATCGAAGACTCGGTGATTTTGGGACTGATTTTGATATCAACTCAGCAGTGACTCAGTAGTGTTTCAGCCGTACAGCTTTGGGCTTTATTGGAATTGATTCAATCTTCCATTCTAGTCGACGATGGTTCTACTCCACCAAAAGGTTGCCCAAGGCACCTGTTTGGTTCTTTTTCCACGATCTCAGTAGACGAATCTCATCTGAGATTTGTTTTAGTCTTAGGTTGAGTACCCCACCCCTCCCTAGTCTACATCAGGGACCAAAAGTGGGTCCAAGTATTATTTGAAATGGTTTTCCAACTTAAAACCACAACCTATATTGTTGTAACAGTGTTTACTAGCCAACTGTAACAAGGGCCCATTGTACAATATTCTTATGAATTAAGTGCATTGATTAACTTTAAACTCGCAAGTATCTGACACAGTAGCAGTCAAATGGTCAAGAAAATGGTGAATTGTCAATAGGGGTGATGAATAGCCAACATTGCCCAATCAGTCATTTTCAGGATTTGCTCCACATACCATGGCCCCATAATTCTGATAGATTTTAAGAGTCACAAAGCCTACCAAGAAGTGCATATTATAGTTTTCCCTTAGATACATAGAGACATTTAAAGCAAACAAAAGAAAAACAAGCAATATAATTTCCTATGTAGCCATACTAAAGAGCAGGTTCGTTTTTATCAATCATACCTTCGCAGGACTCTGGTTGAAATATAGCCCCCTGATTTGTTCTTTGTCAAACTTGAGACCAGTGGGGGCCTTATCTTTACCATCACCATAAATTAGGAATTGTGACTCCTGCATGAACATTTCAGCCGATCCTAGCTGCAAATATTCATTTTCTCATAAGAAACGCAACTGTTGACTGATAGTATTCAATTTGTTATTCAGAATCAGAAATTTCAGATTATTATCGTGTGCATCAGATGTGACCTAGATGTAGACTGACAGCCACGATGGACCTTATCATGGTGACTTCAGGGTCATATTTATGTCAAACTGAGAAGCCCAGGGCATTCAAGAGCACTTGGAGGAATAAATAGGTGCAGAAGTTCCCCATGGGTCATCTAGTAACAAATTACATATGTTGACTAAACAGAATCCTGCTTATTTTTCAGATAAGAAGGAATTAAGTTCATGATTGGGTCCATCAAATGGAACTCAGACAAAAAGTGACGCAACCCGAGGTTGGAAGAAATCATGGAGGCAGCTTTAGGATCGAAAGTAGACCAAACTGTGAACTTCTGCTCCTTTTGCAACCCTGAATCTAAAAGTGGAAACTCATTCACTAGAAAACCAGAGATTTAGCATTCAAAACCTCTCAGTGGCAAAAATATGGGCATAAGATGAACATTAGTTACTTCAAATGGCTGGGGTCCATGGGCGGTCTTGTGCAGTAATGGAAACCATACCGACCTAAGCACTTTATTATGCATTTAGCGGCATTTAATTATATTTTACCTTTTTAGCGATAACATAAGAGTATCAAATATCCAGCCACAGATTAACTATGTTTTATGGTTGGCCAACATTGAGACCTTGAGATTTTGTTAGAACACATGTTTATGCAGTGAAAAAGGTTAAATGACAAGGTATTAAGCTTCAATAATACCCTTTTCCCTTTCTTTGTTGTGTGTGCTGTCCTATACAAAACTGTAAACCGCCTCATTAGCCGTGACCTTCTGCATTGGGATGTGAAGCTATCACCAGGACTGAGGATTTTCATGTATATTTCTGGCCTCAATCTCGTTATTTTTTAAATCACTGGATATTGGATGTGTTAAAGAGGGTTCTATATCAATCTGGCGGTACAGTTCCATATCACACTTAGACTATATTGACTAAGGGTTTTGAACAAGGTGCTTGAAACTTGGCACCCTGATAGTCCATAAAGTCATATCAGCATCCTCCTCATCATCAACAACAATAAAGTGATTTATCTCAACTCTCTGAGGGTTTACTTTCTGAGCTCTACTTTTCCATTCAACCTTTAAAAATCATGTTTTCCATCAGTTGATAGTTTATCAAATCTTTGCTCATCACTTCAATTCAAGTAGCTAATACCCTCCCTTTTCTCCTACCACCTACTTATAATCCTTTGGTTCATCATCCATAAATTCATAAGATAATACAAAGGATATGTTATTACATAAAATCAGTTTATAAAAGAATAAAATACAGTAAGTACTTCGAATTAAAACTACATAAGCAGATAACATTAGATTGATGGGATAAATGGCTTAGATGATGATGATTATATAAGTGGACGTAAACGCTGAGAAAACCAAAGTGTTTTTTCCTAATAGTCAATTAAAATGGTTGATGTCTGTTAGAAACCATCATGCTGACTGACACAGTTCTCATACAGCAAATTCTACGAAAATATAATATCATTTGCCAAACTGTGTGTAATATGTGGCAAGCTCATGTTGATATTTGTTATTAACAAGTCCAATGGTTGCCATTTTTATTAACAATGCCCATAACAAGTTACATCAACACAATACCATTTTTTTCTTGTGACTATATAAATATTTGCATTTATTTCTTTATTTCTTCTTTAACTAAGTTTTTCTACATTTTATATGATTTAGTAAATAAGAAAGCATCATTGTTACTAACGTGATGACTATCAGCATGATAAATTTTCTAGAATCCATTTGTCTTAAACCAGCCTATTTCCAAAACTGATGCTGCTGTCATACCAGAAAGATCAGCATATGCACAATAGTACCTCTTCTGCAAACACATCAAAGGGCCTCTGCCCATCTGATACCATTGTAGCACTTATATAAACTGCTTTAGAAATCTTTCTTGGGTAACACTCCAAAGCATAAGATATACTTGCCCCACTGCAACTGTGACCAACCAAGATGACCTGTACATAGGAATAATATCAGCTACGAAAGCAATTAATACATGAGAATGCATATATTATTAGTTAAAATATTTTGGCAGAAAGAGGGTTATTAATTCCACTGTTTATGCAGGGCCGCCGGTAATTACGAAACATAGTTTCCCACTTATTACAGCATCTATTACTCATTTTTGTGGAATGGAGAAGCAGAATAATTAAACCTGATGCACTTTGCTGCCAAAATATTCAAATGAATGCTGATTCAGTTACATCCAGATCCAATGAAGTTGATTTCGTTATGTTTATTTCACCTTTTCACTGTCTGGAAGTTTGTCCAGATAATCAATGAGTGGCTTGGAATACTCTGCTAATGTTGATATACAATTGGTGTCTGTCTGGTCAATCCCAGAACCTGTGAGATCTAAAGCAGTAGGATGCAATCCTGCTTCCTCCAACAAAGACATAGACTTGTACCAACACCATGCTCCAAATCCTTCTCCATGAATTAGGACAACATTTTTTGTTTCAATGTTCTCAATAAGATCTGGGAACTGCAAAGGATGATTTATAGATATAGATTACATTGCTAAAAAATCATTATGGAATCTGATTAAGAAAAACAAAAAAGAAAGAAAGAAAGAAAAGAAAAAAGAGGAACTACTTTTTGCATCTTAATTATTATTATCATACTTATGTAGATAATATTCTACTTCAAAGCAGAGACCTAGTTTTAATGCTTCAGAAATTGTACGTTGTGCTAATTGCAATTTTCACATTATTTTAGTATATTGGGCAGGCCAATCATGTTGACATCAGTGATTAGTTAGAATTTCATGTGGCTCGATATCACAATAAAAGACTACAGATGTTTTACTTCTACTTGCCCATATAACCTATCTATTATAAATTAGAGAAACCTTACTGATATAATGGATATACAAGGCCAAAGAAGCAGAAGAAGCTAAACTAAAAGCAGAGTTTCTCCACTGGCGGAAGCAATCCCAAAATCTCTCTGTTGTCTACTGAACCTTCAACATCGTAAAGGAACTACTGTCGTAGAATTTTTTTCATCTCTGGTATTCTGATACCAATCAATTTCTGACTTGTTTAATATTTATGGTTATCAAATACACACAGAAAACTATGGTACTATATATATCTGCAATGCTACAGTAATTAAAGTATAGGGTGATCTAGAAACCCTTTAACGTAAACCAAGGGAAGCAAAGCAGTTCAAATCATTTGGAGGATTGAATGATTTACTTGTTCTACTAGGAGTTCATAATGGCACAAAAGCTACAATCTCCATTAGCTGGCATATTGTTTTCCTGCCTTAGCCACTCCTAAATCATAATAAATGCCACATTGCTACTGCCTACCAATGACTGATACCATTTCCGTCAAATAAACAATGTCCTACCTGATGCAATTTCTGATTTTCCACGGCTACAAATGTATTACGTAACAAATAACCATTTACTTTAACCAAAATAAAATATTCACACCTTGCCATTTAGGGGATATAAAATGACAAGACTCTCTCTCTCTCTCTCTCTCTCTGAGAGACACACACCGATATGCACAACAGGTCACCATTTCAAACAATTTGGCAAAGTTCAATAGCTTACCATGTTAAGTTCTAGCAGTGGGTGTAGCCCATTTTTGCATAAACTTCCACACAACATACTATATCAATTCATGATACATTTAACATTCAAACTTGCAGCAACATAAAAGGATCTCCCAAATCAATATAGGTTACGTGTATGATGCCATTTTTTTTGAAATGTGTGTACCATTGCCTACAATAGATCAACGATTCCCATATCCATCATCCATAAAGACCAGCAGATTCCCTATTTTTCCGGTGAGGCAGATCCTCATCGGAACTTGCCAAATGAACGGTTTTGGTTACCACAAGGATATGATATAGAACCAAGCATCTCCTCGCTCAGAAACATAATCCCTGAATAAATTATGACTTGCCTGGATCAATGTCGTTGGATGGGCCAACAGAAATCACTTCAGATGCTTCAGCCGTCCATTTCGTTTACCTTTGATCGGATGTCTAAACATCGGATCAAGCCAATTTCTCATGGAACATCGGCCACCCTTCTTTTGATTTGACATCCATTGGGAGTAAGATTAGTACAATTTTAAGTAACGACTCATTAGTGCTAGTGACTGAGTTACAGAGTAACGCAGTTCTCCAAGTTGGCCGACGGCGGATGTGGATTTTGAGAAGGAAGAAAAGTTCGGAATACAAAATATTATCCAATCTGATGTGATTTTGGGGGCAAAATGGCTGCAAAAAGGTGTGTAATCTACTTTGATTTCAAGGCAGAAAAGTTGAAAAAAGGCACAAAATATTAAAATAGACTGCGACTTGGGGGGCAACAGACCTGCTTCCCGTTGGGGAACGAGTCGGACAGGGTCCGCCTCCGAGAACTGGTCGACCCGATTCGCCGAGACATGGACCCGTCGAACCTCTGCGAAAGCTGGTGCTGGTGAATCGCCATGGAAAGCACCTGCCGGTGCAAGATCTCCTCTTCTGTCGACATCTTGCGCTGCGAACGACTGCCCCGCTTGCTCTTCGACCGGACGATTTCTTTCCCATCCTTCTTCGGCATGCAAATCAGACCATTACCCATTTCAGAATTCGTATTAGCTGACCCAGCAGATGTTCACCAGGCTAAAGAGCCCCCGGATTCAGGGGAATTTCTCCCTGGAGAGAAGGAAAGGTGGGACTGTGACGGTAACCCAGATGGAGTTTGGCAGATTTTATTTGTGTACGTGGAGATTTTGAGCGAAAATGAAGGAAGTGATGTCAATTCGTCTCGCAAAGGGGAAAAAAAAAAACAAAAACTGCAATTGGGTTCCGAAAAATTGCTAATTTTCAACGGCAGAGAGCATTAAATGTTTATGACGTTCTTTCATTCTGAACAGTTTTTAATTCAATTATCTAACACTGACTGAAGCAGAGTTGGAGAAGGAGGAAACTTTTACTAATTTCCTGATTTCTATAGCTGACTTGCCTTTCTTCCCTGCTTGGCTCTGAAATTGATAGCGAAATTGATAGCGAAATATAACTACACTCTCACTTTTCCAAAGCTCTGCAGTTATGCAGCCAACCAAAGAAAAGCAATTCATATGCCTTAAAAAAAAAAAATTATTAATATGCATGGCGGAAAAATAATTGAAGAAATATAAGTTATTAATATTGACAAATAATTTTTTGTGATAATCAAAAGTATAATATCAATTTATTTTTTTCTATTTAAATTTTAAAAAAATAATCTAAAAAAATTGAAAATTTTCACATAATATTTTCTAATTTAAGTTTTTTATTAAAATTAAGATTGACAGACATTTCTAGCTATCTAATTTAAAATTAAATATATTAAAACTAATAAT
The DNA here is from genome assembly GCA_013350335.1 of Chimonanthus salicifolius. Lineage (NCBI taxonomy): Eukaryota > Viridiplantae > Streptophyta > Magnoliopsida > Laurales > Calycanthaceae > Chimonanthus > Chimonanthus salicifolius. The sequence continues at coordinate 45,994,659 of CM023542.1, read as the reverse complement.
GAAATAGTCCATTAACTTAATCATTTTTGTTTAGTCTTAATTTTGATTTTGCTCCATGTTTCAGCATATAATTTAATAAAATCCATACCAAACACTTTGTATATGCTAAAAATAAATAGTACATTACTTTGCTGATCCAACATATATATTTTTCTAGTGGTAGGTGTAATTGTTGGTAAAATACAAAATTGTTAAAGATTATAATAAAAAATTAAGTTGGAAGGTGATTGTTAGTCACTCTATTCAATTATTAAAACTACCTATCATTCTTTTATTTATTTATTTATTTTAAATTTACGTGTAAAAAACTGCAAGATATCTAGTGTAAAACTTCTCCACAAGTGAGTCCACTACTTTTAAAGCACACTAAGATTAGACCATGGAGACTCGAACTTGCAACCTCTCGCGTCCTGAAATGGGAGACAACCAATTGTATAATATTTAGCTAAAAATAATATTTATATTTAGGTTTTAACTTCATATATTTAAATCTTTAATACAATATGTTGCAGCCTATTAATTTTCAACGTAACATTTGTCACTTAAAAATTTTAAATTATTTTAAGCATAAGTACATAAGATATTACAAAAGCATTGTAAATAAGGATTATCTCGATGCTGTGTTTAGATGTTGGAATTCATATATTTTAAACTGTAAATGTGATTCAATTCATTTAGCAAGTTTTAGCTGGATTAATTTATTTGTTAAATAAGTCATTCAAAACTTTATTTTAAGAATTTTTTTGAGTTTACATCATATATGATTATAATATGTTAGTATTAAAAATCTCTATTTTATAGAAAATGCAAATAATTAAATTGAATAGATTATTTTAAATATAATTTTAAAAAGTACAAAATTTATTGTGGACTCCTCTTAAAAATTAATTAGTCGATAAAATAAACTGCTCTGCAATAGTAATTTTTCTATTTTAGATGAATTTTGGATTGAGAAAGTACTTGCGATCTTTGTACAGAAGGGGCTCTCCAGTAGCATTTAATTTATCGGTGAGGCTAACCAACTTTGAGGGAGAATAATAATTAATTAATTAAAGGTAAATTCATTGATAAATCAACATAAAAATAATTAATTATTTTCTTTTCCTGCTGATGGAGAACTCCAATACTCCCATTAAAATATAAATTTGGTATGAAGTTATAAATGGTCAAATTAAAATATAAATGTAGTAATTAATAGAACTGGATTAACAGAAAATAATAATATATTATATTAGATAATGAGTAGTAATTTTTGCAAAACCATCTTTTTCTTATGATGCACTATTGTTGAAGAAAAATTCAATTTTACACTTACTTTCCGAGAGATGAGAAGAATGAGTAAAAATAGATTTTCCTTAAAAGTTGGTGAACCATAAAAAAAATAATGGTGTAAAAATTATTATCTTAATTAATTTTTGAAACTATAATTTAGATATTATACTGTGTTTTTTTTTAAATCAAGATATTCACAAATTTCATTTAATTAAAGTCGATACCGAGATTTAAATCCCTACTTCCAATTAGTACACCAAATTTAATAACTACGTGGATATAATCATATTGCTAAGGCAGCAAATCTATTAAACTTTTGTTAACTGATGCTCTCATTGGTGGGCCACAAAAAGGATTTTCGTGGCTAAGAATCCAAATACATTTGTGGTGACAAACATCTCCACGTGGAATAATGGACAGGTGGCTGAAGATAAGAGTGCCTTCGCATTTGACAGATACGTTAACTTGTTCATACGTAATTTGATTAATTTTAAAAGTGATTTTTTTATTTTTTATTAAGAGCTTTGATAGTTTTTAAGGTGTGTGTGATTTTTTAATATTTAATATTTTTATAAAATTAAGATTTTTTATGAAAAATTATAAATTGTAATAAAAAATACATATCAATGTAGGATAATGGAGAACATGAATTTTATATTGATCTCATATTTTCTAAAAAAACTAGACAATTTTCAAAATTTCAAGAAATACTTAATTCATAAATTTCGATTATTAAGAGTTTAATACTTTATAAAAATTGTATCCATGATTTATAATTGATAAAAAAAATTTTAAAAAAAAGGATAAAATAAAAAAGGGTAGCGATTCTCCTATGGACATTTTGTGTAACAAGACATGGGATTTAGGATATTGGCCATTTTACCCTTCCACTGCTGTACAAAAGCATTTTAAAAAAATTAAATAAATCAGTCACTAATTCGATTTGCTGTTCTGTATGAAAAAATAGTCTCACTTAGATAAATTTCAGTGATCCGGTCAGTGAGTCAATTTATATCGCAGTAAAAAGGTCAGTGATCTAACGAACTAATTCAAAGGGTGGACAATACAGTAAAAACCATGTCATGTTACGCAAAACTCCCATGGGAGAATTGCTATCTAATAAAAATTGTACCAATAATTTGTCCTCGATATGCCCGTGTCAACTATCAACCAATGTATCCCCCGACCAATTTCAACAAATAACTTTAATCATAATAAATGTATCACAATTAGAGAAAAAAAATTCATATATAATTCAAAGCTAAGGTCCAAATATATGTATCGGCCGATATATATCGGTTTTTTTAAACCGAGTATCGTATCGGCCGTACATACCGAATATCGGTCACAATATCGGCCAATATTCATAAATATCGGTATTTAATTTAATTTTTTTTTAAAACACCGATACGGTTTTTCGCGGTTTTTACATGGTTTTTTGCGGTTTTCCACGGTTTTCCAGGGTTTACGGTTCTCAGGGGTGTTCACGGTTTTTTGCGTTTTTCGCGGTTTTCCGCTGTTCAGGGTTTACGGTTCTCAGGGGTGTTCACGGTTTTTTACGGTTCATCACGGTTTTTTGCTGTTTTTTCACGGTTCCGATATCGGAGGAGAGAGAAAATGCCGATATCGGTATGAGAGATAAAATTATCGGTCGAAATATCGTTCGTATCGCACATATCGGCCGATATATCGGCCGAGCCGATTTTTGAACCCCTGATTCAAAGGATCTAGATTCAATACCTTTATTTAGTAGTGATCTAGATTCAATACTTTTCATTGAAATTTAAGATTTAAAATTTGAAATTAATACAAAATTCAATTAAATAGAGACACATAACACAAGTATTTAACTGGAGTAAAAATTTATATAGCGTTTTAACTCATTCTATCAAAACTTGTGGAATTAAATTAATTTACAAATAGTTTATTGAAATAAAGTATTTTTCAAATTTTAAATAAATGCTTCTGGTCCAGTATTTGAAAGAATAGAGAGAGAAGTGTCGGTACATATCGTCGTTGTTTCACCCAAGAAGCCATTCGTTTTCGCAAAATTAAATGGTGACGTTACCTTAAACAACAATGATGGATCACTGTGATTGAAAGATAGGGTAATGCCTGTTTTTCTATTTTATCTTTTTAATTTATTTATTTTTTAGGTCAGAAGAGCTTATATCCAATTTTGAAATTAGAATGATAAAGAATATTAAAAATGAAAATAATTTAAAATAATTGTATTTTTTTAAATTTATATGTGAGAAACGGCAGAATAATAAACTAATAGTTTTAAAAATCAATTTAAAACGACTTTAGTCTTTTTTTTTTTCATTACGTGTTTCTTAAAAATAAGGTGTAATTTTCATTGTGCTTTTCAATGAGATTAAAAGTTATTACCTAAATGAAATTGTTGAAATAATGCTTAAATTATGGCCCAAATCACGGAGAGTCAATTAATGCGGCACATAGCAACCATAAAATTTAAATTATTTTGGAAAAAAAATGAAGAAATAAAAAGAGTTGGTTGACCCAAGTGTCAATATCATCCTATAAATATTTGTTTTTATTTTTCAAAAAATTAAAAAATAAAATAATAAGTCAATTTAACCTTATGCATATTTTATTGGCCAATATTTCAAACATAAGTTTCAAAATCAAATTTTGATGGAGATGTGAGGCCGTAAAAGGTTGTACAACTTGTAATTATGACATGTTATGACTGCAGTGAGGTTCAATCACCCACTAAATTAAAAAAAAAAAAACCAATTCAATGAACCATTTCTTACATTTAATTTTAACTATTAAATGAACAATAAATAATAAAAGTGCTTGTAATACTGGCCGATTCGATAAATTGCTTGTGGTTCTTGGTGGTAATATTGTTGAGTTTGTATTTTATAATAAGAGTTTTAATATAGGCCGATATTTGTTGATATCGGGTGAGATTCGATATATATCACTGATAACATTTGATATCGATAGTTTTAATTAAAAAAAATATAAGAGAGAAATTTCACAGTCAATACCGATATTTCAACTTCTGATCTGCATCCAAAGTTTTCTTTGCATATGTAGAATAATAAGAAGGTCAATTAAAATATGTCACATCATCATTTCCATTTTATTTTGTACATTGTTTTTACATTTTGTATTTTTCTCATATTAACTTAAATTTTGCATATTGCTGTGCACATTGTTATATATTTTATATTTTCTCTGTATATTAATTTGTATTGTACATTTTTTTCAAATTATATATGTTTGTATTCAAGAACAGATTTAGTGTTTGCATAACACAAGAACAGATTCAGTCCAGATTTGTACTCAAATTTGTGCTCAGCATAAAAAAAATATTTTATTTTATAAAAAGATAAAAAATTAAATGATTACATACTGTCATGTCACATATTTCAAAAAGAGTACTCAGATTCTTTATACCAATAATGTTCTAAACTCCTTATCCTCAATTGTTTCGGATAGGCTGTGATGAGATTCATTTCCTAACTGCCTCGTCAGGAAATGGATTCGGTTAGTACATAGCAAACTCGTTACAAGATAAGGAAATTCCAAAATCACTAAAAAAAAATTCCGAATATTTTATATTTTTCAATTTTTTTTAAAATAACAGTTTTTTTTTCCAGTTTTTTTATATTTTTTTATTCAGAAAAAATAAAATAATAAAATAATACCGATATTTACAAAAAAAAAAAAAGAGGAGAGAGAATCATATCGGCTGATATATCGGCCTGGGCGTTTTTTAAACCCTGACTTACACTGAACCAAGTAATGTGAGATTCTTGTCATCCCATTTCCGGTTATTCACCAACGCAAAAGACTCTGGCCTTCGTGTTTGCCAGCAATGTATTTTCACCTGAAGTAGCACTCAGGCGCACTAAGATATTAAGGTTCTTTTAAGTTAAAAAAAAAAATTATTTCCAATTTAGCTATGCATTTTATATCTTTATATAAAAAATTAAATATATTTTTAAATTAAATAGATCTAATCAATATAAGTAACACCATTAAGACACCATGTGTCAAAAATTAAAAATAACTGTAGTAACGTGTGAGAGACTCAGACACAGTCCTATTAAAATCTCCACAGATGAATCCACAACGTTTAAGACACACCAAGATTAGGCACACAATCCTTCAATTTTTATTCATTGCTATACATGTCTCATTCTTCATTTTTCAATTATTGTATTATATACAAGGTTCATTTCATTTAATACAAAATTATACTGCATTCTACACAGTTAATCGAATATTCGACTGTATTATATACAATTGAGTCGTTATCTAGTAATTAACCATGTCAATAAATTAACAGAAAATTACTATAATTTTTTTTGTATTTTTTCATTATAAAAAAACAATTTACATTCTTGATTTCGTAAGATGAAAACAATATTTAAATATCTTAATGACCGCTAAATAATGATACAATTATATATCTATAAAGCCCAGACTTTTATTGATTTTCTATAAAAAAATTAGAATTTTTTGAAAAAAAAAAAATCACAGGAGACGTTGGAGAACGTAAGTTTTCTATTCAACAATAGATGCTTTCTTCTTCTATTACCTCTCTCATACAAGATCCCCACAAAGAATACGATAGAGGGTTCTTGTTGTTGGATCTAGAATTGTTTAAACTTGTGATTTATTGATAAAATTAAAAATCTATTTATTATCATTTGATCAACAAAATTTCAATAAATTTTATTTTCAATTTGGGCATTATGCCACTCTCTGTGCATTCTTTGGATTTATCATTTACACAGTTTTCCTAAGAACAAAGACTAAGAGAAACTCTATCCCATAATTCAAATTAAATAGTTTCAATAAATCTCTAGGTTGATAAAAGCTAAGTACAACTAATGTAAATGTGTGTAAAATTATGATTTTATTGATTTAATTACGTGGGTTTTTGGAGGGCCACATATTCAAAGAATGATTGCTCGGGTGAATCTATCACCACTTTATTTAATGGGCCTAATAGCCGGGTGTTGGAGATACCGAACATTTCACAATTCTTCAATATTTAAAAGTAACATTTTTAATTATTAAAATTATAAAAATAAGCTTTTGCATTTACTTTTCTATCTAGCACGTCCATAGTTGTGAAATCCATTTTGTTCTAGTTTTCTCTTCGAAATGTTTCAGTGTTTTCGGTGTTTTAGTGTTTCCTTTTAAAAAAGATGGAATAAAGTAAAAAAAAAAATATAAAGACAACAATGTAAACTTGCAATTATATTTAAGTAAATTATTTTCAGCATTTTACACTAATCTACATAAATAAAAATATAATTGTTAGTATACACTTAGTTAGGTTTGTAATATCAATTCATAATAGTGTAATTATCAAATACTAATTTGAAGAAAGTTTGAATTTTAGTCTAATAAGAATTAAATAAAAATTAGATTAAAAATATAAAAAATATTCAAGCTCATTTTATTGAAAATTAAATATCGAAATTTTAAACACATAAATACATTGGGTCCATTTCATTTTTTTCTCAAATTTTCGTCACATTTATTAAACATAAATCATATGAATTGAAAATATACTTCATAACCTATAATAGACCTAAATTTCAACCTAAAATTTAATTTTAAGTCATTTGATCCTAAATTCCTAATAGTCAAACAACCTGAGTGTCTTTGAATTAAAGATTTTTAATAACTTTGACCATTAAGATCAAGTTGTTTTAAATTAAATTTTAAGCTATTTTTTATATATAGTTAATGAACTCTATTTTTTAGTTATGACCATTTTATTTTTTTATATATATACTTAAAAAGTAAAAAAAAAAATCTGTGGGTTGAAACGAAACTCGGTACGAGAGAGTTGAAGATGCTCCATTCTATTTTTTAGACCGTTTCAACCAAATCGGAACCAAATTGATCTCTCTCGAAATGTGACTGGGTCAGCCGAGTCGATCTGACTCGAACCGAGTTCTTTTTCCCGACTCGGAGATCTTTGTGTCGAGTGCGAAGGCGGGAAAGGACTCGAGGCTTGAAGAAGGTCCTCGATCATACCGACCTCGCGACGTTTCTAGAACGAACATACAAACAAATCATCCTTACTTCTCTCTCTTCATTCTGATCTCTGTCTTCTACAAATTTCTCTCCTCTCATCGTCCAAAACACACACAAACCCCAAACCTGTTCTTACTCCAGCAACTACTTCTACTTTTCCATCTCTAAAACTCTAATTCCTCCAAAAAATGGCGTCCTCTTCGGCACAGATTCATGTTCTTGGCGGTCTATTTCCTTCTTCTAAGAGAAATGGAAACGGAAGAACGGTGTTCTGGGGGCAGAGATTAGATAACAGAAGATTAGGAGCTCTGCCAAGGTCCGCTTTCTTGAAAATCAAGCGGAGCGGCGAGGGGAGGCGGGGGGTGGCTCCTCTCCGAGTAGTCAACGAAAAGGTCGTGGGCATCGACCTCGGAACCACGAATTCAGCTGTTGCCGCTATGGAGGGCGGGAAGCCAACCATCGTGACCAACGCTGAGGGCCAGCGGACGACACCTTCTGTCGTTGCGTACACTAAGAGAGGAGACCGCCTGGTTGGGCAGATTGCCAAGCGGCAGGCTGTCGTCAATCCTGAAAATACCTTCTTCTCTGTCAAGCGATTTATAGGGCGAAAGATGTCAGAGGTGGACGAGGAGTCAAAGCAGGTGTCATACCGTGTGGTGAAGGATGAGAATGGAAATGTCAAGCTCGAGTGCCCTGCTATTGGGAAACAGTTTGCTGCTGAAGAAATCTCCGCTCAGGTCTCTATCTTCTCCACTTCTCTGTGTGTGTTGTTTATTTAATTAGCGTGGAAATTGTGTGTGTGTGTGTGTTTAATTAGCATGGAAATTCCATTTTTTTTTCTGAAAAATGTGATTTTTCATTAAATTGATGCAGGAGTGGAAATTCCAATTTTTTCTGAAAAATTTGATTTTTTTTATGAAATTGATGCAGGATTGTACTATCTATGTACATGGGATAGCATTGAAAGATAAAATTACAACTGAATATATTAAAAGAAACATAAAGGTCGCTCTGATGAACTAAAAGATGAGGGAAGACTTATAATATAGTTTGGATGCATTATGAAGAATACTAAAAACAATTGAAGAATTATGAAAAGCAGGGTGTGGAAGAGGAAGCCATGAAAACAGTTGGGATTTGTGTGGTAAGAAATGGACGCCATTCTGGAGAATGAGTTTTGACTGGAAACATAGAACCAAGAGAATTGAAAAAATGGCTATAATGTGTGTTAATTGTCAAATATGATAAAAATTTGTAGTTCATGCTTGTTTACCTTTTCATCAGAGAACAATAACCGTTGAAAAGAATATATGTTGCATTGACTCTTAGATGTATCCATTGCGGATACTTGCACTGATGTCCTGTTCCCCATAAACTTTTCTACTTCTTTTAACATTATATTTCAAGATGGGTAAAATATTCTCACACACTCGTCACTTTTAACTTAATTAAAATACCGATGTGTTCATCACTTGATTCATCAAAGTAAAACTAGTACATCTTTTTTATTTATTTTTGCAATTCATTTCCATTTGAAATAAATTTAAATTCTAATTTATTTGATTATGGTGTCAAGTACTCAAAATTTATGACTTCCCCTTTGGTTTGAGTGCAGGTTGTCAACCATTATTAAGTGGATCAAGATAGTCGAGTGAAACCTTATTTTGTATGTCGGGTTTAGGTGGTGTGTCAATTTTGCAAGTGAAACCTTATTTTCTATGTCGGGTTTAGGTGGTGTGTCAATTTTGCAACTGATTCACAACGTGGGTGTGGATTGTGTTGAGTTAAGCTAAGGTCAGGTCACATCACTTCTGTGTTAGGTTGGATTTGGCCCGGGTAGGGTTTGGGTGAGGGCTTGGGTTGTGTCAGACTGTCAGTTGGGTCTTTTGTGGGGTCAAAATTACGTTGTATTGCAGGTTGGGTTCAGGTTTGGTTGGGTCTCATTGGGATTGGGTCATTTGCCAGTTGGCTTGAATGGTTTACCAAGTCATGTGATACTAGTTTCATACCTCTTTATGGGGTATGAATTGAGAAAGGAAAGAGGAGCCTCTTAGTGGTAAATTGATTCCTTGTGAAATCAATTCCACACAAATGTGCATGAGAGTTCAGTTTCTGATGATTCCTGCAAACAAAAAAAAATCATTTTCAGAGTTGGAACTACTTTATAGGGATAATAAGATAAACCTTCATTCCAACTTTTGTTGAATCAGCCTTCAGGCTTCAATCGTGTATTGGCAATGAATTTTCTCTTCTACGGCTAAAATGAAATGTGGTTTCTGGGTCTTTGCTTGGTCAGGTTCTGAGAAAGCTTGTGGATGATGCATCGAAGTTTTTAAACGATAAGGTCACTAAAGCAGTGGTGACTGTTCCTGCATACTTCAATGACTCTCAAAGAACGGCTACCAAGGATGCTGGTCGTATCGCTGGTTTAGAAGTTCTTCGTATCATCAATGAGCCCACTGCTGCTTCATTAGCTTATGGATTTGAAAAAAAGAACAATGAAACCATTCTTGTATTTGACCTCGGGGGTGGCACATTTGATGTTTCAGGTATTATCAGTACAGTTTTGTTACTTTCGTTGTTAATGATTACCTGTTATGCTTGTAATTCAGGGTTCCTGTCAGAGCATAGTTATCAAGATGGATTGGTTATCATCAATGTCTATATGTAATGTAAACATGAAAACTTTGGTTTTTCAATTCAACTTAAAAAAAACCATTATCTAGTTACAAAAGACTCCATCTGCTCTCTAGGTATCCTCTAGTTCCCCTATTTGTTTGCCTATCTTCTATTTGCAAAGATTTTGACTGGGATCCGTACTTTTTCTGGATGATGTACTTTCATAGAAATTGTTGTTTGCACTTAATCAGAGGGACACTCAAACTGGATGCCCTTGTTATGGGCTGTTACTGCCAACTTGTGATGTCTGGACCCAAGACCCTCACCTCTCTCCGAGTACGATGGCGTTGGGTAAAATGCTGGATGCACGCAGACCCCTACAAGCCACGTGCATCAGTTTACTGTGGGACTCAAATTTGGGACCTCTAGTTCTTGAACCAGAGTGTCTACCAGTTGAGCTATCCCATCAATCATTACTGATCAATCATCATAACCTCTTCCCGTCTATTTGAGGTTAGTTTTTAAGATAATTCAATTAATGGATTAAAAATAGAACATGGTAAAATATTTTAGATAAAAAATAATTTAAGTGACACAAATTTATTTGGGATTCCTCTATTTGTGTGTCTTGAATTTTGAGAAAATGGAGAGTCCTATCCCTGTTTATCTTTTTTTTTTTTACCCGTATCCGTGTGACTGCATCTGCTTTACTACTGTCCTGCTCATTCAGCAGTGTAGTGGTGGTGGCTGCAGGCATCTGCTCATCATACTTGAAATTTGAATGTAGCTGTGTGGACGTGTATTTAAACCATACAGTAGCTTGTTGCATGTATTAGATTAGATCAGTCACTTTAAACCATACAGTAGCTTGTTGCACGTATTAGATTAGATCAGTCACTCTACCTTAAGTAGTTTTATTTACTTGGATACCTTGATTGCAGTTCTTGAGGTTGGGGATGGAGTGTTTGAGGTTCTCTCCACTTCTGGTGACACACATTTAGGTGGTGATGATTTTGATAAGGTAAGATCAATTTCTCTGTCTCCCCCTCCCTCCCTCCCTCCCTCCCTAAGAACTAGACCTCATTGAGTTAAGTGAGGGCAGCTTGGTGGGCCTTAGTTGACCCTATTGTACCAATAAAATTTTATTTTGATCGGGTAAATGAATCCATGATTTTGAATGCCCTCAAAAAATAAGTTCATTGATGGTGGAAATTAACCAGGTTAGATAATTATGCTGTAAAAGTTGGAGTGGTGTCAAAATTGGGTATTGATGCAATTCATATGTGGGGTTGATTGGATCCATTTTGGACCCTACAAGCACAAGACCTCTTGAAAATCTAATGAGGCCTTTGTCTTGGGGAATAATTGCTATACACACATTTGGTGACATTTGTATGATTTATTGTATATGGTAATTGTTTTTTTTTTTTTCCATTTCGAATGATGAGGTAATTGCCCTGTGAACGATTACTATCTTTATGCATCTTGACTTTCAATTAATTGCAAACAGAGAATTGTCGACTGGCTTGCAGCAAACTTCAAGAGAGATGAAGGCATCGATCTATTGAAGGACAAACAGGCTCTTCAACGTCTCACTGAGACAGCAGAGAAGGCCAAGATGGAGTTGTCATCTTTGACTCAGACAAATATCAGGTTAGATGGTATTTTTGTCTTCCTCTATAGTCTTCCTGCTTTCCTCATTTAATAGTATTTTCTACTCAAGATGCTCATTTTTCATCCTCTACCAGTTTACCTTTCATTACTGCAACTGCTGATGGTCCCAAGCACATAGAAACGACTCTCACAAGAGCAAAATTTGAAGAGTTGTGCTCAGATCTCCTTGACAGGTATGCAATTTGTTCATCTTTATTTGTGATTTTATGATTTCTTAGGATAATAAAAACAACTGTGGTGAATATATCTCAAGTTTTGGAAAATATTCAGTGCCCTCTGAGAGGCTGGAAAATTGAGTTTATTGATTCAAGGGATTTTTCCTCTTTTATGTTCTCTCTTTTGTCTGTCGAACTTTGTATTTTAGGATATCTTTGATTCTGTTATTGCATCAGATATTATCATGCTACTGCTGGTGATCGTTTTATTATATGAACTCTAGGGTTGAATGTTTAGATTGTTCTTTTTTTAGGGTTAAAACCCCGGTGGACAATGCACTGAGGGATGCAAAGCTCAACTTTAAGGACTTAGATGAGGTGATTCTTGTTGGTGGTTCAACAAGAATCCCAGCAGTTCAGGAGCTTGTGAAGAAGATGACTGGCAAAGAGCCCAATGTGACTGTCAATCCTGATGAAGTTGTTGCACTTGGTGCTGCAGTTCAGGTACGAACACTGAATGCTTGTGTCCTAGTTTATTGTCAGAAGATGTGATTTAAATTTTTAAAGAAAAAAGCGAAAAGAATCACCTATATATTAGAAGATATGTAGATGATTCTCCTTTCTACTTCCAATGTAGTTACATATAATGGCAACTGCCTTGGATATTTCTGATTTATGGTTGTTGCTAAATTTATGTGTAGGTATGTATTATCATTGCTTATAATGGCAACAACCATAGATAAATCTAGTTTGTTATTGTGTTTATAGCTATGTTATTTCAACCTTCAAAACACGAATATATTTCAACCAATACGTAGAAAGTCCAGAAATGAAGTAAAAGCCTCCCTAAAGTTTAAAAGGTCCTACCCCACATGGGGTAGCTCAATTGGAAGACACTTTGGTTCAGGAACCGGAGGTCCTAGGTTCGAGTCATGTAGTAACCCAATGCCCGTGCGGAGGGCTGTGTGCATCTAAAGTTTTACCCAACATCCCATATTCGGGGAGAGGTAGGAGTCTTGGGGTTCTTTGTTATAAAAAAAAGGTCCTAGAGGCTCGACAACTCAAGCAAAACCCGAAGTATCAAACTTAGAATTCCAAATTGCCACAAAATCTATCATCCATGGGTACAAATTGCTCCTCTTGTGATATGATAAGGCATCTTATTGCATGAATTTTGTATGCAATATTCCATGGTACCGCTTACTACTGCTTGGAGGGTTTTTTTGCAATTATTTTATTTTCGACAGGTGAATAATTATGTCTTTTTATTTTAATTTTTTTTAATTCAGGCAGGTGTATTGGCTGGAGATGTCAGTGAGATTGTACTTTTGGATGTGACACCTTTATCTCTGGGTTTGGAGACTTTGGGTGGGGTCATGACGAAGATCATTCCAAGGAACACTACATTACCGACCTCCAAATCTGAGGTCTTCTCCACTGCAGCAGATGGACAAACGAGTGTTGAGATTAATGTCCTTCAAGGAGAGAGGGAGTTTGTTAGGGATAACAAATCACTTGGTAGCTTCCGCCTTGATGGTATCCCTCCAGCCCCTCGTGGTGTGCCTCAGATTGAAGTTAAGTTTGACATTGATGCCAATGGTATCCTCTCTGTCACTGCTGTGGACAAGGGCACCGGAAAGAAGCAAGACATCACGATTACTGGTGCCAGCACCTTGCCTAATAATGAGGTATGTTTTGGAGTTCTTTTAAATTTGGTATGTTAAATTTAATTAAGCTCAGTCATGGTAGTGCACATTTTAGTGGCTCTCCTAGACGTGCCTTGAAATTGCTCTGCTCAGTTTATCACTTCAAATGGTTGAAAATGAACTAGATTGATGAAAACTGGTTCTGTGATTTTGTTTTTTTCCATTGGATCAATTGTTGTTGTGATCTGTTCAATCGACTGGGAAGTATCTTACATGTTGGACTTGTTTCAGTTGGAGTTTTGAGTTTCTTGAAAATTGTCAGAAGATCAGTTAAAACTGCTGGCTTAAATTTTTCATTTTTAAATGTGCAGGTAGAAAGGATGGTAAAGGAGGCTGAGAAGTTTGCGAAGGAAGATAAGGAGAAGAGGGAAGCGATAGACACTAAGAATCAGGCAGAGTCTGTTGTGTACCAGACAGGGAAACAGTTGAAGGAACTTGGAGACAAGGTCCCTGCTGCAGTCAAGGAAAAAGTGGAGTCAAAACTTACTGAGCTCAAGGATGCCATCTCTGGAGGCTCTACTCAAAGCATGAAGGATGCCATTGCTGCACTCAACCAGGAAGTGATGCAGTTGGGTCAGTCCATCTATAATCAACCTGGTGCTGCCGGAGGTGCAGGACCTTCTCCGGGTGGTGATGCTGGATCCAGAGGCGAAGCACCAGATGGTGGTGATGTGATTGATGCTGACTTCACTGACAGCAAGTAAGAAGGATTGATGGATGGTGCATGGTTTCTAATTTTGTAATCTGTATAGAGTTATGATTTGCATCGACACTTGTTTTTCCTTGGTTCATGTGGGGTTTTGGAATGAGATAGCTATTGTAAAATAGATGAATTATGTTAGCAAGCCCACAAAAGCAAACAATCAAAATGTCACATGGAATCAGATCATGTATTACTTCTTTAGCTTGAGAAGTTCAGCATGTACTGCCTTAAGGAACATTAGAATTTCCACATGTGAATATTATTATTAGTATTGCAGATTTCTTTTTGCCTTGAATTCTAATTTTGCTTATTCTGGTCACTTTTTTTAGCTGGTCTGATTTGATGGTGGATGGTGAAATGTTGTGTGCTGAAAGTTGTGGGTGTCTACATTTTTGCTGATTACTTTGTGTGAGAACCACCTTTTAGTGGTTCTCAGTTTTGCTAAATGATTAGGTCTTCAGATAAGAATACTTGCTAGATTATTGGCTTGTAAAGAGTTGTCAACTTCAACTGCTGGCCACATAATTGTTGTTTGTTCTCATATCAGCCAACAAAAAATCGCCTAAACTGCTAGCCACATATTTCTTGTTTGTTCTCATATCAGCCAACAGAACATAGGCTACACTGCTGGCCAGATAATTCTTGTTTGTTCTCTTATCAGCCAACAAAACATCGCCTCATGGTGGAGGCTTTGAAATTTTCTGTGGAACCAGGTTCCAAATTGTATTTCTTTGTATGTTGTCAATTGTTCTTGAAGAAGGGGTGCTGAATGTGGTTGGAGTTTTAGAAGGAAACACGGTTGGAAATGGTCTGGGAGTAGTAACCAGAAAATGGGTCATGATTGTTATTGGAACCTTTTTGGGCTTGGCAGGGCGTGTGACTGGAACAAAAAACCTAGGGCTTTCATCTAGAATTTAATAATAAGAAAAAAGAAAATGAGAAGAGAAAGAAATTGTGGATAAGAATTCTTTCTTTCAATTGTATTGAATCTATCTAAACTATATATAAGAAAAGAAGAATCAATTAGTGTGGCTTAAAATGAAAAAAACTGAAGGAGTGATTATATACAATAAGTGGTTCACTTTTCAAAATAGGATTATTAATTGACTTTTCAAAATAGGATGATTCTGGTCAACTGTCCTATCCCACAACATTTCAAATAATTATGGATGAGATTACAGAGCCAAGCATTGTTGGAAGGTTAGAGTGCTGATTGTTAAAAGAATGTAGTGGATCTTTTCACGTAAATCTACTTTATCTTCAAATCCATTTTTGCCTCTTCTTTCTCTATTGAAGTTGTTTGGCATTTCAGTGCCGGGCAGCCTACTTGAATAGAATTCTCACTTTACACTAGGGGTACAGATATCGGTTTTTAAGAACTGTATAATATTGGCCGATACGTATTGTATCGGCCATACAACATATTTATCGGCTGATATGACCGATATATCGGCGATATATATCAGTCCCATATCGGCCGATAAAAAAAAAAAAATCAAAACGGTGATGGACTTGGGTCAAAATATCGGCCCAATATCGGCTCAGATATCAGCCGATATTTACATTTTCAATTTTTTTTTTTAAAAAAAAACAGTTTCTTTTTCGGTTTTTTTATATTTTTTATTTAAAAAAAAAAACAAAAGAGGAAAGAGAATCATATTGGCCGAATTTTCGGTTTTCCTGCACCCCTGCTTTACACAGTCTACACTTGAGCTCTTCCAATGTCACAAAGATGAAGATTCAATGGATCACCTTATTCTGTTTTGTCCTTGTGTAATTGCCATTTTGTCTTTCATTTCCTCTCTTTTCTTGGTTTTGTGGCCTTCTTTCGATGGAAGTGTGTATCTTCAGTCTTCACTTTTTCAGCAGTTGTGTGGTTTGTCTGTGGAGGGGTTATTCGAAGACAAGTGTCTTCAGGTGTATCAGGCAGAACATAATTCATTAAGTGATGCAATAACTGTTTTGAGTTTTTCCTTTAGCTTAGTACTGATGTATTTGTTCTCTATATTTGGTTGAGTTCGTTCCTTATTTCTTATTCTCTTTTTATTATAAGATCTTTCTTATTATTATTACCTGGACACACTCATCAATTCTTCAAGAATAATGGTTAAGTCGATAATGCCACATTTACGAGCTCATACATACTTTGGTCATCTAAAATGCCTATGTAATTCTAGTTTTCTGTCTGGTTGTTTTTCCTTCAATACCTTTGAGCCTTTCATTTTAGAAATCCCCTGTTGTCTAGATGTTTGGGATACTGGTCTCATGTTAAATGGGTTGGGACTTGAATCTTGACAGCATCCTACTGTTTTGGGTCTCATTTTTACATGGATTTTAGTGTCTAAATGACAATGTGTGGATCTGATATGTGTATATACATTTATAGGCATGGGAGCAACAAGAAAAAGAAAAGAATTCAGGGGCATACAAGAGATGATCAAATTGAAGAATGTTTAGACAATTGTTGGTTGAGAAGATTTGTATGTATTAGGAGTCCCAAACTGACCCTGACTTTGTTAGATTGTGGTGGTCTTGATGTCTAGGCAACTGTTGCATATAACAATCATTCCAAAGCAACACAGAAAAAAAGAAGACAATGGGTGTTTTTACATTGTCATATTTTGCACCAATAGCTAGCCATGAAGATCAGCCTCTCTCTCTCCCTCTAGTCTTGCCTACTGCTAGTCCGTTTCAAGGGACTTCCCCATCTCTGTTTCATTGGTTTGTGGAGCACCTTCTCCTTCTCAACCGACCCTCCACTCCTATGCGCATTGTGCCCGTTTGGTTGTCCAAATCCAATGAGCTCACTGCTACCGTGTCGCACAATTGAATACTTCCTCGCCAGCTGATCTATATTGTATCTAGCAACATCGCTTTGGGCAGTCATCAGGGGCCTTCCTACCCTCGGTTGTTGGTAGCCTTGCTGCTGTTGACCACTGCTGAGTAGGTTTGGCGAACTGTTGACCCTGGGTAGCACCCGGCAACATCGGCTGATGGCATCAGACAACTCACTAGAGCCATCATCTGGTGTAATGGAATTCTGGGAAGAGCTTGAAGATGATAAGTTATACGTGAAATGTCCAAGATCACTATTTGAGCGTACAATGCCGTTGATTGCTTCGATGTATCGCTGCTCCAGCCCAGCTGGATCTGCAGCATTGCCAGAGATGTGGGCATCAGCAGTGACTCGGGTGGAGGGAAACAAGAAGGCTCGTATCCTTGGGCTCCTGCCATTAATTAGCCTTTCATAGTTATCAAGATTGTATTCATCAAACATGTTCTTGAGGTCCTCGTCGCAGGTGACTGAAATCAAGGCATCCAAATCCTCTGGGATCAACTGGTACTTGAGGATCACATCACTGTTGAATACAGTTCTCAGCTTATGCATTAGCTCTGGATACACATGAAACATTATACATACCATACATTCAGTTTACTTATAAATTCTAATTCCCAACAATTCAACAAATGCATGACATCTTTTGATTCACTGCTCAAGGGACTTATCTAAAATCAGTATGAGAAAAAAGTAAACTCAAATGACTAAATGAGAAACATGTAACTTCCTAAAGCCACTGGTTGGTATGTACAAGTGACTAAAACACAGGCAACAAGAATAAGGAACAGTAGGAGCAGGGAAAGTGGGACTGGCCTGAGAAGGTGATATCACGGGGAATGGCGATGACGCGGGTCTCACCACCGACATACTTGAGATGCCCATCGGACGGCCTCGGCAAGATCTTGCCACCATAACTGCACAAGAATTTCACCCGATTAGTTGGCGATGATACCATCTCCTCGCCAACTGCTGCCATCTTCCCACCTTCTCCACTGCTTTCCTCACTTAAATGTTACCTGCAAGTTGAACCTGTTCACTGAATCATCTTAACTCGAAGGGATAGAAATCCAAACCAAGATTCAAAACTGAAATAGATATGTTTATTGCTATTTAGATGTATTCAAAATGAGTGGATCTTCCTCATGAAAGAGCCTCCATTTGCCAGCTTTTAGTTCAAGAGTTCAACCACTCCATAACCTATGGTGCTAGAGTCACAACCCGGTGACTTAACCAGCAGTTGAGCCTTTTCACAAATCAACCACTCCCTCAACATTATTCCTTTACATCTCCATTCGCCACCCGTCCGGACCCAGCAACAATGCGCCGATGCATTGTGGCCTTGAAAAATTCGATACTATTTGGTCAATACGCTACATATCGGCCGAATTCAAAAACCCAGGTGACATGTACCTAACTATAGACAGCAGCCTATTAAAAAATAAGAGTTCAATATAAGTCATGTAGGAGATTAGCAAATGTAGATAAGCTAGCATAATTTTGTGAAATAAAGAGTCTGACATCACTTAAAAGGGCAATTCTATAAAATGGTTATAAAACATGTACTGTTCCATGGAGCTAGATGTGCAATGAATGAGAAAAAAAAATCAAATAGATAAAATTAAAGTAAGAATGTGCATCTTGCATTGGATATGTGATTTAGCTCTAAAAGATAAAATTAGAAATCAAGAAAATCCATTTCAGGTGGTTTAAGTATAGAAAACTAGAAGTTGGACTTTGTCGTAAAGTTGAGAGGTTAGAAAAAATAGACAAGAAGAGATGACGTAGATCAACCTGTAAGGGTTGGCTTGACGATTAAGAACCCCAATAAGTTGTGGGAGGTTATAGGTTCAAGTCTCACTCTCAACATATAAGGTTCACTCAAGTGCTCTAAGAGGCTGGAATAATGGATTATGCAATATAATGATAAATGTTATGGTTTTAAGTATAAAGTTCGACATTAAATATATTGGATTTTGGCATTTGATGGTGAATCAAAGTATCCCATGCCACACATCACACTTCTTTGGTGATTCAAGCGCCATTCTTGTCAAAGTTATAAAATGGTTGATTCGTTCATTCATTTCAAAGTGATAATCGGCTAATCCCATGAGGTTAGGATTCTAAACCTTACCCAAAACTGGTTATTAAACTTCGACCGTTGGTTTTACCTACAATTAAATATTCATATCAGGGTCCAAAAAACGTTACAGCCGATATTTCGGCAGATATGCATATCGGCCGATAATTTTCTCTCTCATCCGTTTTTTCCATTTTATTGCATTTCTCTCTCCTCCGATATTCAAAACCGTGAAAACTTGTAAAAAACCATATTAGTTTTTTTTTTTAAAAAAAAAATTCAAATACCGATTTTTTTGCATATCGGCCAATATGGTGACTGATATTCGGTCTGAATATCGGTCATATCGGCTGATAATCTTTTTTACTGGCCGATACAATATCATTCGGCCCTGAAAAACCGATACATATCGGCTAATATATATATTTCGACCCCTGATTCATATTAATTGATATTGACTTTCTTTTATTCTTTGCATCAAACCTAAACCTAACATATTGTGGTGGATGTTTTCAATTTTGAAAATTCTCTAATCACATGATTTATATCTTAATTAATATTTAAAAGTCTAACCAATTATAATTTATTACATAAACATGAGAATATAAAAAGATATAACTTCAGAGTAATTGTAATATCTCTTTGAATTTTACTCAAACTTAGTTAGACGCCGTTGCATCTCTAGAATTTCTCTTAATCATATATTTAAGTGAATAGTTGTTAAAAAACATACAATTTTAGTTGTTAATAAAACTAAGAGTTTGAAATTTAATATATATATATATATATATATATATATATATATATATATATATATATATATATATATATATCAAAATTGTGAAATGCTTGGATATAAGAAAAAAATATTTAATTATTTTTACAAAGACTGCGGCAGGGAGTCCTGACTTCTGCTAATGGAAAAGACCGAAATGGGTTCCAAACATTTAAACACTGTTGTTTTTTAATTAATCATAGTTAATCCACAATATACTTTTCATGCAATAAAATTAGTATTGCTAGTAATAATTAAAAATCATTTTAGAAGCAATAGACAGTAGGTGTAGCAACACACTATCCCACAATTGAGAAATGATTATTTTTACAATATAAATGTCATATATTCAAATTATATTATCATAGGTGTAGCTCAACTGGTTACCTCCCGCCTCAAGAAGCTGGAGGTTGCGGGTTCGAGCCCCCATGGCCTAACCTTGGTGTGCCCTAAGGGTAGTGGGCTCATCCGTGGGGGTTTTACGCTGGGTATCCCGCGGTTTCCCACACGTAAATTCAAAAAAAAAAAAAAAAAATCAGAATCACGAGCTCTCGATACAATTGATGACATCGTAAAGGCTTTTGACACGTGGAAGAGCAAAGAGTTATTGTGAATTAAATTTTCTTTTTTATAAGAATAGGCATTGTTAATTATTTTCTCATTATTTTTAAGAAAGTGTTATTGAAATTCCAATTTTTTATAAAATGAGTATCTAATTGATGCATCTTTTATTGAAAAAATGAGTACCAAATTCAACGGTTTTTGCAGAAAAAGGAAGATGAAAAAGAAAAGGAAGTACCAATTAAAATCTGATTCTAGTCAATGGAAGTAAGCTTTTGTAGATTTCCTGCCAAACCCAAGAAGCAGCATCCACACCATGACAAGTAAAGCACCAAATCTCTACCACTAACACCTCCCTCCAATAAAGGGAAGCAGCCCTTATGAAAGAAATGCTCAAATGAGAGAGAGAGAGAGAGAGAGAGAGAGAGACTCTTCCTCTGTGTTTTTCTTTGTTCCCAACTCTTTTGTTATGAAGGAGGGAAGGAATGGAACAGTGCTTATTTTGGGTATCCGAAAATGGAGGGGAAATTGAATGACTCTGTTTCCTCTAATCACCCCAACCACTCATCATACATTTTGGCCTTTGGGGCTTTTCTTTTTTTCTCTCTCTTTCTCTTTCTCTCATTCTCCAATTTAAGCTCATTCTTTTCTTTCTAACATAAATTACCAAAATTTAAAAAGAGCCATTTAATACTAATATCATTGTTTTTTGATATCTTTATTACAAGATCATCTTATGATGAGTTATTGAGTTTGGGTTATCAAACTATTCGCAGATTAAAATTTATTCGAGTTAAATTGAAATGTGTTTTTTTTGGAGTAGAATCAGTTTCACCAAGATGAAATCAAGGCCCTTTGGACCACTGGAGTGGAGTTTAATGCATGGGGTGACTGAATTTGAAAAGTGTTTTTTAAGATGGTGATTTTCATTAAAAAATTAAGTTGGTTGAATCTAAAAAGTCATTATTTTTAAGAATTTAAAAAATCAACTGTCAAAATAGAAGTAGTTTTAAATGACTACATGTGGCCCACAACAGCTGGTAAATCTTTCTAATGTCATTTAATTATTTTTTTTCAAAGTTGAGAGAAGATTTGTTCTTTATTTGGTAAATACAAAGTAAGAGATGTCAAAGATGGTCACAACTTTTGTTATATTAGTCTATTAGAAAAATACATTGTCGCATTAAATTAGTCCAACGTTTCTTGTTGAATAAAATTAAGACTATTGACCATCAGTCCAAAAGGAAGTACAACTCCTAATTTTAAGTCTATTATGAAAATTTGACCCTTCTAATTGTAGTTTTGACTTTGTATTTCAAGTTTATTTTTTAAATTATCACAAATATTAATACGATTTAACTGATAGTTCAACCAATAGACACTATAGTTCGGGAACTAAAAATTTCAAATTTAAATACCAAAATAATTCAATACCTTTGATTTGTAAAAAGTTGCATATAAAATTTTAACGAACGATCTCGTACTAAAAAAAAAATCTTAGAGTTAATAGTTATAAACAATAAATATTTTAATATTATTATGATAGATTTTTCATTACAATGAAGAGGTGATGTGAAATAAATAATAAAATAAATTCATTGTTCTTTACTATAAAATATTGATGTCACTTCAATGCTCTATCAAAATATTCTTGTCCAAAACGTCATTTCCATGAAATTCCTAATGCAGTACAAGATTGATGTGATGGATATACTATTTTATCATAATAATATCTCCTCAATTGCTATAATTGTAAAAAAAAAATTAATACTTTAGGTGATATTACACTCATCTGTAAGTTTATTTAAGGGAGATATTATAAATGTATATAATATACTTTTTTTTTATTGTGGTGTCAATGTGAAAAAGGAATTATTGATTAATTATTAAAAATTTAAACATAGATTTAATAAAAGGATGAATTGAAAGTGTTTTAGTTTTTTTTTTTTCATTTAAGATTTGAAATGTAAACGTCCAAACCTTAAAAGCCATGAATTCTATATGCCACGCGTCAAAAGGTGTATAGTCTTGAGGTGATATCCACAAGTGGGTCCCACAGAGGGGATCGTGGCTCTTCCACAGCCTTCTTTTGGTACACGTGGAGAGTAGACCCTCACCATCAAGGAATGATTGAATGAAATGGGTCCCACGCACATTCTCCGTATTCATTCATTTTCTAGTTCTCCCTGATTCTGTCTGATTGCATACGTGGCCACTTTCTACAGTAATTGTAATGGTGGTGGTAGTGCCGCCAGCTGTCACCACACAGCACACGCAAACTCTTCTTTCTGGGACCCACCTCGTCGCCCCAGTTAGGGCTGAAACTCGGGTCGGGCGGGCTGGGTTTTGACAAACCCAGCCCTAACCCATGTCAAAAACTTTTTAACCCGACCCGACCCGACCCGAATTGCAAACCCGAGTATGTCAACCCAACCCGACCCGAATTGCTAATACTCTCAACCCGAGAGTTGACCCGACCCGACCCGAGTTAGCCATAGTTAGCCCGATTTTTGAAAGAGGGGAAGAGGAAGAGGAAGCGGAAGAGGTAGATATCGATTTTCAAAAGAGGGGAAATGGAAGTGGAAGGGGCATAGGGTTTTATTTAAGTTATGAATTCGGGTTGGGTTTTTCCAGGTCGGGCTTTTTCGGGTCGGGTTGAAATTTAAATTCTTCAACCCAACCCGACCCGAATTTCAGTCGGGTTTTTTTTTTCCTAACCCAACCCGACCCGAGCTTACAATTTCTATAACCCAGCCCACACTATTTTCGGGTCGGGTCAGTCGGGTCAGGCCAAAACCCAACCCAAGTTTCACCCCTAGCCCCAGTGATTGTTATCGAACTCGCCCAATTCAACTTGAAAAACTAACTAAATTTGGATTATGAATTTTTTAAAAGAAAAAAATTAAAGTACTCGACCCAAATCTGATTTGAAATGATTTAAATATAAATTATTAATTTATTTTTACTTATTAATTTTAGTTTAGGCACTCAACTAAGTTAAAAAATCTTAATTTTTTGTCTCGAATTTATTTCTGACATGAGAGCTAAATCCTTTTATGTTTTATTTTATATTAAAAATAAATTTATTTATTTTTTTAATTTTTCTATAAATTCAAGTCGTGTTGAATAAAACAAAAATTGAGTCAGGTGAAATTAGATCAGAGGTTAAAAAAATTAATTAAATAAAAAAATACTATCATGCATAGCCAAACTGACCCAATCTACTACTTTCTCAATTGTATACAAGCTCACTCCCACATATGTAGAGCTCATTTAACGATGAATTTTAATTGTTTAAATATTTATTTTAGATTAAATTTGACTTGGTCCAATATACATCTCTCTCAGCCAAATTTTTTACTTCATATGCAATGTGAAATTCAACCCAAAAATCAATCGAAATGGAATTTAAAAAAAAAAAAAAAAAAAAACAGCAGATACAGTTTTGTATCGGCCAATAGGAGGCGATCCGATGTGTCCGAATTATCAGACAATACTTATGTTACAGAATGCAATCCCATGTTATCTTTCAATATTCATACATAAACCATCTTCAAGGAGACCTAAGGAGACCTACATTCAAAGAGCTCACATGAGTTTTACATGCAAGGATGTATGTCTTTTAAGTTCTTAACAAATTATAGAGGGTATGTTTACATGAGTGTAGCTCAAATGATTGCCTCGTCTTAAGAAGTGGGACGTTGCGGGTTTGAGTCCCTATGACCTAACTTTGGTGTGCTCTAGAGGTAGTGGACTCACCCGTGGGAATTTTATTAGGACTGTGTCTGAGTTTTCCATACGTAAATCTAAAAAAAAAAAATGTGGAGGGAATCTCAACAGACCAATTTCCTTAAAAATAATTTCAATTTTTTGCATATGAAGAATTGAATGTTGGGCTTGTTCTCAATCTAACACTGCCTCTGTCTTTTAAAGGGATTACCATCGGACTCTCTATTTTTAATGGTGAAATTGGAATTTCTACTTCTACCTCAATTACAACTACAATCGTGATCACCTTTTTTTTTTTAAACCAAGGTGTTGAGGTATCTCACTTGACTAATCTTCGGAGCATATATAAATCTCTCAATCTACACATCGGATAAGTTTAAGGGAGAGTGACCATTTAAATTGAGTGTGAATCAAACACAAAACCCCTGTTTTTTTAGACGGGTTCTTGACCGTGAAACCAAGTTCGACGACTTTGATTACTGCTGTCACCTCCTATGAACACTCTACTTTCTAAACTTCCGCTAGGTTAGATAAACTAGTTTTCTAGTTCATTTGCTATCATGCAAACACAAAGAATCCATTAACCCTTTCATGGTTACGATCGATAGATCCTTGCCTTCATCGATCACCGCAATGATGTAATCAAATTTCTGATCAAAAGATTGTATGATCTTCTTCATGATTTGTTGATCATCAAGTTTCTTAGTAGTAACTGTGATCTAATTAACGATAACCTAAACCCAATCCAAATACGA
Source organism: Chimonanthus salicifolius (assembly GCA_013350335.1). Classification (NCBI taxonomy): domain Eukaryota; kingdom Viridiplantae; phylum Streptophyta; class Magnoliopsida; order Laurales; family Calycanthaceae; genus Chimonanthus; species Chimonanthus salicifolius. The sequence continues at coordinate 45,969,758 of CM023542.1, read as the reverse complement.
TACAATCGATTTTGAGTCATTCATGGCTAGAAACCCAAAGCCACCTTTGAGAGTCTGTAACCTCATTCGCTTGACTTTGTCGTCGCTTTTGTATGATTTTTACAAAAATATTATACACTACTCTCTGGTTTTTATTGACCCCACTGTGCAGGATATAATATTTCAACACAGGAAAAAGATTTAAGACCCATTATACTTATTATGAGATCTTGCTATCACGGGTAAAAAAATCGGCTCATCGGTAGATGGCCGTTACACCTGTATCGGCCCCTGCAGGTCAATACACCTCTGTCTGCACCCATCAGTCATCCATCTGCATCCGTCTGTCACATATTCGGACCCCGATCGTGCACCAATACGTTGCGGCACAACTGTAAAAAGTCCGATATAAGACTCAGCCAATACGTAGTAATTCAAACTATTGGGTTAAAATTGAGCTGGTTTCTAAATCAGACCTTTGGATTAGACTGAGCCCGTAACATATGAGACCTAGGACTGGCCCAATTTTAAACTGAGTGATGTTTTTAGACTGAATTGGGCTTGGGCCCTGGCTCAACTGGATATGAGCTTAGCACGTTAATACTGGAAAAATCAAAGCCCTTTTATAGAGTCATTTGATATAAGGTGATGTAATGATTAATTTCAAAGGTTTCAGTTGACAGTCCATTTGTTAGGTTTAGGTTTGGATTGTTAAAAATAAAAGGACTCTAATTTGAGCACTATACATTTTTTAGAAATAGAGTGAATGCTGAAATTGTTTTAAAATTTCATTTAAAAATTATTTCAACCTTCTTTCGTCCTCTATTTTTTTTTAGAAAAGAGAGTCACGTCCAAACTAAATATTATTAAAAATAAATTATTTTTTACTATATGACTTGACTTGAACTTCTTCTCGGCTACCTTTTTTATGACCAAGTTGTCCTAGTATTTTAGAACACTTGACTAATCTTTAAAGTACGTGCAAATCTCTCTACCAACACACTGGATAACTCTACAATGAGTAGTCCTATGAGATATAATGAGAATCGAACTCAATCGAACTCAAGACTCTCAAGTATGACCATCACTCTAACCCCTTCTCAACTACTTGCGCATATAGATTACGTCCAGCTTGAATAATTCGGCCAATTCATATGAGGCACATTAATAGAAACAATTTTAGCATTTGGAAAAAAGGTTTGTCCATTTTCTATGAAGTATTATTGTCCTGTGGTTAAGGGTTGAACTCAGGTCTAACCCAACCTACATAGGTCCAGCTCGACTTGGAAAATGAACCTTTGGATCAAATTGGGCCGAGGCCTGATTTAAAAAGAATCAGTCTCGGACCTTGCGTTTTAACTTTTAAGGACCTGATTATCTCAACCGAATAGTTTCTCTCTCCACGGTGTTTTTTTTTTTTTTTGAAAAAATTCAAATTTTTTTTTTTTTGCAGAATATGCAGTTAATTATGTGCTCATTGAATATACAATTTTTTTTCATAAAATATCAGACATTTACATTTTCTAATATAATTTTGAAGTTACGATATCGTGAATTTATATAATTAGTAATAAAATGATGAAATATTAAAAAAAATGTAGATAAATGAGGAAAAACTGTAAAAATAATTTCCAATGAATAGTTTAATGAGATAAAAAAAGGAAAAAAAAAAAAGAAAAGAAAGAAATCATAACTCTATGTTATACCTACCACCATCGTCCTCCCTCTTTGTCCGGCTTTAATACAGCCAGAACGAAGAGAGAGTCGCCTAAGCTATTGCTCTCAAATTGTCACCCTTTGAGCCTCTATTTTTTAGCCGACCTTATGGTTAAATAATCTTCTGTACTGCCTTTCCAATCAACTGTGGGCCCACTTCACCCACAAGATCGTCCATTAGTATTCATTATTTATTTCATATTTTGAAAAAGAGAGTTGAATGTTTTTGGAAAAACAAAACCTCAATCCATGTAGTATTAATTATTTATTTTAGATTTTGAAAAAGGGACCATTGAAAAACGAAACCTGCATGCATGCCATTAGAAAATGGAGCCTGTATGAATGCAAGCCATTGGAAAATGGTGCAAACATGCATGTATGACCATTGCATATTTGTAGTCCAAATTCCATTCAACTTCTTCCATTTTCTAAGGGCGGGCCATATAGACACCCAACTTTTCTGTATCTATACACAGGATTTCAAAAAATCGGGTGAAAATATTATTTTACCCTTCTAGTTTTTCCTTAATTCGTTGGGTACAATTTTTGAATCCTAAAACTATGCCATTTTCACTTAAAATCAGTTCCAGAGTTCATAAAATTCAGAGTAGTTGAATTTTGATATTTTGTTTGTAAAAATCGGTCGAGAAACGACATTGTTTAAAAATCTCACTCCACAGCTCACATAGAGAAGATCGTTCGAAGGATCTCAAAAGAATAGAAAGCTATAAGTTCAATCGTCCTAAAGAACACATTTTGTATTGAAATGTTCATTCGCCGACCGTACCTAAAATGAACGTACAATTTGTTCGGATAATAAAAGCCAAAAGGGTAAAAATGGTATTTTCACTTGATTTTTTGAAATCGGGTGTAGAGAGCCAGAAAAGTCGGGTGTCTATATGGCCCGCCCTTTTCTAAGTCTTTAATACCTGAGACTATTACACCAACTCTCATCTCTTAGTAGATAGAATTTACAAAGCAATTATTCTCCTTAATCAACTTTGGTTCTCCTTTTATATTAGTCCTTCTCCTTTTGTTTTAGTAGTCTTTTGACCTCTCAATCCATTTTCATGTGACAAATTTTTCTCAATTCAGGTGAGATAATGGCCACAATAGAACTCAAGTTTCTTATTTCTTTCCTACCACATACTCCTTGCTATGGCATGAGGTGAGTCATGAGAAAAAATACTGGCTTTTTTTTTTTTAAATTAATTTTTCTTTTGGAAATTACAAAACAAAATATCATTTTTATAGAGTCATTTTTTCACTGATATCGCCCTTTATTTTTTTAAAAACCACTTTTCACCGATATTATATTATATCGGCAAAATCTCGTCGAGAGAAGGAGGGGGACAAACGAATTTTTTGTTTTCAAAAAATGAAAAATTCGCTCGTTTTTTGAGAGATTTGATTGATATTCGGCCGAGATTCCGACCGATATATCGGTCATCTCGGCGGATAATTATTTCTTTTCTTTAGTTTTTTTTTTTAAACCGAATATTCGACCCAAAATTTAGTGATATTGGCCGATATTTGCTTCGTACGGTCAATATGTTGAAAACCTGAGATATCTCGGCCGATATGCACTGAATTACCATGACCCAATTTGAACCCAAGTGCCTATCGTATCTAACATATATTTTATATAATATTTATCTTAAGCAATCAATTAGGATATCCTAATTAAAAATGTTAACTTTTAATTTAAACAATTTAAATCTTAACCATCAAATTCTATACTTAGCTTAATCCCCAATATAATTTTATAAAAATCCACCATTCTCCAATGGCATTTCGTGCAAGCAAACTTTTATCATATCTAAATATGGCCTATTAACAATATTGAGATAGTAGTGGAAGAAAACAATAGCTGAAGAAAATAATCTAAAGAGAGTTAGATGTGATAGGCTCGCATCTAATGGAGGAGGGGGAGACTCCAAGCATCATGCGTGGCAAAGAGGGAAAAATCGCCGATAGAAGGAAGATGAGAACTCCACTGGCGGTGGATGAGAAAGAGAAAAAGTTGTCAATAAGGTGCTCTGAATTCCACATCGCCTGGGAGGCCGTACTGAATCCAGAATATAAGTGACGCTCTTCCTTCTCTCAGTATGAGGTCTTTTGAAATGTATGTATGGAAACACATCCTAATACAAAACCGTTAACGCGTGTATATGAAACCTAAAGCGAATGGTATCATGTTGAGTGAGACAAGATTTTTACATTAAAATTCTGTTTGGGTCAATCTAGCTCTCCATCTTATAATTACAATGCAGGTCCTAGCTTGAATTATTTAGGGTCTAGCATGAATCTTTGGAGTTGATCCCTTATGATAGCTTGATTAATATAAATAAATAGTTATTCACATTTTTATGTGATGCTAATTTATTTCATTTGTTGTACATTAATAGTAGTGTAATATTCTAATCACCTATAAATTTTATTTTTAACTCGTTATTTTCTTTGTTGTTGTTGACAGAAATACGATTTTAGTTTTTGAAATAATCCAGTTATAGAATTAGTTTTATTTTTTATTTCTCTTTACTTTACAATAAATTTATTTGATTCATAATTTGTTTATAACTCATGCCTTATATTTATACTTATTTTCCTATGCATGGTATAGTTTCTTTGTTAATACATGCTTAATGAATGGTCAATTTCGAATTTCAGATATGATATGGTCAATTATTTCTATAAATTAATTATAATAATTATTAAAAATTTCGTTTTAAGGACATTTTGAAGGAAACATAAATAATTTTTATTTACTTCTAAAAATCTTCAAACTTGTCATTTTTTAGAAACAAATTTCATACATTTTGTTAATTATTTGAAGAAAAAAATGCTTCTATATTTATTCCTTTGTTTGGAATGGCTGTGGGTCCTCTGAATTTGCTAAAACGAAAACTATTAGTAAGATCTAATATCTCTTCCAACTTCGATGTCTAAGATCAAATGACTAAATATTTTAAATACAGCTGATTTTTTTAATATTTTAACTAATTTTAAAATCCTTATTTATATCATATATTTATTGAGCTCGCAATAATGCTACATCACATTTTAAAAATGCTAATATGTGAATAAAACTAAAGGATCTTCTTTCAAACTATTATAAAAAGTACAGAGTTATTTTAGAATATGGAAAAACGACAAAGGTTTTTTTTTTTTCCTTTGAAGTTTCTTTCAAAACAAAATATTTTTTTATTTATTGGGTCTATTTTGTTGGGGTACGAACGAGAGTCTCACGTCAATTGTTATGGGAAAGTAAGGACTTATAAGGGACGAGTTCACTCCACCTATCAAGCTAGTCTTTTGGGCTGGAAGCCCAATCCCAACAAGTGGTATCAGAGTTAGGTCTCCAAACCTCAGCATGTGGACTAAGGGATCCCTTAGCTGAACAGGATGGTTGGCAACATTCTATTCACCGGAGAGTCTCGTTCGAGAGAGGGATTGTTGTGGTACATTTTAGACTAGTTTTTTTGGACTGAAAGTCCATCCCAACACTTTTGTAAATTACATTTTTTTTTATAGATAATCATATTTTTTGTTAGAGTATAGTCCACTCATGTTGAATTGATACACGTATTAAATGTATAAATGAAAGAAGAGGAAAGGTGGCTTTCAAAAAAGCAGATGCCATGTAACGCACGGATAGCTGAACTGACCCATGTTCAAGTCTCTGTATTTTCATTAAAAATAAATGAAATACTATCTGTTTAAGCACAAAAATATCTCTCTTTTCTTTGTTAAATTTTTTTATCTATTCTCATGAAAAACAGATTATTCCAAGATGAAAAAGCTGCATTTTTTCTTTTCTTTTTTCTCTTTCATGTGCTCTTGAAAACAGCTCTCATTTTATAAAAAAAGAAAAAGAAAAAAGTGTCTCCCTTTCTATATTCTTTATTTTTCATTATCGGAGAAAGAATAAACAATCTCTAGTGATCTAAAAATCATATAATTTATAGAGAAAATTTTATTTATATAATTCAATAACCAAAAAGAAGTCCCCATGCCTTCTCCAAACAATATGGCTTTTTTTTTGGAAATGACTATCATATTAATAAAAAGAAAACACTACAAATACATAAAAAAAGGGATAAAAAAAAAAAATTTTGCAGGCTCTGGGGCCAACATAAGTTGGGTCAGAGAGAGGCCCAACATGAGCTGGGTCAGAGGCTGGCAAGGTCAAAGGAAGAGACGTGACAAAGAAGAGGGGGTTGGTGGAAAGATGCCGGCGATGGCATTCCAAAAAACGACAGTTTGGAAGGCCGCTGCGGTGCCGGTGCCGGTGCCGGATTGGGGATAGGGTTGCTGTTGAAGGCGAACTGGAATAGTTTGCCCCGACAATATGGAGTGAAGAAGAAAGAAGTTTGAGAGAGAAGATAAAAATAAGTGACAAACATGATAGATTAAAAAAAAAAAAAATTCTATAATGACGCTACCATTCATAATTAAATAAATTAATCATGAATGAAGCTAATGATCATGTGTAAAAATAAACTAAAACTCTGTTAAAAAAGTTTAAAAAAGAAGAGGGAAATCATGGAGGAAGAAGCAGCAAAGACAGAAAGAGATGTACTGAATCAATTAGAAATGCAAAAGGGAAACAGAATAATAATCACATGTAAATACCGACATTAGCATCAAGTTTCATTAATGCATCCAAGTTTCAACATACATAGAAAAGCAGAAACCGAACAAAGTCCACAAACCCAATTCTCAAAAGGACCTATGAAACCAAATACTTGACTAATCATACGGTGCAATTTTTAATTAAATAATCCAAACAGACGCTTACAGGCTTTGAGGATCCTGCCTCTCTTCTTCCTGGATCTTGTCTGCATGTTGACACCATCAATGGGGGGAGAGAAGGGTTGATCACTTTGGTCATGGATCCTACAGTACCCTTCTGACACTGACGAAGATCTCCTCATGGACAAAGCACTTCTCACTGCAGACTGTATGTTGCTTGAATTTTCAGCCTTAAACCTCTGAGAACAAGAGGAAGAAACAGAGCAGGTCCTGCTTAAAATCACCCCAAACATCTCCCCTTCTTCCTCTTCTTGTTTCAGATCAGTAAAAGTCTGGGGCTGTTGGGCCTTCAAGGTGGGATTTGGGTCTGATTCCTTGGTGGGTTTGGGAAGAGGAGGGGGGAATGATAGGTCTGAGAAGTCAATGGATCTTGACTTTGTTGACTTGGTTGTGGTTGAACCATTGATCTTGGAGTACCCATTCATTTTTTTTCTCTCCTTTCTCCTAAAGAAAAGTTGAAGAAGAAGTAAATGGGGAGATGGGTATTGGAATAAGAGGTGAATTGTATCAATGAACCAAGTGTGGTCGTCAGATTTGGGGGTTTGAAGTCTATCAAATGGTGCTGAAAGAAAGATCTGCAAGTGATTATCTACTTTCTAGTATTCAAGGCTGCGGTTTTGGGGGCTCAGGCCTACTGAACAGGATTCCTTAGGGGGCTGAAATGGCAGTGGTGACGTTGAAGATAGGACTGGTGACTGGCTTAGGAGAGGAAGTGCACAGACTAGTTCAATGGATGTATGTGTTAAAGAAGCGAAATGGAGAAATGGGGGATTGGGAGGTGATGGGAGAGAACAGAGGGCCCTGTCTAGATTTGGGAAATGGAGTAGATTGGGTTTTAATTTTGAAGATGTTTGGATTGCAAAGTGGAAACACAAGGAAGATGCTCTCTGATTGTGATGTGGACAGAACTTGTCCTGCTGTAATTTTTTTGTTTTCACATCCAAGTTGATTGACATTTTCTACAACTGTCCTGTTGGCAAAGAGTTCTTGCCCAGTCTTCCCATGGCAGAATTAAGCAGAAGAGAATTGAGAGGGTACCATTTAATTTAGAGGAAAGTGGAAGGTATTTGACTCCCTTATTTTTAGCATTAGGGCCTGATCTAAAGTGATCAGTGCTATTGTCAATGGGCTGTGGCTAAAGTTTCATTGAGTAGATGGTCCTAAGAAATTGATGATGTAATTTTGAAAAATTTCCTTGTTACTTGTTACTTCGAACTAGGGGTTTAAAAATCGGTATCGGCCGATATATCGGCCGATACGATATGTCGACCGATATATCGTTATCGGCCGATATATCGACCGATATTTTTCTCTTTCTTCCTTGTTTTTTTAAATATCGGCCGATATTTTGATATCGAACCGATATAATACGGCCGATATCAAGGCCGATATTGTGAAATCGGCCGATACGATACATATCGGCCGATATTCACATATTCAAAACCGATATATATCGGCCGATACGATACGTATCGGCCGATATTTCAACCCCTGCTTCGAACAACATCAGGAGCAAAATGAGAAAGTTATCAAAATAACATCATCCAATACTCCATTTAAGAAAACATTCTGATGTCCAAATCAATTGTCTATTGAAATTGTTCTTCATCAAGAAAAAGTTTGTATCTAGTGGGGCTAACCAATAAGAATGAACAAATTATTTATAATAAATTCAAATAGAGAAATAGAATGTGAAAAGCCGACATCATATTAATATGATTTTGACTTTAAATGATGATAATAAAGACGTGAGGCTAACCCAACTACGATCAATTGCATATCCAAACACAATCTAATACAAATCATCTATTATTTAACTTTAGAATGCAATTTGGGTTGGATTCACTCAAACTTAGAATGACCTATAAGTTCAAAGTAATAAGAAGTTAGATTGAATTCAAATTAATGTTAACCTAACCCGACTTTTACTTTTAAATTTACTAAGCCAATTCATTAGTTTTCCATTAAAGAGACAATCAGTATGGATTAAGTCAAAGTTTATAAATTGAGGCTAAGTTTGACTCAAAATTCAGTGAAGGTTACTCATAATTTTCCTTGTTAACTTAAAATCTAATTGACCCAAGTCTTACGGAAGGTTTTAACACCAGTCTCTGTCTCTTCAGAGTCTAACAAATGTTGACCATTTGTCTGATGGTGGACCCATTTAAAAAATAATAATAAATAAATAAATAAATTAGGGGACAATTGTGAACCGTTGTTAATCTGCTTTTTAGTTTGCGTTGGTGCTAGGGCAATTTTTTCCAAAAATGGTGGGATTGGTCAGCAGGTAGGTGTGGAAAATGTAAATGCTTTGTCCTACTTCCTCTCCATTATTTTATTATTATTGTGATTGTTATATTTCAGTGTAACACCCACGCAAATGGGGCATTGTAGTTAATTGGCGGTTCGTCATTTTGCACGGAAATTTCGGTTGTCATGGCACATGTCTGAAGCAGTTTCGGTGAGATTGTCTTTTCTAACTTACATGGGTGATGCTCAATCTCAGAGTGGGACCGACACTAAATAGAATTCTTTTGCTTATCGTGTCAAAAGCAGATCTATTAAGATTGATTAGAAATGTCATTTAACTATTAATTTAAGTTTATATTAACTTTTTATTAAAGATGGAATTGTTTAAAGTCTAATTTTTTATTTTCTTCCACTTTGCACTCCTTTAAAATGATTTTTCAAATTTGTTCCTACTTCTCTTTTCCTCTTTTTTAAAATCAAGAACAAATTTAAAAATTATTTTTAAAGAAGTGCACCATAAGAGAAAATGGGGGTATAAAATCACTATCCTTTTTAAAGTGTGTTTATATATATATATATATATATATAACTTGATTCTTTATTTTAAGCCATCGATGAATTTCAAAATTGTTGAGAATTTTAGGAACCCGCCACGTAACAAACCTTATAAATGCTAAATTCGGCCGCTACGAGAGTAAATTTAATAGCGCCATTTAACATTATTTTTGCCTTTAACCTCAAAGTCATCTTCCACCATTTTTTGCTCTTTCAAGTTTTTGAAACCCTCTCTCAGTCCCATCTTTTCACGATCTCATTCAAAATTTTCCATGAACATAGCACTTTTTTTTAAACCAAACTTTATTATTATGAAATATATGGATTATGTTTATTGTAATAGTGTTATTTTTTTATTAATGTTTATTTAATGTAAAAAATGTTAATGTACTCATAAAATGTAACTTTTCATTATAAAATGTGATTAAAATTACAATAATTTCTTTCTTATGTCCTACATAACACTATTGTTGTTGAGTTATATAGAGGAGACTTTACCAGCAAGAATTAATACTAAGAATACTCTTTAAATATATGTAGATAATAGACCTCATGGTTAGATATAAACGGGTTGAGTTAGATTTTCCCAAATCTAATTATCATGCATAGAATAATCACTGCATACACTACAGATTTATAGCAATCACGCTCATTATGTCCTAATTTGTACTCAATGAATACATAATAGGTTCTCAAAACCTGTATAAAGTAAGGTCCCATCGATTTATTTGGTGTGTGCAGATAGGGGGGTTTTCATACACCGAACTAGTTGGATACGACACCTGGACACATCCAGACCTAAAAAAAAAAATAGGTTCTCAAAAACAAGCATACCATGTTTAGGCACCTCACACTAGAGGAGCTGGAACAAGGATTGTGGGCCTCTTTCTTTTCCTTCTCTTTTTCAAGGGTTGAGAATTTATTAGAACAAACGGAGAAAACACTACAAAAGAGAGAATTGTTTCGAGGAAAAACAGAAAACTTCAAAAGGAAAGACAAGTAAAACATGAGCCAAAGAACTACGAGTAAGGTAAGGCGCTGGACCAGAGATTGAGTTTATGGCTATCTACCAGTTGCTGCTCATTTCTGAACAGAGAATGTAACATTAATCACCACTTAAAAAAAAAAAAAGGGTCCTTTAAATGTTCATGGAATCATTTTCTCAGTAAAAATTCATGGAATCGTTTATTTTTCTGAGTTTGCTCTTCAGTTCACAAACTCGATTCCTGTCAATGGATCACCTGCATGAAGCTGACGAGCGCAATCACCAACAATCTGCGACATGGGGAGTAGAGAACTCAGTAAATATGACAGGCACAATACTGATACTATTTGATATATTGTGGGAAGTACTTATGCTTGAGATGCATTTGTCATTTTCCAAACAATCACGACACATACATTTGAGAATGAGATAAATTAGAATCTACACAATCCAACTCCAGGCACATTCATCCAATTTAGCATAAGCACGCTCGTTTCAGCTTAAGATTTTCAGCAAGGGGATTGAAGGCCACAAGAATATCGTAACTAATCCCTAAAGCCTGAACAGCACCACTATAAAAACAACCACAACAAAACAGCACATGAAGCAGTACCAGTTCAGCAAAAAATAGTATTATCATCATCATCATCATCACCTTTAAAACCACTACTTTCATCTATCTGGAGGTCGGCTTTCTGAGTTATCTTCCATTCTAACCATACCCTCAATTAAGCCACAATCCATCATATCCTTCTCATTTCGATCCAACTAAGTTTTAATAACTAACAACAACGAACTGTACCTTAACATTCTAAAATAAAAAAATAAAAAAATGGGTATTCCTCTCTGTTTGGAATAGTAACATTTGTGGGCCACATTAATTCTATCTTTTTCCAGAAAAGTCACATAAATTTTACTTCCAATTCTTCTTGTGGTTATTATTATTACTACCACTTTTGAGATAGTGACATGACTTGAACCAACAATTTTACGATTGTGATAATGAGCATTTGTCAATTGTGCTACAAGCTCTTGTCAATTCTTCTTCCAGTATTATCCTTCAAAGAATTGAATATAGGTGTTATCCATTCATTTGAAAAATGAAATGATTTCCAGTGAAGGTAAAATATGGGACAAGTTAATAAATGCATGCGTAAAGTATGAAGAACATTGCTAGCAGAATACCTTAGCCATCGTTCTGTAAGAATATTCAGTAACCCCAGCAACATGAGGCGTGAGCAGAACATTTGGAAACTTCAGTATGGGATCCTCAGGATTGCAAGGTTCAGTCCAGGTAACATCAAGGCCTAAGCCACCCAGGTGACCTGATTCAAGGTGATGCATCACGGATTTGTAGTCTAATAGACCTCCTCGAGCAATATTTACTAAAAGGGAACCCTTGAAACAAGAAAAAGTGAGACCAGCTAAACATCCTAAGAATAAAATAACAGCGTAAGGTCATCCTTCAAAAAAAAAAAAAAATCCCATGTAAAAATATTTTCTTCTTTTTTAAGCTAAAAAATTGTTATTTTTACCATGCATCAGTATTGGGCATTCTCATTTTGGGCAAAGAACATTTACATGCTATACACCCTCAACCAGAAGAACCGAGAGGTTTTTACAAGTAATCATCACAATCTCAAATTAGAATAACAAAGACCTGTACACAATGCTAATCATACTTATACTTTTAACATTTAAATAAATCCAAAATAGCATTGAAATCATAGTTTTTAGACTCATTTCTTTAACAACATTTTATTCATTTTCTTTAACAGACAATAAAAAAGTTTTTTTTTGGAAAAAGATTGTTATTTTTACCATGTGTCTATAGTGGGTGTTCTCATTTTGGCAAAATAACATTTACATGCTATACACCTTCAACCAGAAGTACCAACAGGTTTTTACAAGTAATCACGACAATCTCAAATTAGAATAATACAGGCCTGTGCAAAATGCTACTGAACATTTAAATAAATCCAAAATAGCATGTAAATCATAGTTTTTAGTTTTTACACTCATTTATTTAACAACATTTCATTCATCTCTTTAACGGACAAAAAAAAATTGTTATTTATACCATGTATCCGTAGTGGGTATTCTCATTCTGGGCAAATAACATTACATGCTATACACCTTCTACCAGAAGTGCCGATAGGTTTTTATAGGTAATCATCACAAATTCATGCATATACTGAAATAATCAAGTGATCATTCTATTTCAAACAAGTTATTATCAAACTTCTCTTTAGGAACTATGTTGCCGACTTCGGTCCATCAATCAAGGGTAGTGCGAGGATGGAAAGATTTCCTCATCGATTTGTTGTCACCCATAATCAGCTGGTTGAATTATCATAGGTATGAATTCAAGGCATCAAAATGAATGGTGGAAAAGTAATTAACATAACCCAATTTCTGTGTATGGCAGTAGGTACAACAACAATTGCAATAAAATTTTGGCTCTCCTCTCAAGAGTATTTACCATTCACAGACAATTAGCAACAAAAAAATTCTTAAAAATATTGAACAAAACAAATTTGTGCTTCCCATATCCAAATTCAATTCTACTTATAAGGATCTTTCCATTTGGAGGAGAAGGGTATGTTGGGGTGGGGGGTTATTTTTTAAAATCTATATAACAACAAGATGAATAGGGGTACAAGTCTTTCTCCAAAGATCTCTTCCTTTTTTGACTTATGTGCAATTTTCAAAATGCTCATTGCCATGGTTGAGAACTCAAAAATGACTAGACTGGTTCAACCAAGTCAAATGAAACTCATACTAAAACCAACTAACAAAAAACTTGTTTGATATCAAGTTTTTGTTTAACTCAAATGGCTCATTGAGTCGGACAAAAAATTAGGCAAGCCAAATGACAACTAATAAAAATCAAATATAAATTGAATTAGACAAAAAAAAAATCCAAGAAATAAGCTAGAATTATCATTTTATTCAAAATCAAAGGTCAAAACTCAAAACACATAGACTCACTAAGCTGTTTCATTTTTTTCCTCCAATTTTCATCACATACATTAAAAATAAATCATATGAATTGAAAATAGACTCCATACACTACATTTTGACCAAATTTCAACCCAAAATTCAATTTCTAGTCATTTGATCTTAATAGTGAAAATCACCAGGTGCCTTTAATTTAAGTACATCTGATGACTTTGACCACTAAGATCAAGTGGCTATAAATTGAAGTTTTGGTTCAAAATTTGTCCAATTGTAGCTCTAAAGTTTATCCATTCGTATAGTTGGATTTTGTATGAATATATATATATAATCAATAGTGCAGAATGGGTAGGGTTGGAACAGGCCATTCCGACCCTTTTCGGATGAAGACTGTTCCATCTGGAACATACTAGAAAGGAACTCAGTACCAAAGCTGAAACCGTTCTTTTCCGATTTTTGTCCAGATGCGGAATGTTTCATCCATTCTGGCCGGAACAAAATTGACAACTAACTATTTCCCTCATTTTGTCCTCAATTGGTGCTATTTTTAAATTGCCTCTAATTGAGTCATTTCTAACTCTATCTTTTAGCGTGTAAACTGCTCATCTTACATTCCATACGCATCTTTGTTATCTTAACTTTATCTGTTTGCCCTTTCTTCATTGCTCAATACTCTGTTCTTTCTTCACTGCTCAATACTCTATTCTGTATACCATTGCAAGTCTAGTTTTCTCTAGTTTATGTTTTTTTCCCTAATTGGTTAGTTTCTATTATCTTATTCTTTTTTTCTTCTCTTTGTCAGTTTCTTTGATTCTTTTCTCCTTTCTTTCTGGTTTTTTTTTTTTTTTTAATTCTTTGAAATTTCTTATTCTTTTTCAATGTTTTCCATTTGCTTCTTTTTCTATTATTTTGTTATTCTTTTTTTTTCTCTTCACTGTATCTTCTCTAGATTTTTTTTCCTTTTTATTTCATTCTTCTTATTCATATCATCACCACCAATTATCCCATCTACTTGACATCAACCTTTTGAATCCTAGATTTCCATTTTACCTTATCAAAGGCTATATCCTCCATCAGTATGTATTCTATACTACCCTTTTTTTACCCCCTAAATCTATGTTTTTGAAGGCCTACCACTTCTCCTAGTTCCTCTCGCTTGTAGTTATAATCTTTCTTCATTTCTTATTCTCATTTTAATTAATTTGTTGCTCCTTTCATATTATTTTGTCATTTTTATTTAGGCTATTCATATTTTTAATAAATTTTAACATGTACGTATATAAAATTCAATAAAATAATATTAATTGTAATAGGTCCGTTCGACCCAGCCTTAACTTTTGACACACAAAAACTCCCTCAAATCTTTTGAGATGAGTTGAGTCAATGAAAAATAAAGTGAATTTTTCAATTTTATTTTTCAAGTTTTTCTCATTACCCGTAAGAGATTATGAACTTTTTTAAAAATAAAAAGAAAGCATGAACTTCAAATTGGAAATATGAGATCAGCCAATCATATGCGTCATTGCAGTAACATATTACAAACCTTTCTCATTGATGAGAGGAATTTCTGGTCCACTATGCCTGCCTGAAATTCAAATCAGCCAAATATCTAAATTTGGGTATAAAATAGTAATTAATGTGTGACATTTAAAAGTGCAAAAAGAATGAAAAATATAAGGATATGAAATTCACCGTTTCAGAATTCATGGCCAAGCAAGTGATAACTATATCAGCCTCTTTAGCAAATTCATAAAGATTTTCGGGACCACCCTTCTTATCAACAAGATCATCATTTTCCACACCCAAGGCTGGAGACTTGCCATTGGAACCTAAGAACAATGAACGTGAGTGAGGTTCACAAACCATGTCTTTCTTGTTGCAACTTACTACATAGTGATATAAAACATTCCTCATACCTAGCACTTCCATGGGCCAACTCCGTTTTGTTGCAAGAATTCTTACACCGAATGGCCGAAGGCGCTTGGCAAGATCAGCTCCAATGTTTCCAAATCCCAAAATAAAGACCTAGATGAGGCAAAGAACAATATTCTACTATATAATTCACAGTGAAACTACACCAATGCACATTTGATAGGCTTTAGTGATTAAAAAAATGGGGGAATAGCACTACCCGTGATGCAGTGACGAACACACATAGGGCATACTGTAAACAACAGCTGGTGAAGTAATTGAATACTCAATGACATTTCACCTGCTCATTCCCTGCATTCCTGCTGGTGGATTTTTTTTCTACATCTCTCCTACTTTCTCTTTCTCCTTTACTACTACAACTATACAGTCATACAAAACTAGAAGTGACTGGAATCTTCGCCTGAGAATTGTCCACTACTTTTCTACAGGATTAGAAGATTTCCCCTTCCCACATTCCACTATTTCCTCCATCAATTTTAGTTTTTATTTTCAGTGACACCCTCACTGGATATGTAACTATTTTGTGCAATGACTGAGGCTGGTTCCAGTGTACATGATTCAAGTTTGGCAAACCCACCAAGCATTTTAGACCAAGAATTAACATATGCAGTGCTTTCAATAAGTAGTTGCTGAACATAGCTAAGTTTTTTTAATAGAAATTAAAAATCCAAACATCTGATGCTTTGTGAAGCTGATGGGTTTTGAATGAAGAAATGTCTCCTTATTATAGTCAAAATCAAGATGAAAGAGTAAATCCAAATAAAAGTTTAAGACCCAAGCAACATAAAAATATTAGAAAAAAATACAACACACCGTTTTTCCAAACAGAGTTTCACCAACTGGCTCACCCAATCTTTTCTGCTTTATAATGGCTTCCATCTCCTTCTGCAGCAAAATAGTCATGTTCAAAAATCAGTTCACTCAAAATGGTAAAAATAGATTGATAAATAGATAAGGTTCTGCGTGTCATAGAAGCAAACTGAAGCTAAGCATTTGTCAAGCTTTATTTCAGAAAAATATAATGGCTGGCCAAAAAGGCTTCTCATTTCATCAATAGTTCACTGAAAACGTAACAAAGGATTACATAAGAGCTGAAACTCATGGAAGCAATCAAAGCAAGGAATAATTTGTCAAGCTTTAGTTATCTCTAAATAAAAAAATCAAGCTTTAGTTCAGCAATAATATAATAGATGGCTGAAAGGACTTCTCATTTTCAGCAATAGTTCACTTGAAATATAACAAGCATAAAGAGATAAGGTTCTGTAATTCATGGTAGCAATTGAAGCTAAGAAGAATTTGCCAAGCTATATTTATGCAATAACACAATGAATAGATGCAAGAATTTCTCTGAGTGGTTTGTTGTGTTCTATCACCACATGCGCATATGTGCTATGCCCCAAATATAGTAAATAACATGAGCAAACAACTTTACCTAATGACTAGGGTTCGTGCTTTGTCTTTTTTGTTTTTTTACATTTTCCTTTTCTCAGCTTTCAGCCCTAGTATGGAGAAATTGAAGCAAGTTATTCTAATGCATGACATACAATGATCATAGTTTTCCAACCAGGATCAGGGCTTGGCCAATTATAGGATTGAATCAACCACATGACTTAGCAAGTTGACCAAGTGGCTCAGTTCATTATTTTGTATAATATTTAGAAGCATACATACAACAAAGCATATGAAAATTAGGGGAAAAAACACCATCTTTCCACATTTACTCCTATATATCTGCTACAATTTGCAATTCTTTACACCTTATCTTTAGTTAAAAATGGTAGCCCTGGTTTCTACATTATCCATCTCATTTTCTTCATTATATTTTGAAGTTTATTGCCAAATTTTGATATTAAACCTCCGATAAGAAACTGGGCACATGATAGTGCAAAAGAGTGAGCATTTATAAATAGGGAATGAACTTTTTTTTGGGGAAAAAAAAGAAGACAGAAATGCAAATATGGATTCCACTAAATTTTAACCTTGGATAGGGCTAACTTGTCCTAGTCAAGGCTGAAGCAGCCAAGTTGCTGAGTTGACTAACAAGTCAACTGAGTCAAGTTCAAATTGCAGTCAAAATCTGAACCTCCAGGTTTGTACTAACCCAATGACTAGGCAAGTAACCAGGCTGGGTTGACTCAGCCAAGTTCTCAGTCAACCTGCCTGGTCTGAAACTATGTCACAGATAACCAGTAAAGGTATGCAGTAAAGGAGTTGTAGAATAAGTTAATTGTACATTGGCCTGAATTTCCATGTTCTCTTTCTACCACAATATGATTCTCTAGTACTTGCAAGCTCAGATTTTTTATGAACTCAAGCTAATTTTCTTCCAAGCTGAGCTTGACTTCTTGTTATCAAACAATCAAGCTTAGAACAAGCTTGAGGTGCTTGATAATTGGACAAGCCGAGCCGGAGCAAAGGGAAGTTTCTCTCACACTTTTACAGCCCAAAGTAGCAAAATGGCCTAAACAAAGATTTGAAATCCAAATGATTAAATGTAAAGATAACATGCAAAGAAAAGAAAGAAATCACAGTACAAAACAAATATAATCAGCAAATATGCATGTAAGACAAACATGAAGGAAACTTGGTTGAAGGTCAAATTTAACAAATTTCAAAGTTCTCCTATATAAGCCAAGATGGAGCAAGAAAGAAAACGAGAATAATGAAGAAAGGAGACAATCTCAGTGGTGTGGCAGCAACAATAATGATGATGATAAAAATGAAAACAGGAATGACAATTTGTTCCCAACTTCATTAGTTCTAAGAAAGACAAAAGATATAATAGATTACTAGGTTATATTGGGAGTTTAAGGAGATGTTGTGTGTGCACATATGCACAACTTCACACATGCATATTAATGTGGAGTCAAACATCAACCTTTTTATTTGTTCTCTACCTTGTTGAAAGGAATTGCAGCACATTCCATTCTGTTTCATCCTCTCTCTTTTAATGAAATTCATTAGTCATCATTTGCTGAATGCTATCAGGATAACAATCGTACTGCAGTCATTTAGGAGTATACAGTCAAAAGTTTGCAGGTGGTTGAATTGAATGGTAGAACATTACAAATTCAACGTGGATGGGGCAGAAAGAGGTAAACCTGGCCCGGCAGGAATAGGAGGGATGTTGCATGACGATAGGGGTAGGATGTTATTAGCATTTTCCAAGCCCTTAGATATCATGGAGTCGAATGAGACGGAACTACGAGCAATCAAAAAAACGCTTCAGATTTGGTCTAGGTTTAAGAATGGTAAGCTTATTCTCGAAGGTGATTCAACTAATGCCATCTCTTGGGGCTAGTAATAGGAAGATCCCCCAATGGAAACTGGTTACCATTTTTAGGGACATTAGAAGGTAGTGTCGGACGGGAGATATCATCTTCACACACACACCTCGGTCGACGAATAGTGTTGCTGATTTTCTAGCCAAGGTGGGAGTTCAAAAACATAGGCCCGCAATGGAGATGTTCCAATCACGATTCTCTTTGGGTGTATGGGGAGATGGACATTTTGTATTGCACCTATGTTGGCCGTGGAGTAATGTAAATATAGTTTTTCTTTGTTTTTTTTTTTTAAATGTTTTCTCTTTGTTTTGAATCTGATGGCCATGTATAACTTTCTTGTACATGGGTCTCTCTCATTTGTACACTCTACAGTATTTAATGAATTCATTTGTTACTGTTTAAAAAAAAAAATTGGTAGAACATTACAGCTATCAAGAAAAATGGTTTTTTGATGTACCTGTTTCCGGAGAAGGCCTAATATCAAGTATATGGCCATTTCAGCACATGATGCTGAATTTCCAGTGACATCACCAGGTATTCTTGCAACTTTGATACCATGCTGTGTGGCAGCAGAGATATCGACACCTAAATAAAGAATTTAAATATTTCTCTGGTCATTTATAGGTCTCTGACAATGGTCAGTGTGTTAGTACAACATATGCATAAAAATAAGTCCACCAGTTCATAAGCCAAGTACCAATGAATCACAGAATCTAAAAACATCCTAAATTTATAGCAACTAAAAACTTAGAACAGAATACCTTCCAATCCAACACCAAACTGCATTATTAGCTTCATCTGACTTGCACGAGAGAGAACCTCTGAATTCAACTTTCGGTTTTTTACCACGCAAATATGGTACTGGCCAATAACATCAGGCACAGTATCTAGGGGTACATCATCGACCTGCAAGAATTAAAGACTACTTCACAGGAAAAGAATATAATAGCCAGGATCCAGTTTTATCCAAATAAAAGCAAATGCAATGACGACTAAGTTATAACTGCAGGAATGGCGTTCAAGATCTCCATCAACATGGAGTTGATTGGGCCTTGTAATTGTGTGGGGCTGTGGGCCCATCTTGTAGAATGTTACTTTGTTTCTGTTCTTCCTCTTTTGTCCCTTGTCATATTACTCATTAGTAAATAATGGCAAGGGCATTTTCATAATTTTGGCTTTCCTTTTGTTTTCAACAAAGGAGCTTTGTGGTGGCCAATTATGGTGCACAACCCTTTCTTTCCAGCAGCTCCTCTTTCTCATTCCATTTATCTGTTCCACCTTATTAGTGATATTTATGCCAAAATGTTAGATTTTTTGGCAGATCTTGGGAATTTGGATCACTGTCACTAACATGGACTCATGTAGAAATGGAACAATGGATTGAAGGCCCTCCAGAGCTACAGACTTCTTTTTTTGGATAGCCACTTGAAAATAAATAAATAAATAAAACACTTAGATCATCTCAAACTCAGACATTTTTCTTTACCCAATGCTTGCTTTCATTGATTGTCTTACAAAAGAACCCATCAATGATCTCCGTATGCATTCTTCTTTTGCTTATCCTATTTGACGTGCATTTCTTTCCCATTTCTCATTGCCTGGAGCATTGCCAGGATTGTTTCAGTTCTTCAAGGATGGTTAGCGGCCTGGTTGTTAAAAGGATCAGGTTTTGTTGAAAGTGCTTCCATTAGCCACTGCTTGGAGATTGGGAAGGATAGGAAGAAGAGAATGGTCCTGGATAGAGTTTCCTCGATGATGTATACTTTCTAGTCAATAATCTTTATTTTCATCAATTTCCAACTCAATTACATAGTGGCCAGTGCATGCTAAGGAGCTCAATGGTTTTCTATCTCTGAGCTGCAGAGAGATTGGAGGGTACTGTGAGGAGACTTGGTTTTTTCTTTTTGGGTAATAATACTTGGGAAATCATAGTTATAAGTATTACGCTTATTTATTTATTTACTTATTGAAGGGAATCAAAATGTTGCTACAATTATTAAGATCAAGTTCTTCCATTGAGTCAAGCCTTATATCTATGGTATAGTTCAATGCATCATTTAATATCAATAGACACCTGTTGCTTGCATACAATTTTCTTCATTACAAATTCACTTTACCTCCTGTTGAGAAAAAAAAAAGATATTCAAGACATTTTTGGGGAAAAAGAATAAATAGATTTGAAGGATGCATTATTCAAACCATAGGCCAACATCTTTGTTGATTTTCAAACCATAATCAATGCTCCAAAAGAAACATTCACAATACTATATGCCAATAGACATTTGTTTATTCATTTTGATCAATAAATTGCTGTCAAACATGTCCTTTCCAATTGTTCCAGGTCAAGGTAACTAACATTTCTTCTAGCAAACTGAATATGTTTGTAATGAGGACGGTGGGCCAGATTACCTGGATGTATGGACAGTTCTTTAAGTACTCTCTCGTGTAATTTTGGGAAGCAGGCCAACTAGGTCCACAAAAGAGCACACGTGTGATGCAATTATCACCATTCTCCACCATTTTCTCAACCTTGTCTGCAAAACCTGAACTGAAGGTTTCAAGGATGTGAAAAATCTAGTTTCAGGATCTGTGTTTTAGATGAAAAGGTAAATAGAGCAAAAAGTATATGATCCATTTGATTGGCAACACATCAACAAAGAAATCTGAATAAACATGACAAAGCCTGGTAATTTATAAAGATAAATGTAACAAAATAGACATAGACATCAACTGGTAGAAAGCTTCTAATCTACAAGGCATCAGCAAATAGCAAAATTTGCAACAAAATATGAAAGGTAGCTCTTGTTCATGACACAACCTTGTGTTAAACATGTCTATTTAAAGATCAGGAGTCCAATGGCTACACAAGTTGAAACTATCATTCAGCAACAAGACAGCCACCAAATTACATCAACAGTGAGTAATTCTCTTCAATTCTATCACTGTGTGGATGTCTTATGGAACCACCTAACAAATTTTATGTACATTACAAACAAAACCATGTCAAGCAATGTTTAAGGCAAAAATCAAGCATAAGGGCAATAAGAGCTTCAAAGACGCTCTCCAATCTCCACTAAAGCTGAAGAAAACTAGATAATTACTTTCAGTATGTGATCGGGATTTATCTTTTCAAAAAGCGACAGATCATAAAGTTATGCATAAAGAAAACAATAAACAATTAAAGAAAGAGCCAGAGATTGCCAAATACATAAACCAGTATCAAGGGCTTGTTTGATATCTTTAAGGAGGCATAGGCAACCTTTTCTTTGGAGGGGAAGGGGGAGGATTGATGAGGACACCCTTGGTATTTTTTAATTTAAATCACAAAAATGCATTTGATAAAATTTTAATCCAAGAGCTGCAGGAAGTGATAGGAACACTTATGCTTCTTATAATAAGGGACACTGAGCTTGTCCTTTTGTTCACTTGTAATCATTAAGTGTTAGAAAGGTAAACCGTTGTAATAAAAATAATGGTGTTCCTATTATTTTTCAAGAGATACTTATGTATTCCACAATAAGAGAATTTTTGTCATTTAAATCAAAAGAATGTATCGATAGGTGTTCCCTTAAAAAAAATGGGATGTCCCCATGAATCTCCTTTTTCATCAAATGAATTCGGATCAGTATCTTTCCCAATTGCTAGTGCAGACTTTTAAACTTTATAGGAGAGGATGAAGTAAACACTTTACTCAAATCAACCATCTACCACTTTCTCTCTCCAATTGTTTGATGAAATGTCCAGACGTAAATCTCTCTCCACATCGGCTTTCAGTCAGGAGAGAGAAAAATTAAATAAATAGTGGAGTTTCTCCTCTACGATAAGTTTACTCTTCTTAACACAGTAACCCCACCCTTAAAAAATACGAAGGACCATCAAACAGCTGAACATTTGTAGGGATGGAGATGAGCATGTTACTAAAAAAAAAAAGCCGGGAAAGTCAAGAAAATTAGAAGTCCAGATATGAAACTTTTTTTCTAAACGAGTTTTTGAAAATGGTGGATAATATAATAAAACCACCAAGAGATTCGAAAAAAGAAAGTGAGAAAAGAAACCAGAAAGGGGATGAGTACGTTTTTCCTTGTTTTTGGGATCGGATCATACCTGAGAAGAAGGGGAGAAGAGAAAATGGGGAGGTTTCGTGAGTTGAAACTCCAAACTCTACTACTTGTCCACAGTACACGGAGCATTTGGAGGACTTCCTCGGTCCCTTCTCAGCTCAAATATCGTCTGGGGAAGAAGATTCGAAGCATTTTCGACCGAACCTGACCGTTGACACCCCACAGACGTTTTCTTTGGGAGATTCCTTGATTTGGGAAATTCTTTAGCAATTTTATTTTGGCCCCCGTTTTTTTTAAAAAAAAATCCTCATGTGTATTATTAGTGCATAAATTGAATATTTAGTGCAAAAATTTAGAAATTAGTACATAATCTCAATATTTAGCGCATAAATTATATATTTAGTGCATAAAATGAAAAGTAAGCGCATTTGTTTTATTTATCTAGTGCATATGTTTAAATATAACTACCTCATTATCCGTAAAAAGAAATTCATTTCCCTCCGAGAGTAACTTCTTACTTAGCATTTTCTTTATTTCTCTTCTTTTCCTCCTCTTACTTCTCTCTAGCTTGCGCTCTTTTTCTATTCTTTCTTCTTGTGTTTTTCTTCGTCGGTAATTTGAAATGGATAACTCAATAGTTGGTCCTATTGACACAAGTGGTCTCTACGATCAAACTAATCATCTCTCTCAAATAATTTGGTTGGTAGAAGTACACATATTTTTTTTCTTTTCCTTCATAAAATGGATTATATGTATTATTTGTAACCAATATTTATGTGAATATTTCGTTTCTTTATGATAGGACCAATATAAAATGCTACGAGCTTAATATATACTTCAAAGAATGAGAGATGACGTCCCGTATGACAAAGAACTTAGAAAATGTTGGTGTCAAGAACTTCATCAAGTTGGGTGATTTTGAGAAACAAAAACATTTCACTTCTGGACTCGGGAGGCAACCATCACAGTACAAGGTGTATATTATATTCATAGCATCTCCATTCATGGGTAGATGATAGCCACAAGTACGAATTAAGTGTGGCTAGAGTTTTGTTCGACGTTATTGAGAATGGTTCTAAAAGCACAGGTAGATATGTCATGAATGCGAAATAATTTTTTGAGACTACCCAAAGACCCGTCACCCAAGACCCAGAACCAACACAATTTTTTATTTGTTAGGAAATAAAATTGGGGCGAATTCGCCGGGTCCTCTCACATACCTCCCACTCTTCCAGGATTTTGAAGAGTGCATAGAGCCCTACATGCTCAGTTCATTTGTACAGGTTCACTATATAAGGTCTCCTGATAAAAGCAAAAGACTTTTGTTGGGAATTTATGGCTATTACAATATGTCTTTCCTTTATAAATTATCTAATTACAGTTATGTTATTATTTGTTTGTCTTCTTTTTGTTGGTCTTCAGCCTGCCTATTAATTTATTATTTATTAGTTTTTCTTGTACGGATCTAGGTCTGCTGAAGGCTTTCTATTAGAAGGCTCATTTCCAATAATTGGCCTCGGCAGAGTAGTTGATAGCTTTGGTCTTGAAAACCGGTATAGTTCTGAATAAAGAACTATCGAGGGTTCAAATAAAATTT
Source organism: Chimonanthus salicifolius (assembly GCA_013350335.1). Classification (NCBI taxonomy): domain Eukaryota; kingdom Viridiplantae; phylum Streptophyta; class Magnoliopsida; order Laurales; family Calycanthaceae; genus Chimonanthus; species Chimonanthus salicifolius. The sequence goes on along the minus strand of CM023542.1, from coordinate 45,945,626 downwards.
ACATTTCTTCTAATGCACGGAGGCTATAACTAAAAAATAATATATATGTTAGACCAGAGGTGTAAAATTTGGTATCGTCGATATTTTTCTCTCTTATTGTTTTTCTTTATTTTAAAAAAAATATCAATATCGGCCAATATATTGACCCGTGTGTTAGACACTTGATTCTTTATTTTAAGTCATTGATGAATCAGCCACATAAATTTTCAATGTATTCAACATCTAGCATAAAGTCATTTATTAGTTTATTTTTTAACTAAAGTAATCAATGAATAAATAATTACTCAACAATCCAATAAATATATTGATCAGTCCAAACTTTTAAAACCAATGTAAAATATATAATAAATTGAATCGAAAAAATTTCTGTAAAAAATAATTTATCAAAAATAAAGAAGAGTGACAAATGTATCCAAAACTAACCTATTTTTTTTTTTGACTCATCAAATTCAATCTTAAAATTCTCCTTTTTATTTTTAACTATACACTAATTTTCTTCCTTCCACCTCATCATATCTATTTATAAATTTTTTTTTAGCATTTTTTTGTTAATTCTCTTTCCTTTTTAGGTTAAGATAGGGCAAATTCTTTAAATTCACTAAATTCAATCTTAAAATTCTTTTTTTTTTTTCATATTTTTATTCTTTTTACCTGAATTTTAACTGTTTTAGTTATTAAAATGATAAAAGTATAATAAATCAATCAAACTCAGTATATCTAATCCTAAAGTCTCTTGTCCTATTTTTAACTATTTTGAATGAATTTTCTCTACTTTCTACTATTAATATAATCAACATAGCTTAAAATTTTCTAACTCATCAAATCAAGTCTTAATTTTTTTTTCTATTTTAAATTTTTTATGAACCTTCTCTATTCTTAAACCACGATAATTTATCTAATCCATAGATTAAATGACTGGTTGGCAACCACTTTAATTGTACTTTTTAGATTAAGATAGAAATCCAAACTTAATTTTTCCATTTTTATCTAACTGTACATGGAATTTTCCTATTATTTAGTTGTTAATATGATTAGATGTAGTGATATCCTTCCAAATCATCTTATCCATTTATAAAATTCTTCTTTTATTTTTAGGTCTTTTTTTAACAAATTTTCTTTATTTCAAATCAAGAAAGGTTAAATCCTTCTAACCCACTAAATCCAATCAGAACATATATTTTTTCCATTTTAATAAATTTACATAATTTCATATATATTTTTTAATTATTGACATGACAAATGTATAATATTTAAATCTAAACTCACCAAATCTAATATTATAATTTTATTTTTATCTTTAGCCTTTCGTAGACATTTTCTCATTTTAACATCTCCTTAAAATTATCTCAATCATAAATTTAATAAGGACGTCTATCCTAATACGAGCAAAATTTGTTAGGAGACATGGGATGGAATGAAATTCTCAAAACCAATTGTACTATGTTTAGGCACCTCAGTCACACTAGAGGAGCTGGAACAAGGAGGGCTTTTTTTCTTCTCCTTCTTCTCTTTTCCAAGTGTTTAATTTAATAGAAAAAACCGGGAAAACCCTAAAAAAGAGAAAATTGATTTGAGGAAAAACAGAACACTTCAAAAAGAAAGACAAAAAACCATGAGCTAAAGAACTATGAATAAGGTAACAAGCTGGACCAGAGATTGAATCTATGGCTATCTACTAGTTGCTGCTCATTTCTGAACAGAGAATGTAACATTAATCACCACTAAAAGAAAGAAAAAAGGTTCTCTTATTTTGATCTAAATTGATGATGTGGACTGAAAGAAAATGTTCATGGAATCATTTTCTCAGTAAACGTTCATGGAATCTTTTTCTTTTTATCTAAGTTTGTTCTTCAGTTCACAAACTCGATTCCCGTCAGTGGATCACCTGCATGAAGCTGACGAGCGCAATCACCAACAATCTGCAACATGGGGAGTCGAGAACTCAGTAAATATGACAGGCACAATACTGATTCTATTTGATATATTGTGGGAAGTACTTACGATTGAGATGCATTTGTCATTTTCCAAACAATCATGACATATACATTTGAGAATGAGATAAATTAGAATCTACACAATCCAACTCCAGGCACATTCATCCAATTCAGCATAAGCACATTCATTTCAGCTTAAAGATTTTCAGAAAGGGGATTGAAGGCCACAAGAATATCGTAGCTAATCCCTAAAGCCAGAACAGCACCACTATAAAAACAACCACAACAAAACAGCACATGGCAGAAGCAGTACCAGTTCAGTAAAAAATAGTATCATCAATCAACATCATAATCATCATTAAAGACACTATTTCATCTATCTGAGGTCAGCTTTCAGAGTTATCTTCCATTCTAACCATACCCTCAATTGAGCTACAATCCATCATATCTTTCTTATTTCCATCCAACTAAGTTTTAATAACTAACAACAACGAACTGTAGCTTATCATTCTAAAAAAAAAAAAACTCTACCTTCTTTTGAAATGGTTAATATATTAAAAGAGAGAGAAGATATTTTGAAAATAAAGACCAAAAAAAAAATCTCCCCAAATAAACTCTTTTACCTTTTTTTTCTGGGAACTCATGGGTATTCCTTTCTGTTTGGAATAGTAACATTTGTGGGCCACAATAATTCTAGCTTTTTCCAGAAAAATCACATATATTTTACTTTCCATCGTTGTTATTATTATTACTACTCACTTTTGAGATAGTGACATGACTTCAACCAACAATTTTTTATTGTGATAATGAGCATTTGTAAATTGTTCTAGGAGCTCTTGTCAATTCTTCTCCCAGTATTATCCTTCAAAGAACTGAATATATGTGTTATCCATTCATTTGAAAAATGAAATGATATCCGACGAAGGTAAAATATGGGACATGTTCATAAATGCATGCATAGAAGTATGAAAAAAACATTGCTATAAGAGTACCTTAGCCCTCGTTCTGCAAGAATATTCAGTAACACTAGCAACATGAGGCGTGAGCAGAACATTTGGAAACTTCAGTATGGGATCCTCAGGATTGCAAGGTTCAGTCCAGGCAACATCAAGGCCTAAGCCACCCAAGTGACCCGATTCAAGGTGATGCATGACGGATTTGTACTCTAATAGACCTCCTCGAGCAATATTTACCAGAAGGGAACCCTTGAAACAAGAAAAAGTAAGACCAGTTAACATCCTATCAATAAAATAACAATGGAAGTTCATCATTCACTAAAAAAAAACAATGTTAGATTCTGGAAATGGTTGCAAGATACAATAAACAGATTTTTTTTTAAGATAAAAAATTGCTATTTTTACAATGTATCCATTGTGGGTATTCTCATTTTGGCCAAATAACAATTACATGCTATTCACCTTCAACCAGAAGCACCGAGAGGTTTTTACAAGTAATCATCACAATCTCAAATTAGAATAATAAAGACCTGTACACAATGCTAATCACACTTACATGGAAATCATAGTTTTTAGACTCGTTCCTTTAACAACATTTTATTCATTTTCTTTAACAGACAATAAAAAGTTCTTTTTTTTTTTTTTCACAAAAAAAGAGAGTTATTTTTACCAAGTGTACATAGTGGTGTTCTCAATTTGGCCAAATAACATTTACAAGCTTTACACCTTCAACCAGAAGCACCAACAGGTTTTTACAAGTAATCATGACAATCTCAAATTAGAATAATAAAGGCCTGTGCAAAATGCTACTTAACATTTAAATAAATCCAAAATAGCATGTAGACCATAGTTTACACTCATTTCTTTCACAACATTTTATTCATTTTCTTTAACAAACAATAAAAAGATTGTTATTTCTTTCTTTTGCTGGTCCAATTCTTAATGGCTCGGTAGGTGGAATTATTTGCTTTATGGAGAGGCATCTTGGAGTTGGAAAAGTTAGGGGTTCATGGGAGTTTGGTGGAAGGTGATTCTAAGGTAGTTGTTGGATGTACACTGGGATATCTATGTCCGTGGATATTCTTAGATAAAATTGAGAGGAATTGGCATTCCATTGCGACTTTTGATTTTAAGATTGCTCAGTGATGCAGGCATCATACATGAACCACATGCGATACAAGCACGGCCTATGTTGAGATTTGATAAGAGCATCAAGCTGAAAGTTAAGAAAGGAAATTTTGTTTTGAACATGGCAAAGGCAGGATGAAACTAGCTAACCAAGCTTCAAATTGGCAGGCTTCATGCATGTGGACCCCTACTTGAAGTTCCACTGGAACCCTAGTGTGAAAAGGGTTTTATCTTCCTTAACCAAACCCTAGTGTGAAAAGGGTTCAAGGGTTTTTGTGCCACCTAAGCAACCACCTTAGCTTCCACTTAATCATCATCCTTCCACGTCATTTTCCATGTGGCATTAAGTCATTGATCCATGTCACGACCATGAAAAGTGTGCATGACATTCATTATCTTCCCATCCCAAGGTGCATGGCATGCAAATCTATGTGCATGTCCTCATTTCTTATGGTGTATGGACACATTCACCCATATGCAGGAATTCTCTTTCCAAGGTGCATGATTTCTCATTCCTATAAATGTATGAATCATGGGTAAACCAACCATCTTCTTGAAAAATGATCATGGCTTGTCGGAAGATGAGTTGGTGCCAAGTCCAATGCAAAAGACTCCTTGGAATAATGGTTGCATTCATGAAGGCTTCTTGGTGCTTGAAGAGACTTTTTGAAAACTCTACACACTTCCTTGGGAGTTGATTTTGGATTGAATTCAAGGCATGGAAAATCCAAACCTTATGGGAATCCTCCATGACTCCTTGATGATTGTAGAAAACCCACTGGAAAACACCATGGGAAGAAATCTAGATACCTAGTTTTGAGGGAACTTTGATTTTGGTGTGCATGTCATGGAAACTCTCACTATGTAATTAATGCATTTCATTGTTTCTCTGCCACCCTTTGGCTATAAAAGGGGTTGGGCATGATATTGGTGGGCATCATTGGTGAGTTGAGAATAAGTTTGAGAGCCAAGTTGGGAGTAAGAAGAAGTTGTGAAGTTCTTGACTTGTAAGCTTTTGTATAGTCATTTGAATCTTGTGTTTCTTGAGTTGAATTGAATCTCATTGCAATTTCTTACTTTATATGCTTTGAAGCTATTTGATTATTCAATTGAGTTTGTATTGCATTTGTGGGTTTAATTCATCTTAATCAAGCAAGATTCAAGTACAAGCATGCTTTACCAAGGATTGCTCTTAGCGATATCTTTGATTGGAAACTACTACGAACAAAAGTTCGTTTGGACTAATTCTTCATTGAATTTTAAGGAAGGTTTTTACACTACCTTTGCCTGCATCACTTCGGTTCCTCGGTCAGCTAATTTAGTTGCTGATGAGATGGCGCATCAGAGGTTGTCTCTATCTATGGAAATTGTAAATAAATTCTTGTAATGGGTTGGAAGGGGGTTTTGTAGTTTTTTTCCCCCTATGGTGAGTTTCTTTTGGCCTGCCTTTTTTTTTTTTTTTTATCCTTTTTCTGATTAGTGAAGTTATCTTTCAAAAAAAATATATAAAAACATTGTTATTTCTACCATGTATCCATAGTGGTATTCTCAGTTTGGGCAAATAACATTACATGCTATACACCTTCTACCAGAAGCACCAATAGGTTTCTACAGTTAATCATCACAAATTCATGCATACACTGAAATGATAAGTGATCATTCTAGTTTAAACTAGTTATTATCAAACTTCCCTGTAGGAACTATGTTGCCGACTTAGGTCCATCAATCAAGAGAAGTGCAAGGATGGAAAGACTTCCTCATGGATTTGTTGTCACCTATATTCAGCTGATCGAACTATCATAGCTATGAATTCAAGGCATCAAAATTACTGGTGGAAAAGTAATAACATAACCCAATTTCTGTGTATGGCAGTAGGTACAACAACAATTGCAATAAAATTTTGGCCCGTCTCTCAAGAGTATTTACCATTTACAGACAATTAGCAACAAAAAAATTCTTAAAAATATTGAACAAAATGAATTTGTGCTTCCCATATCCAAATTCAATTCTACTTATGAGGATCTTTCCATTTGGAGGAGAAGGATATGTTGGGGTGGGGGGTTATTTTTTTAAATCTATGTAACTGCAAGATGAATAGGGGTGCAAGTCTTTCTCCAAAGATGTCTTCCTTTTTTTACTTACGTGCAGTTTTCAAAATGCTCGTTGCTATGGTTGAGAACTCAAAAATGACTAGACTGGTTCAGCAAAGTCAACAAAAACCAACTAACTGAAAACTCATTTGATATCAAGGTTTTTGTTCAACTCAAATGACTCTTAGACAAAAACCTTAGGCAAGCCAAATGATGTTTACCCTTTCTTTTATTCCCCTCCCACGATTCAACCCCCCCTCCCCCTCCCCCTCCCCCTCCCCCTCCTCTCTCTCTCCCTTTTTGTTTCTATTTATTTTCCCCACCCTTTTCCTTTCTGTTGTCTCCATTTTCTTATTCTTAATTTCCACTTTTCTCATTTTTTATCATCAACATCATCACCATAAGTCTAAATTCATCTACTAGGGTTAACTTTTTGAGTTTTACTTCTCCACTTCATCCTGGAAAAACCATAATGTTTGTCAGTCCACTATCTATCAAGTCTTTTATCCTTTCCCTCCACATCTTAAGTGGTCTACCTCGTTTCCTAGTATTGTTATTTCTAACATCTCAACTCTATTTACTAGAGCCATCTCTGGTTTTCTGTTTACATGTCCAAACCGCCTTAAACGGATTTCCTATAGTTGTCAGATCCGTTCCAAAACTCATTCCAATTTTGTCTCCACAACGGAACGTTCCGTTTCAAAAAAGACAGCATAAAAAATAAAACATAAAACGTATACTAAAATATGAATACAATAATACAAACTTAAAAATATATAGAAAACTAATCATTTTCATCAATTTACACTAATATACATAACAAAACATAAATTATCATTAAATAACTACTCATATTTGTAATCTTAATTTATATTGTGTAATTATCAAATACTAATTGAAGAATGTTTGAATTTTACTCTAACAAGAATCAAATTAAATTGAATTAGACAAAAGAATTCAAGAAATAAACTTGAATTATCATTTTATTCAAAATCAAAGGTCACAACTCAAAACACAGAGACTCACAAGGCTATTTCGTTTTACTCTCCAATATTCATCACATACATAAAAAAATAAACCATATGAATTGGAAATAAGCACCATGAAATACACTTTGACAAAATTTCAGCCCAAAATTCAATTTCTAGCCACTTGATCTTACTAGTCAAAATACCAGGCATCCTTAATTTAAGTGCGTTTATTGACTTTGACCACTAAGATCAAATGACTATAAATTGAAGTTTTGGTTCAAAATTTGTCCATTTGTAGCTCATAAAGTCGTATGGTTGGATTTTATATATATATATATATAATCATAGAGCAAAATGGGTATGTAACGACCCGTCCCGCTAGTACAATATTGTCCGCTTTGGGCCTACACACTGACCCGCACGGCTTTGCTTTGACGAGCCAACCCACTGTTGCTCCTAAAAGGCCTTGTGCTAGAAGGAGGAAGGCTATCACTTATATACCAGTGACTTTTCAATGCAACTAGCAATGTAGGACTTTTTCGGGCAGGGTATTATAATCTACCCCCCTTAAAGCCAGAGCCATCCTCGACTCTGCACACATAACAACCCAGCCCACACCCTCAGGCAGAGAGTTGAACCATCCTTTGATACCATTTGTAACGACCCGTCCTGTTAGCACAATATTGTCCGCTTTGGGCCTACACACAGACCTGCACGGTTTTGCTTTGGCGAGCCAACCCACTGTTGCTCTCAAAAGGTCTTGTGCTAGAAGGAAGAAGGCTACCACTTATATACCAGGGGCTTTTCAATGCACTAACAATATAGGGCTTTTTGGGCCAAGGTATTATAATCTACCCCCCTTAAAGCCAGAGCCGTCCCCGGCTCTACACACACAACAACCAAGCCCACACCCTCAAACAGAGAGTTGAACCATGCTTTGATACCATTTATAACGACTCGTCCCGCTAGCACAATATTGTCCGCTTTGGGCATACACACGAGCTCGCACTGCTTTGCTTTGGCAAGCCAACCCATTGTTGCTCCCAAAAGACCTTGTGCTAGAAGGAGGAAGGCTACCACTTATATACCAGGGACTTTTCAATGCAACTAGCAATATAGGACTTTTTGGGTAGGGTATTACAGGGTAGGGTTGAACAGGCCATTTCGCCCAAATCAGGCCCGTTCCATCTAGAACATAAAGGAACGGAACTCAGTACCAAAGTTGAAGCCATTCCTTTCCAATTTTTGTCTAAATGCGGAATGTCTCGTCCATTCTTGACCTGAACGAAATTTACAACTAAGGATTTCCCTCATTTTGTCCTCAATTGGTGTTATGTTTAAATTGCCTCTAATTGAGTCATTTCTAACTCTATCTTTTAGTGTATAAACCGCTCATCCTATGTAGCATATGCATCTCTATTACTTTAACTTTATCTATTTGTCTTTTCTTCATTGTCCAACACTCTGCTCTGTATAACATTGCAAGTATAGGATTCTCTAGTTTTATGTTTTTTCTTAATTGGTTAGTTCTATTATCTTATTCTAGTTTTTTTTTTAATGACCAAGGTGTCGAGGCCTCTTAGAACACTCGACTAATTCTTTGGGCTTGTGGAAGCCTCCCTATCCAGACACACCAGGTAGCTCTATGGGGAGTGGCCCTTTGGGATAGAGTGGGAATCAAACTCAAGATTCCCGCTTCCAGAGGTGGATTCCTGGCCATACTCTGTAACGACCCGTCCTACTAACACAATATTGTCCGCTTTGGGCCTATACACGGACCCGCACGACTGTGCTTTGGCGAGCCAATCCATTTTTGCTCCCAAAAGGCCTTGTACTAGAAGGAGGAGCGCTACTAATTATATACCAGGGAATTTCCAATGCCACTAGCAATGTGGGACTTTTTTTGGGGCAGAGTACGGCTTTGCTTTGGCGAGCCAACCCACTGTTGCTCCCAAAAGGCCTTTTGCTAGAAGGAGGGAGGTTACTAATTATATACCAGGAAATTTCCAATGCCACTAGCAATGTGGGACCTTTTTTTGGGATAGGGTATTACATACTCCGACTCCTTTGGGTTCTTATCTTTGTCAATTTCTTTAATTTTTTTTCTCCTTTCTTTCTGTTTTCTTTTTCTTTAAAATTTCTTTGTTTAAATTTTTTTTTCTTTTTCAATTTTTTTTCCATTTGCTTATTTTTCAAATTTTTTTTGTTATTCATTTTTGTTTTCTCTTCATTGTATCTTCTCTAGATTTGTTTCCCTTTCTATTTCATTCTTCTTCTTCATATCATCATCATTACGATTTATTTTCTTCATCATCGCCGCCCATTATCCCATCTATTTGAGGTCAACTTTTTTTTTTGAAAGTTAACTTTATTAAGAAGAAACAGGTCCAAAAAAGACCCTACAAAAGAAGAAACCAAATTACATCAATCTATTAACAACTTCCTCATCTAGCAACACTCCCTTCTTGACTAAAGAATCCGCAGCTGAGTTAGCTGACCTAGGAACCCAAACAATCTTAAAATCAAAAGCATTGATAGCATGACGAATCCTCTCAACTTTGTCAAGATAAATACAAGAGCAGAGAGAACCCAACACGCAACCTATCACAACCCGAAAATCACCTTCAACTAAACTCCCTTGAACCCCCAGCTCTTCCGACTCCAAAATACCTCTCCATAAAACAAACAATTCAACCTCAATAACCGACCCATTACGAATAGGACCCGCAAAGGAAATCAGCGTATTCCCAAACTCGTTACAGATGAGTCCACCATAAGCAGCCATACCAACTTCTCGCATACAACTCCAATCAAAATTAAGCTTGAGCAACCCTGGAGAAGGCCATATCCTCCATCAATATATATTCTGTACCATGCTTGTTTAGCCCCTCAATCTATGTTTTTGAAGGTCTACCACTTCTCCTAGTCCCTATCTCTTGTAGTTATAATATTTCTTCATTTCATATTCTCATTTTAATTACTTTGTTGTTTCTTTCATATTATTTTATCATTTTATGTAGGACAAAGGTTGTCAAAATCGCACAATTCGACTTGAATCGAGGGGTATCACAATTCAACTCGCATCAAGTATCGAAATTCCTAAAAACCATACAATTTTTTAGTGAATTGTGAATCGTGTGATTCGACTCATATGAATCGTAGCCGCATACGATTCATATGAGAGAAGGAGAGGAAGAGGAAAAGACAGTTTTTTTTTTTTTGGAAAAAATAAAGAAATTTTGGAAAAACAAAGCCTAACTTTTTGCATGATACCTATTTAAGTATGACTCTTCTATCGTTACAGATCTCTCTCTCATAAAACGAAAATATATACTACTCTAATTAGGGTTTACATAAAATGCAATGTGATGATCAAACTCCACAGAGCCTAACATGCCTCTATTTTTCTTTCTTTCTTTTCGTTTGTCTTTTCTTCTAAATCTTCTTCTCTTTTCTTTCTTTGCTTCTGTTTTTCTTCTTCTTCTTTTTTCTTTCTCTGCTTTCGTTTTTCTTCTTCTTCTTCTCTTCTTATCCTCGTCGTCTTCCGCCTCTTGATAAATCTTCTCTTTTCTCTTTTTGTTTCTTCTCTTTTTTCTACTCTTTTTTCTTATTTATGATTCGCAGGACCTGTGTATATGAAATAAAGGTGATGTACATAAGTTGCAGACATGTAACATCTTTTCTTCCACTGTTCTGTTTGATTGTTATCATTTTTTCTATTTCTTTTCTTCCACTGTTCTGCTCTTTCATTTTTTCTATGTTATCATTCGCATGACTTATGTAATGCTATATATGTAATAAATTTCATGAAATAATAATAGAATTAAGTTTGCAGGTCAACAATTTTCCTTCCACAGTCATACATTATATTGTATGGTGTATAACAGTATACCGTTATATTGTATAATATATGGTGTACAATATACTGTATTTTGGAATATAAAAACTTGACTTCTAATGCATTTTTATGAATCTTACGATTTATGATTCACGGTTTATACCCCGACTGATTCACGATACGATTCGATTTTGACAACCTTGTATAGGACTATTCATATTTTTAATAAATTTTAACATGTATGCATATACAAGATGAATCACATGTATGTATATACAATTGAATAAAATAATATTAATTGTAATAGGTTTGGCCCTGCCTTAACTTTTGACACATTAAAAACTCACTCAAATCTTTTGAGTTGAGTCGAGTCAATGAAAAATAAAGTGAATTTTTAAAAAAATTAAGCTTTTATCATTACCCTTGAGAGAACATGAATTTTAAAAAAATAAAAAGTAAACATGAACTTCGAATTGCAAATATGAGACCAGCCAATCATATGCGTCATTGGAGTAACATATTACAAACCTTTCTCATTGATGAGAGGAATTTTTGGTCCACTATGCCTGCCTGAAATTCAAATCAATCAAATATCTAAATTTGGGTATAAAATAGTAATTAATGTGTTTTAACATTTAAAACTGAAAAAAAAAAAAAAAAAAGGAAAAATATAAAGGATATGAAATTCACCGTTTCAGAATTCATGGGCAAGCAAGTGACAACTATATCAGCGTCTTTAGCAAATTCATAAATATTTTCGGGACCACCCTTCTTAACAACAAAATCATCATTTTTCACACCCAAGGCTGGAGATATGCCATTGGAACCTAAGAACAATGAATGTAAGTGAGGTTCACAACCATGTCACCATGTCTTTCTTATTGCAATTTACCATGTACTGATATAAAACAAGCCTCATACCTAGCTGTTCCATGGGCCAATTCCTTTTTGTTGCAAGAATTCTTACACCGAATGGCCGAAGGCGCTTCGCAAGATCAGCTCCAATGTTTCCAAATCCCATAATAAAGACCTAGATGAGGCAAAGAACAATATTCTACTATATAATTCACTATGAAACTACACCAATGCACATTTGATAGGCTTTAGTGATTAAAAAAATGGGGGAATAGCACTACCGGTGATAAACACAGATAGGGCATACTGTAAATGGCAGCTGGTGAAGTAATTGAATCCTCAATGACATTTCACCTGTTCATTCCCATGTTTCCATTAGCTCTCAATTATATTTCATTCTAGCCAGATGGGCAAAAAGTTCCATTCCAATGGCAACAACAAAGTGGAACAGGCCCTGAACTTCATCCAAAATTCTGGCCTTTTCCAGCCAGAACAATATGCACAGGCAAAGAAATTGGATTCAGCTGGAATGGGCCGTGCTAGAACTCAATTCAGCCCATTGCAATTTTTTTCACTTGTAACCCTCTCTTTGGTGGTAAAATGAAGGCTGAAGATGTCCTTTTCTTTCTTCTTTTTTTAATATCATGGGCATCCTCACCCCTCATTGGAGTTGACACTAATCTCATGAATACATAAAACCACCTGTAAGCCTCATATATCGGGCAACTCTGGAGAGAGTCGGACCCAAGACCTCTAGTCTATTATTAGAAGCTCTAAGCCAATCAAGGAGGATTTGTCAAATAGTCTTTTTTTTCATGTTGTCTTTTCCAAAATATTTTTTTTTAAAGAAATGGTCTAATATCTTCCAAAATATTATACTGTAGGGATAAATGGAATATCATCTACAACAGAATTGACAACTATGTATATTGCATAGCTTCCTACTAATTGGGCCCAAAAAGATATTGACGCAACTGAGATCATGGACAGCATGAAAGTCATGTCAGCATTCAACAAGGCACAGGTGGTAGGCAACTGGGATGCCCCCCCGCCCGTGTGCTTGGAGATTCAAGTCCAATATTAGTTTTGAGAAATTAAGACATTTTTACTAAAAAATATGAAATAATCTTGACATGAGAATCCCGACCAAAAGAGGAATACAGAAACTGAAATTCAAATAAGCTGAATAAAACCATCTACCAAAAGGAACACATCAAACACAAACTAAAATACTAGTAAAGGAAGAAACAATAAATCAGCTGGCAATAGAAAGACTCCTTGCAGCTTTTGCCAGAGAATCAGTGAGTGAGTTGGCACTTCTGGCAATATGGCCAATCAACAGAGTTTGTGGTGGGTGATGGATCCATAGTTAATTTTTGGGCAGACAAATGGTTAGGGCCTAAACCAGTAATGTTTTCTTTTCCAGAGTTGTATGCCATATCAATTCAAAAGAATTGTCTATTAAGGATGTGATGGAAGTCATTGGAGGAATCTGATGGTACGAGCTTTCTTTTCAGAGGAATCCGATGGATTCTGAAATCCTTGACCTTCAAGATTCATATTCTTCTTTGGATTCAGTTCAACTTATTGCGGGAAGCAAAGATAGAAGAGCATGGATAAGGAAAACTCCAGATCTTTTTCTTGCCCAGGTCCTTATTTGCTTTGATTAGACCCACTTCCTCATCTTCGTTCCCCGTTAAACCCCCATTTGTAAGCCTTTGGCCCCATCCGAAGTCAAAGTTTTTCATTGAAAAACATATGTAAATAAGATTCTGAATCTAGGAATTTTTACTTCACTAATGTTATCTTTGTTAGAGGAATAAAGGATTATTTTATCAGCTTTTCATCAACTGTTCTTCTATTCTCCGTATTTGGAATCATTTCCTTCCTTTGTTTCTTTTTGTGGGCTTTACCTCCCTCCCCGTGCTTAGGATGGGATTCAGTGTAACAACCTTGACCCCGACTTCCCAAGTGTGATATTGTCCGCTTTGGGCTCCACGGGCCCTCACGGTTTTGTTCCTGGGCCCTGGCCCACATTGCCAGGCCCAAAAGGCCTCACACAAGGGAGTGGGGGCTTCCCTCATATAAGCCCCATCCCACATCACTATCAAGTCGATGTGGGACTTGTAGGGGTATCACAATCCACCCACCTTAAGACCAGAGCCGTCCCCGACTCTATCACATCACAGAGGTAGAGGGCCCACACAGTCCGAGTGTTGAACCATACTCTGATACCACTTGTAACAACCCTGACCCCGACTTCCCGAGTGTGATATTGTCTGCTTTGGGCTCCACAGTCCTACACCGTTTTGTTCCTGGGCCCTGGCCCACATGGTCAGGCCCAAAAGGCATCACACAAGGGAGTGGGCTAGCCCCTTTCCACATCACTATCAGGTTGACGTGGGACTTGTAGGGGTAGCACGTTCAAGTCCTTACCTGAGGAAAAGCAAAGTACTATGGAAAATGGTTTCCTTGGGAATCATTTGGTTTGTTTGGCTGGAATAGAGTACAAGAATTTCTGAAAATAAAGCTTTGCCCATGGAGGTAGTGTGTCAAAGGATAAAGTCCAACATCATCCAATGGGCATTGGTCTCTAAATCTTTTCATTTTGTTTCTGCCCAGCAATTATTGGCAGTAAGAAATCAGTTTCATGAGCTTGTGTTCTTAGCAGTTTTGAGTTATAATCTCTTTTGCAGGCCCAATTCCTTTTTGGACCTGTTTTCTCATTAATTTATTTTTGACTATCTTCAATAAAAATTCTGTCACCTCTCAGAGAGAAAATGAAAGAAAGAGAAGAATTTTTTTATAAGATCTATTATCTCCTAGAAAGTATGCAAGATACCAATGGTAGGAGAAAGCTTCAGAATTCTTAGTCCATTGGGCTGCACTTAGCACATTGGATTGCAAAAATAAAATCCCATTCAATAAAGGCTCTCATATTTCCAAGATTTTCAGGTCGTCTCTACATCCTTGAAAGCGAGCTTTAACTTCAGCTTCATTAGTGCTGACTGCTTTGATGGGAATAGAAAAGAAATGCAAACTCCAATTACACCTCACCTTCCTGCCCAAGAGCAATTTTCATTCAAACTAACATCAAAATAAATTTGTAATGACCTTGAGAACAGGTCCAAATTACAAGAGGCTTCCTTGAAACATCTTTCTTTCCATTAAAACATGCAGAGCAGCATCTTTCAAGATCCATACTGGAAGCACCTTAAAGCTTAGAGAGAGCTAAGGCCCATGAGAAAGCCTTAGACATAATTTTGTGGGCTATATTAGATGCGGAAGAACATCGCCCTCTAAAGCCTCTATTGTTTCTTTTGATCCATAAACACCAGACAGTATAAAACCCACTTGATATCTGGATATCTAAGAACATGAGACCAGACTTGTTTAGAGAAGGCACACTAAATGAAGATGTGATCAACATTTTCAGGGGCTCAGACCATGAGAATGCCTTACACATAATTTTGTGGGCTATATTAGACGTTAAAGAACATTTCCCTCTAAAGGCTCTATTGTTTCTTTCCATCCATAAACACCAGCGAGTAGCAGCTAGAATAAGATTCCATAAGATAGACAGCTTTTGGGAGACTTTCCTCAAAGGCCAGGCATTAATAAACTCAAATAAATGCTGCAGAAAAACCCACTTGACATCTGGATAGCTAAAAAGTGAGACCAGACTTGTTAAGAGAAGGCACACTGGATGAAGATGTGATCAACATTTTCAGGGGCTTGAACACAAAAGTTGCAGGCATTGATCATGATGAGCTCAGGTTTTCAAAGATTGTACTGTGAGAATTCTATTAAGACCAGCCAACCAACAAATTGCCAAAACTCTTGGTAGAGCCCAAAACCTCCAAAGCTTAGAATCAAATGTTTGATTGCCTACTGATCTTGAATAAAAGTTGAAGCATAGCTGGACCTAAAGCTTAGAATTGGAAACTAGCCACCAAATTCCAAAATCTTCCCCTTCTAAAGGTATATAAAGTTAAAAACAGAAGAAAGGAGCTGTAACTGACTAGCTAAAGGGGAAGTCCAAGATTATTTAACAATAATTTACAGGGTATTGATTATTTTTATTAGTTTTAGGGCATTTAAGAATTTTATTTATTTCATTGTCATGATTGGAAGGTATGATATGTATCAATCGTCAGGAATCTGGATTTAGAACTCTTATTTCAGCAATTGGTTTTGAGGAGGTGCCCTAGTAGGGCCCTTGTATTAAACTAATGCCTCATAAATGGAAATATAACAAAATGAATGGAGAGATTTTAAGAGGACTTTTTTCATCTTTGGAATTTCTGTTTCAAAGAAACCATATTGTGAGAAAATCTTATTGCCGTTGTGGTGGCCATCTTCTCCGTATTTGGTTTATCCACCTACCACACAGCCATGTAGGAATCCCCAATCTATTTTCTCCTTGACTCCTATTTCTTTGACTAGTGACTGGTTTGGTTCCTCCTTAAGAAAGATTTATGTCTTGGGAAGGGATTCTTGACTGATGGATGGATGGATGGATGAATACATGGATATATGTACATAATTCTCAACTAGTTTTTTCCTTAATTCCTCTTCTATTTATTTAAACAGTGGCTGGTTTGGTTCCTGTCCAAGAAGGGTTTCTTGTCTTGGGATGGGGCTGCTGAGATATGTATGTACTTATTGTTGATTCAAATAATGAAAAAGAAAGAAGAAAGGAAGAAAAGAGATGAAGATAGAGAATAATGATTCTCAGAATTGTATTGAGATGTATTTCCTCTTAGAGGGTACAAGTATAAATAAGAGAGAGAGAGAGAGAGAGAGAGAGCCAATTAAGGTGGCTAAAAAGCAAAATACAATCAGTCCAACTTATCTATACAATTTTGTTGTGGTGTAGATGGACAAGACAGTTGGGATTCAACACCATGCTCTTGCAGAAATTGAGCAAAACAATGAGACATATTCTCCCCCATTATCGCTATGCAAAATTTTAATTTTAGAACCAAATTGAGTGGCAACCCAATTATAAAATGTGCGAAAGTCATCAAACACTTCAGACTTATGCTTCATGATATAAATCCAGGCATGCGGGAATAATCAAATGACACAAAGTATCGTAAACCAGTGCGAGAAATAGAGTGTGATTGCCAAACATCAGAATGAATAATAGAAACTAAAGAAGATGCACGTTTATTCATAGAAGAAGGAAAAGAAGTCCTTTTATTTTTGCCATATTAGCAAAATGCACACTCAAACTGCTTAAACGATAAAGAATGAACAAGTTTCTTTAGGACAGAGTCAGAGGGATGTCCTAGCCGGTAATGCCAAAGGCATATATCAGAAGAAGAGGAGCTAGAGTAGGCTGCAGAGGCACCAACAAGACCATCCAGCAGATATAAACCTCCAACTTCACGACCACCACCAATCGCCTACTTTGTGGTCATATCCTGAAATACACAATGAGAAGGAAAGAAGGTAGCTGAGCAATGAAATTGTTTAGTGAGTGCACTAACAGAAAGCAAATTGCGAGATAAACGAGGTACATGTAACACAGATGGGAGGTGCAAGGTGGAAGAGAGAGGGAGGGTCCCTTTTCAAGCGATGGTAGTAGAGGAACCATTTGCTAATTTAACTTGACCATAAGAGACAGGAGAAATGGAAGAGAAGAGATTAGACATACCCGCCATATGATCAGTGGCTCCAGAATCGATGATTCATGAATGAGAAGAGGCATAATTGGCAAAGGACTCAGTACCAAAAGTAGAAGATTGGAAACCTCAGAGTGTTGAAGGTGATCCAGTTTTTATAACAGCATATTAAAGTCCTGTCGAGTGGCTGGGGCATTGTAGCTAACCACATCAGGGGAGGAGGTAACAGGCGAGGCGACGGAGATAGTAGCTTGCTTCAGACAGCCATGCAATTTATAGCAATAATCAACATAATGGTTCGTCATCTTACAAAAAGTGTAGAACCGAGACCCCTTCTTCCGGAGACCTTTGGTGTCACGACGCTGGTCAGAAGAAGGGTCTTTGTCATAAGAACCAGAAGCCCCACGTGAGAGAGGAGGCATGGAAGATGAGTGGTCACCAACGTAGACCGTTCGACCGGCATAGGAGTCATAACCAGGCGGCGCCTATCATCTCAAAGTAAAGCAGAGTAGACCTCTTCTAGAGAGGGAAGAGGACGTTGGCCAAGCAACTGGGCCCGAATAGGTTCAAAGTCCTAGTTAAGGCCAGCTAAGAGCTCAAAAGTTCGTCATCGATTAAGAATCTAGTTATAGAGAACAACATCAGCAGGGTCCACAAACTGAACCGATTCAAGTTGATCCAATTTAAGCCAACATATTCGCATCTTGGAATAATACTGAATGAGGGAGAATTCCCCCTGTCGAAGGTGAAAAGCAGTCTGATAGAGCTCATAGAGCCGGGCAGAATTATCACCGTCCAAATACAAGGCCTTAATGGTATCCAGGACATCCTTGACCGTGGGAAGTGTATAGACAATTCCACGAATATGATCTTCCATGAAATGAAGAAGCCAAGACTGCACCAAAGAATTATTAACGTTCCAGGTACGGTATGAGGAGTCCTTCTTCTCTGGTTCAGGGGTGGTACCATCAATAAAATCGGATAGCTGTTTGGCAGTAAGAAACATTTTAGCCAAATGAGACCATTGGAAGTAATTTGTCTCATTCAAGAACACAGTGGTAATCTTGCCAATATGTTGATGGCCAGAAAAAGCCATATCAGTGGAAGAAGAAGCCCCAGAGGTCTTCAGTGGTTCCGTAGATGCGGCCATTATCCCAAGAAGAAAGCTTTCAAGTAGTAGAAAGCAAGGATAAAAGTGGCAGAGAGATCAGAGGCAACAAAAACTGGCAGAATAGCAGTGTAAGAAGCTGATCCAACGAACCAAAGAGACAATAGTAGGGCCCACCAATGAAGGATGGAGCAATTGGCAGGAAGGATGAAAGCAGGAGTGGTAGGAGACACTAGCTGGGAGAGAAAACTCGACCAGATGCAGCAGAGTGAGTAGATGAAGCCAAAAAACTAGAAAAATCCGATCATAGACTGTGCAGGCAGCATAAATGAAGACCTGGAAAATGGGCCCCACCTTGGACCGAAATCCTAGGTCCACCTGTGACAGGAGAAGGTGGGCCAGGGGTGAAGCTAGTAACGTCTAGCCAAGCTGCAAGGAGGTCAGATCCAAAGAGATCGAACCAAAAAACCTCCAAGAAGGGGTTTTTCGTCGTCGTATGCAAACGACCAAAAATGGGCCCCACTGTTGATGAAATGTGGAGCACCCAGGTGCGATCTGATCCAGAGGTAGGGGCGAATACAAGAGACTTGGTTCCAAGCAAAACCAGGCAAAATACTAGCAGATCTGGCCAAAAAACCAGCAAAATCTGAGATTGATACGTCCCAGGCAGCAGTCCAGAAACCAATAGATCTGAGGGCCCACACTAATCAGATCAGAGATCCAATGGGACAGATGGATAGACCATCTAAAAACGGAAGGGGTATGGTGGGTCCCGCAGGCAAAATCTTTTCCAGTCAACAGATCGAAGGCCGAGAACTCAGAGCTGTAGGGAATGTAGAAAAACGCAAAGCAGCAGGGAGACAGTAAAATGGCCAAATCTGCAGAAGAAGATAGATAGGAGGGAGAATCCGCAACAAAAGTCCTTGGAGAGTCGGAGAAGAGGCTGGAGGCCAAGGATGAACAGTAACTCCGACGATGAACAGTAAAACAGAATAAGAAAAACCTCCTAAAGCGTCTAGAAATTCGTTCTGGCTGATACCATGTGATTCTAATAATGAAAAAGAAAGAAAGAAAGGAAAAAAAGAGATGAAGATAGAGAATAATGATTCTCAGCATTGTGTTGAGATGTATTTCCTAGAGGGTACAGGTATAAATAAGAGAGAGAGAGCCAATTAAGGTGGCCAAAAAGGAAAGTACAATCAGTCCAACTTATCTACTCCTAATTATACACCTATATAGTTGACTTGCCAAAATAGGCATAGTCGGTTTAAGTTGTCCTGAATTGGGTCCTATTGGGTCCCACAACACTTATGTACCGACATATGTAAGTTAAAGTTCATTTTCTTGCGGCCGGTGGTAAGGCTTTGAATTCGGAAAGCGATTGTGGAAGGAGATATTTGGACACCATTATGACTACCATTTGTAAGGGGTTGGGATGGTGGGATCTGAAGCTTATCATGTATGAGATTGCCACCTTGATTAGGGCTCATTCCACAATCATACGTTACTGTCCTAAAGAGGCCAATGAAGTGGCAAATGAGCTGACTCGTTAGAGAAGGGTTCCGTGTTGTGAATGGGATGCTTTTTTCCCCTTCATCATTTTGCTTGCAGCAGCAGATATCCAGCTACACCAGGAGGGGCTATCAGTTCTAGGCCAGACGGTGTTGGGGTTGGGCTCTGGGGGAAATAGAGCTTAATATATGCTTATATATATCTATGTTATATAACTATTCAAAAACATATATATCTATGTTATATTCTAAGTAGATCAGGTGGGTCGTCTGGGCTGGACGTTATCTTTGTTTAATATGATGTAGTGGTTTTGGGCCTTAGGGCCTTCTTTTAATAAAAAGCTCCTACATTAACAAAAAGAAAGGTTAATTTTTCTCAGTTATCTTATTTTAGATAACTTAAATTTGCACGCATAGAAAAAATTGTATTCTAAATTTCATAATCCGCAATCAAAGTGTTCTACTCAAATATTATGAAACAATTGTTTTACTCCAATATTATCAAAGGGGTTAAGTGAAAAGTCCTACTTTTGTCCATGGAGATGAGTATACCACGTTGGATGAATGGATTAACACTAAAAGGTGGAGTTAGAAATAAATGAATTAGAGATAGTTTAAAAATAGCTCAATAGATAACAAATTGAGGTAGACTCGTTTGCTGTAGCTTGGTCATGTTGATGGAAAATCAAACACGGCCCCAGTGCTCAGAATTGAAAGGCTACAGATTGTATGCACTACGAGGAGAGGTTAACAAATGAAAACAAGGAGCGAAGGGATAGAGAAAGACACATTAGATTATAGAGTAACTGATGCTTTGTTTTGTGATAGGGTCAACTGGAGAAGAAGACCTTATAAAGCCGAACCTAGATAGATGAGATTATGGCTTCTGATGATGATAGTTGCGTGGAAAAGTAGGAACTAGAAATATTCTTTTATTCACTTTCTAAAAATTATTGAAATGCCCCTTATGTATTTACCAGCATTAGTTACTTTTCCTACTCTTGCACCAGTAAATTTGAATTCACATTAGCTACTTGAGTGGGATCCACCAACTTTTCCAGCTCAATATAACCATCATCAACATTTTCCATGTGGACATGTCCTCAATTTGGCATTTCTTCCACATACTAGAGAAATTCCACCTCTACAACAGCGGTATTCCCTGCATCACTGCTGGCAGAAATTTTTTTCCAACATCTCTCTTACGTTCTCTTCTCCTTTACTACTACTATACAGTCATTCAAAACTAGAAGTGACTGGAATTCTTCGCCTGAGAATTGTCCACTACTTTTTTCTACAGGATTAGAAGATTTCTCGTTCCTACATTCCACTATTTCTTCCATCAATTTTAGTTCTTCTTTTGAGTGAAACCCTCACTGGATATGTAACTATTTTGTGCAGTGACTGAGGCTGGTTCCAGTGTACATGATTCAAGTTTGACAAACCCACCAAGCATTTTAGCAGTGTTATCAGAACCGGACCGGACCGGGGTCAAACTGGAAGTTCAACCGTAACCGGGATGTCTACGGTTGAGTTCTGAAAAATAACCGTATGAGAAGTTGGACCACAAAAGGTCATTACAAACCGCGATTCAACACGATTTGATTAATAAAACCGTAACTCGCAAACTGCGGTCGAAACAGCGGAGATGAAGAAAGAAAGAAAAAGAAAATCGCATTCTCACCTACTACTTCTCCGTCCAACGATTAGAGGAAATGGTTCGCAGCTCTTCTTCTCCGATCTCCGTTCATGGGCGGAGGTGTAAGGGTTAGGGATACACATCATCTCGTCTTCTCTCTTTGAATTTTTGAGAGGGGGCGGCTACTAGGTTAGAAATACACCTTCTCGTTTTCTTTCTCTTTGTAAGGAGGGCGGTTGTGAGTTAGGTTAGGAAATAAAATTGTAACTTAGGGTTAGGGTTTGAGACTTTGAGGGATTTTTTGTATTAAATCTATATGCTTCTCTAATTAGGGCCTGTCTTTTATTTTTATTTATTTTTAATAATTTATAATCATACCTCTTTCTTTCCACTTCTCTAATAAGGTGTTAGAAATTTTTAAAAAGAAAAATAATAAAATATAAAAAATAACAACTTAATAGAAATTAAGTTAGACGTCAATACAATATTTACAAGTAAAATAAATAATATTTATAATAAAAGATATTTTTGAATGATTAAAATGTATATTGACACAACATTATATTTTTATATTAATAATAATAATATTGTTAAACAACTATAAAGTAAGTTTTTTTTTTTTTCCCATAAAGTAGGTCTAAGTTGAGTGAATTTTTAAAACTTTAGACATTGTTCTAAGAATTGAGATTATTTTTTTAGTAAATATAATTATGTTAGTAGGAACAAGAATATTTTTATAATCTTATGTTTTCTTATTTGTCTTATATTTTATATTTTATAGTTATTTATATTTTTTGAAAGATTGATAGTCATTTATATTTTATTATCTATTAATTTATTTTATACTTATTTAATAGTTAATAATGTAATATTATATTGATGGCACAGGTTTGACCGGGTTTGACTATGGTTCAACCCGGTTGAACCTTATTTAACCCAACATTTCCTTTAGACGGTTCGGCAGACGGTCCGGTTCTATTAACATTGCATTTTAGACCATGAATTAACATATGCAGTGCTTTCAATCAGTAATTGCTGAACATAGCTAAGTTTTTTTAATAGAAATTAAAAATCCAAACATCCAAGGCTCTGTTGATGGATTTTGAATGAAGAAATGTCTCCTTATTATAGTCAAAATCAAGATGAAAGAGTAAATCCAAATAAAAGTTTAAGACCCAAGCAAAGAAAAAACATTAGAAAAAAAAATACAACACACCGTTTTTCCAGACAGAGTTTCACCAACTGGCTCACCCCATCTTTTCTGCTTTATAATGGCTTCCATCTCCTTCTGCAACAACATAGTAATGTTCAAAAATCAGTTCACTCAAATGTAACATAGATTGCATAAATAGATCAGGTTCTCTCAGTCATAGAAGCAAATGAAGCTAAGAATTTGTCAAGCTTTATATCAGAAAAATATAATGGACGGCCAAAAAGGCTTCTCATTTCATCAATAGTTCAGTCAAAAATGTAACAATGGATTACATAAGAGCTGAAACTCATGGAAGCAATCAAAACCAGGAATAATTTCTCAAGCTTTAGTTAACGCTAAAAAAAATCCAAGCTTTAGTTCAGCAATAACATAATAGATGGCTGAAAGGACATCTCATTTTCAGCAATAGTTAACTTGAAATATAGGAAACATGGTGTGCCGTAATTCATGGTAGCAATTGAAGCTAAGAAGAATTTGCCAAGCTATATTTAAGAAATAACAAAATGAATAGGTGCAAGAATTTCTCTGAGTGTTTGTTGTGTTCTATCATCACCACACCACCACACCTACACATGCACATATGTGCTATGCTCCAGAATATAGTAAATAACATGACCAAACAACTTTACCTAACGACTAGGGTTCGTACTTTGTCTCTTCTTTTTAACCCACCTTTTCCTTTTCTTAATTTTCAGCCCTAGTATGGAGAAATAGAAGCAAGTTATTCTAATGCATGACATAGACTGATCATAGTTTTCCAACCAGGATCAGGCTTGGCAAATTATTGGATTGAATCAACCACATGACTCAGAGAGTCGACCAAGTGACTCAGTTCATTATTTTGTATAATATTTAGAAACATGCATACAACAAAGATTACGAAAATAAGGGGAAAAAACATCTTTCCACTTTTACTACTATATATATGCTACAATTTGCAATTTTTTACACCTTATCTTTAGTTAAAAATGGCACCCTTCGTTTCTACATTATACATCTCATTTTTATTTTTTTTTGAATTTACGTGTGGGAAACCACAAGATACTCAGCGTAAAACCCCCCACAGATGAGCCCACTACCCCCTAGGGCACACCAAGGTTAGGCCATGGGGGCTCGAACCCGCAACCTCCCGCTTCCTGAGGCGGGAGGTAACCAATTGAACTACACCCATCTTCATTATATTTTGAAATTTATTGCCAAATGTTGATATTAAATCTCCAATAAGAACTGCGAACATGATAGTGCAAAAGAGTGAACATTGATAAATAGGGAATGAACTCTTTTTGGGAAAAACAGAAGAAGACATAAATACCAATATGGATTCCACTAAATTTTGACCTTGGATAGGGCTAACTTGGCCTAGTAAAGGCTGAAGTGGTCAAGTTGCTGAGGTGACCAACAAGTCAACTGAGTCAAGTACAAATTGCGGTCAAATCTGAACCTCCAGGTTTGTACTAACCCAATGAATAGGTAAATAACCAGGCTGGGTTGTCTCAGCCAAGTTCTAGGTCAACCTGCCTCGTCTGAAACAATGCCACTGATAACCAGTAAAGGCATGCAATAAAGGAGTTGTACAATAAGTTAATTGTACATTGGCCCGAGTTTCTTTCTACCACAATATGATTCTGCATTACTTGCAAGCTCAGATTTTTTATGAGCTCAAGCTAATTTTCTTCCAAGCTGAGCTTGACTTGTTGTCAAACACTCAAGCTCAGAACAAGCTTGAGGTGCTTGATACTTGGACAAGCCGAGACAGAGCAAAGGGAGTTTCTCTCACACTAAGCTCATTGACAGCCCAAAGAAGCAAAACGGCCTAAACAAAGATTTGAAATCCAAATGCTTAAATCTAAAGATAACATGCAAAGAAAAGAAAGAAATCACCTATAATCAGAAAATATGCATGTAAAACAAACATGAAGAAAACTTGGTTGAAAGTCAAATTTAACAAATTTCAAAGTTCTCCTATATAAGCCAAGATGGAGGAAGAAAGAAATAATGAAGAAAGGAGACAATCGCAGCGGTGTGGCAGCAACAATAATGATCATAATAATGATGATAAGAACGAAAACAGGAATGACAATTTGTTCCCAACTTCATTAATTCTAAGAAAGACAAAAGATATAATAGATTACTAGGTCATATTGGGAGTTTAAGGAGATGTGTGTGCACATATGCACAACTTCACACATGCATATTAATGTGGAGTCAAACATCAACCTTTTTATTTGTTCTCTACCTTGTTGAAAGGAATCGCAGCACATTCCATTCTGTTTCATCCTATCTCTTTTAATGAAATTCATTAGTCATCATTTGCTGAAAGATATCAGGATAACAATCATATTGCAGTCATTTAGGAGTATACAGTCAAAGGTTTGCAGGTGGTTGAATTGAAAGGTAGAACATTACAGCTATCAAGAAAAATGGTTTTTTGATGAACCTGTTTCCGGAGAAGGCCTAATATCAAGTATATGGTCATTTCAGCACATGATGCTGAATTTCCAGTGACATCACCAGGTATTCTTGCAACTTTGATACCATGCTGTGTGGCAGCAGAGATATCGACACCTAAATAAAGAATTTAAAATGTTTCTCTGGTCATTTATAGGTCTCTGATAATGGTAAGTGTGTTCGTACAACATATGCATAAGAATAAGTCCACCAGTTCATAAGCCAAGTACAAGACCAATGAATCACAGAATCTAAAAACATCCTAAATTTATAGCAACTAAAAACTTAAAACAGAATACCATCCAATCCAACACCAAACTGCATTATTAGCTTCATCTGACTTGCACGAGAAAGAATCTCTGAATCTAACTTTAGGTCTTTTACCACGCAAATATGGTACTCGCCAATAACATCAGGCACAGTATCTAGGGGTACATCATCGACCTGCAAGAATTAAAGGCTATTTCACAGGAAAAGAATATAATAGCCAGGATCCAGTTTTATCCAAATAAAAGCAAATGCAATGACGACTAAGTTATGACTGCAGGAATAACGTTCAAGGATCTCCATCAACATGGAGTTGATTGGGCCTTGTAATTGTGTGGGGCTGTGGGTCCATCTTGTAGAATGTTACTTTGTTTCTGTTCTTCCCTCTTTTGTCCCTCGTCATATTACTCATTAGTAAATAATGGCAAGGGCATCTTCATAATTTTGGCTTTCCTTTTGTTTTCACTAAAGGAGCTTCGAGGTGGCCAATTAGGGCGCACAGCCCTTTCTTTCCAGCAGCTCCTCTTTCTCATTCCATTTATCTGTTCCACCTTATTAGTGATATTTATGCCAAAATGTCAGATTTTTTGGCAGATCTTGGGAATTTGGATGACTGTCACTAACATGGACTCGTCTAGAAATGCAACAATGGATTGAAGGCACTCCATAGATACAGACTTCCCTTTTTGGATAACCACTTGAAAATAAATAAATAAATAAAACACTTAGATCATCTCAAACTCAGACATTTTTCTTTACCCAATGCTTCCTTTCATTGATTGTCTAACAAAAGAACCCATCAATGATCTCCTTAGGCATTCTTCTTTTGTTTATCCTATTTGACGTGCATTTCTTTCCCATTTCTCATTGCCTGGAGCATTACCAGGACTGTTTCAGTTCTTCTAGGATGGTTAGGGGCCTGATTCCTTAAAAGGGATCAGGTTTTGTTAAAAGTGTTCCATTAGCCCTTGGTTGGGGATTGGGAAGGACAGGAAGAAGAGAATGTTCTTGGATAGAGTTTCCTCGACGATGTCTACTGTCTAGTATTTATTTTCATCAATTTCCAACTCAATTACATAGTGGCCAGTGCATGCTAAGGAGCTCAATGTCTTCTGTCTCAGAGCTGCAGAGAGATCGGAGGGTAATGTGAGGAATATTAGTTTTTTATTGGGTAATGATACTTGGTAAATCATGGTTATAAGTATTATGCTTATTTATTTATGGGAATCAAAGTGTTGATACAATTATTCAAACAAGTTCTTCCTGTAAGCCAGGCCTTATGTCTATGGCATAGTTCAATGCATCTGTTAATATCAATAGATACCTGCTTGTCAAGGGTCGAGACTCTGTGACCAGACGGAGACACGCGAAGGCCATCTTCGGTGTCAAAATCATGCGGCTAAACCCGGGTGACGGAGATTTCGGACGCGTAGGACTTCCTGGAATACTCAAGAGCGGCCTGGAATGTGCGAGAAGGTTCCGGAAGGTTCAAGAAGACTCTCCGAGGTGCTAGAGTTATGTGGAGTGCTCTAGAGTCTTGTAGAAGAGTTTAGAAGTATTTAGAATATTGTAGAACTCTATAGAAGTGTGTAGAGTCTTATAGAAGTGTATGGAAGAATGTAGAAAGGTATGGTAATTGTAGAGATGCTTAGAATATTCTAGAATGTCTAGGAGAGTATGAAGATATTTATGGAGGCAACCATTGGATTAATGCCACATGGCACAATCCTAGCCACAATTGGATATGGCCTCAACTATAAATAGAGATGGGGAGCCCATTTGCACCCAATCCACACAAGCTAGCCAAGGATTCTAGCATAGCATTGTGAGCTGAGAGCTTATAGCCTTTGAGTATTTCCTTGTAATCTCCTTAGTTGTTCAATACAAGATAGTGTTTGTATTGATCGCATTGGTATTTCATCTCCATCTCATTCTTATGTTTGTGTGATTGCTTCCACGTTTTGGTCTAAAGAGTGACCAAATCAGTTGATAGGCTGACTCGCTTGACGACGGAGTGATCGAGTGAATGCCGCACGGGCTGAATCGCTAAAGGATTCCCTAACCCCGTGACATGCTGCTTGCATACAATTTTCTTTAACATTACAAATTCAGTTTACCTCCTTTAAAAGAGAGAGAGAGAGAGAGAGAGAGAGAGAGAGAGAGAGAGAGATTCAAGACACTTCTGGGGAAAAAGAAAAAATAGAATTTGAAGGAAAGATGCATTATTCAAACCATAGGCCAACATCTTTGTTAATTTTCAAACCGAGACCAATGCTCCAATAGTAACATTCACAATACTACATGCCAATAGACATTTGTTTATTTATTTTGATCAATAAATTTCTGTCAAAATGTTCTTTCCAATTGTTCCAGGTCAAGATAACTAACATTTCTTCTAACAAACTTAATATGTTTGTACATGAGGCTGGTGGGCCAGATTACCTGGATGTATGGACAGCTCTTTAAGTACTCTCTCGTGTAATTTTGATAAGCAGGCCAACTATGCCCACAAAAGAGCACACGAGTGATGCAATTATCACCATTCTCCACCATTTTCTCCACCTTGTCTGCAAAACCTGAACTGGAGGTTTCAAGGATTTGAAAATTCTAGTTTCAGGATCTTTGTGTTTTAGATGAAAAGGTAAATAGAAAAAGTATACGATCCATGAGATTGGCAACATGTCAACATAAGAAATCTGAAAGAATAAGCATGACAAAGCCTGGTAATCTATAAAGATAAATGTAACTAAATAGACATCAACTGGTAGAAAGCTTCTAACCAATGTGTACAAGGCATCAGCAAATGTAGCAAAATTTGCAACAAAATATGAAAGGTAGCTCATGTTCATGACACAACCTTCTGTTAAACATGTGTGTTTAAAGATCGGGAATCCAATGGCTACACAAGTTGAAACTATCATTCAGTAACAAGACAGCCACCAAATTGCATCAACGGTGAGTAATTCTCTTCAATTCTGTCACTGTATCGATGTCTTATGGCACCACTTAACAAATTTTATGTACATTACAAACAAAACCATGTCAAGCAATGTTCAAGGCAAAAAAAAAGAAGCATAAGGGCAATGAGAGCTTCAAAGACACTCTCCAATCTCCACTAAGGCTGAAGAAAAGTAGATAATTACTTTCAGTATGTGATCGGGATTTATCTTTTCAAAAAGCGACAGATCATAAATTTATGCATACAAAAAACAATAAACAATTAAAGAAAGAGACAGAGATAGCCAAATACAAAAACCAGTATCAAGGGCTTGTTTGATGTCTTTAAGGAGGCATAGGCAAGCTTTTCTTTGGAGGGGAAGGGGGAGGATTGACGACGACACCTCATTTTGATATGGGGGTAGTATTTTTTAATTTAAATCACAAAAATGCATTTGATAAAATTTTAATCCAAGAGCTACAGGAAGTGATAGGAACACTTATGCTTCTTATAATAAGGGGACACTGAGCTTGTCATTTTGGTCACTTATAATCATTAAGTGTTAGAAAGGTAAACCGTTGTAATAAAAATAATGGTTTTCTTATCATTTTCCAAGAGCTACTTAAGCATTCCACAATAAGAGAATTTTTGTCATTTAAATCAAAAGAATATATCAGTAGGTGTTCCCCTTAAAGAAAAATGGCTGTCCCCATCAATCTTCTTCATCAAATGAATTCGGATCACTATCTTTCCCAATTGCCAGTGAAGTCTTTTAAACTTTATAAGAGAGGATGAAGTAAACACTTACTCAAATCAACCATCTACCACTTTCTATCTCAACTGTATGATGAAATGTTGAGACTTAAATCTATGATACCCCGCCCCAGAGGGGGTCTATAATGTGGAGCATGCCTATGAAGAAAAAGTCACATATTGCTAGTTGCGTGGAAAGCCGTGAGGGCCATGTGTGAGGCACAAAGTGGACAATATCATGCTAATAGAACGGGTCGTTACAAATGGTATCAGAGCCAGGTTCAACTCTCTACTTGAGGGTGGGCTTGGTTGTTGTATGTACAGGGCCGGGGACGGCTCTAGTTTATCCCGCCCCAGAGGGGATCTATAGTGCTAGCGGGATGGGTCGTTCAGAGCCCGAAGTGCACAAAGCCGTAAGAGTGTATGGCCCCAAAGTGTCTTGTGACACCCCGCCTCGATTTTCCGAGTGTGATATTGTACGCTCTAAGCCTCACCAAGCCCAAAAGGCCTTACACATGGGAAAGGGCAGGCCCCTCTTATAAATCCCATATCACCCAAGCAAGGGTCCAAAAGTCAGCCGATACGAGATTTGATCCAAAAAAGAGAGAGAGTAATATCGGCCGATGTTTGAGATATCGGCCCCACCAAATTTTGGACCCTTACCCAAGTCCACAACCGATGTGGACTTTGGGTGGGTGGGTATTAAAAAACTCTCTCCACATCCTCTTTGCCTAGGAGAGAGAAAAATTAAAACAAATAGTGGAGTTTCTGCTCTAAGATAACTTTACTCTACTTAACACAGTAACCCCACCCTTAAAAAAATACGAAGGACCATCAAACAGCTGAACATTTGTAGGATGGAGATACGCATGTTATAAAAAAAAACCGGAAAAGTCAAGAAAATTAGAAGTCCTGATA
Organism: Chimonanthus salicifolius; assembly: GCA_013350335.1. Classification (NCBI taxonomy): domain Eukaryota; kingdom Viridiplantae; phylum Streptophyta; class Magnoliopsida; order Laurales; family Calycanthaceae; genus Chimonanthus; species Chimonanthus salicifolius. Next base: position 45,915,429 of record CM023542.1, on the reverse strand, counting down.
TGAAACTTTTTTTTCTAAACGAGTTTTAGAAAATGGTGGATAATATAATAAAACCACCAAGAGATTGAAAAAGAGAAAGTGAGAAAAGAAACCAGAAAGGGGATGAGTACGTTTTTTCTTGTTTCTGGGATCGGATCATACCTGGGAAGAATGTGAGAAGAGAAAATGGGGAGGTTTCTTGAGTTGAGACTCCAAACTCTACTGCTTATCCACAATACAGGGAGCATTTAAAGGACATTTTCTCTGGGGTCCCTTCTCAGCTCAAACATTGATTGAGGAAGAAGATACAAAGCATTTTCCACCGCATTTCGGCCGTACTTAACAGTTGACAGACATTTTCTCTGGGAGATTCCTCTTCCTGAGGGGAAATTCTTTTTTTTATGGGATTTTAACGAAAATATCTTTAAGTTTTAAGTTTGAATGTGTTAAAAAAATCATTCTCATCAATGTCTCTACGCTCAATCAAACCTTTGTTTTTTTTATGAAAAAGTTCGATCAAATCCCCTTTGTATGAAATGTTTAGCGCATGGTATTTAGGACATAAAATGAAGCGTAAACATTTGTTTCGTTTATCTGGTACATGTGTTTAAATATAAATACCTTATTGTTGTAAGCTAGTATTTTACTTATTTCTCTTCTTTTCCTTCTCTTACTTCTTCAACGAAGTTGTGCTCTTTTCCTCCTTTATTCTTCATTTGTTATTCTTCTTATTTAATAACTTTAAATGGATAACTCTATGATTGGTCCTACTGACACAAATGGTCTCTATGATCAAGTCAACCATATCTCTGAAATAGTTTGGTCGGAAGAGGTATATATATATATATATATATATATATATATATATATATATATATATATATATATATTTTCCTTTATAAAATGAATTCCATTAATTATTTGTAGGCATATTTATGTAAATATTTTGTTTCTATAGGATACAACCAATATAAAATGCTACAAAGTGTAGTATATACTTCCAAGAATAAGTAATGACACCCCATATGGTAAAGAACTTAGAAAATGTTGGTCTCAAGCACTTCATCAAGTTGGGTCTTACAATAGCTTTAGTCGACCGATGAAGATAGAGATGAACACATTCCACTCTTAGAGTGAGGACGCAGCCATCACAGTGCAAGATGTATATTATATTTATGGCCTCCTCATTTGCGAGAAGTGATGGCCACAAGCACGGAGTCGAATAAGTGGCTAGAGTTTTGCTCGATATTCTTGGGAATGGTTCCGGAAGCACAAATAGATATGTCAATAGAAAGATAGTAACTAATCGTCATGAAATAACTTTTTGAGACTACTGGAAGATCCGTCACCTGAGGTCCAGGAATAACACATGTGAGCATTCATTCTTCATTTGTTAGGGAATAAAATATTAAAATTACGGCAAATTCATCTGGATCCATGGTTCCTCTCATGTACCACCACTTTTTGAGGATTTGATCAGTGTTATTAGAAGTAAGTATTTCCTTTATAACTTGTCAGTTATATTATTCTTTGTTTGTTTGTTATTTGTCGGTCTTGTGTCTGCCTTTTAATTTATTATTTATTGGTTTTTTTTTTACAAGTTTGGGCCTACTGATGAAAACATCAATAGTCAAGGGTTGAATTTTTACTTGGATTAGAAGCAAGAACTCATGGTTGAGAGGTTAATCTCTTTTCTGTATTGATAATTGCATAAAAATCCATTGATTTACATCCCGTCCTTTATAAACAGGACAATAACAACTCCTAAATAATTGCTTAACAATAGCTCATGTTCAAAATAAAGAGATAGATACTAACAAGTTCCTTGATTTTAGCTAATATCTTAGCTTCAATTATCCTAAATAAAGGTTCCTTATTGCTGACCTCTTGTAACTTGAAATGGACTCCTTTCTTACAAAACTCATGCAAGTCCACGTCCCTGCCTATCAGTTTCCTTCTCGTCCACGTTTCCATCTTCAACAACATATATGGACTGCACGTGAGCCTTCGATTTAGCCTCTTTGATCCTGGACCTCCTAGGTCAATTATAGGCATTCTTGAGCTGACGACCTTGGTCCTCATCACCTACACAAAGCTTTCTATACGAGCATATTAGAAATGAAGAATTGGGAAAACAACCTTACAAACACTGGCACATGAACTTCAAGAGAACTATGTCTTTCCATCTGCGATTTTTCGAAGCTTTCCATGTGATGAGACTATTGACATGAAGTGGGCAAGATGATGTATCTAAAGCAAATAGAATAAAGTCAGTGTCAAGCTCGATTCTCCGTTGGTTATTGACATCATAAACAAAAAAGCCACCGCCATTTACCCAATTGTATTCATAGATGATCACTGCATTAGCAAGAAGGAAAATTTGATCAAGGGAGTGGTACATGAATCTGTCAGAAGGCGAAGCTCTCAAATCCGAATCACTTATACGTTCTAAACCAATGCTAAGCTGTTTTACCCACAACCCAACCCATTATGAAAGTCTTTCAAAACCCACACATCAATCTGCAATAAAGAGTTACGAATTGCAAGAGACAAATTCCCCCAGTTCCAAGAAATAGTAGCTCTTCATGGTGAAACTGAGGAAACAAGTCTTGTGGAACTTCTCATTTCCAACATCCATAAAAACTATGTAGTGCTTTCCGACCGCCCAATGTAAAATGCCACTCGTTGTAATTGGGATTTGCAATTGTGTTAGCCCAAAAATGGGCCACTAAGATCTCTCGAGGAATTTGAATGGACAGTCAGTATCTCACATCCAAGTTCTGATCTCTTTTTGTACTCACAAACATGGGCAACCTTATATTCCCTTGTGGAAGCATGAAAACCAAATTGAAGGGAATTTAAATGACACATTACGGGGTGGAAGTGTAGTCAATCTCTTAGTAATGGGACTGACTACATAAAAGACCCACCTTGTTTTCAATCAGAATGGACCCATTACAACTAACCCAAATTTGACCTGGGGCACCAGTGTATACATCTTTGGTCTCTACCTGTCCTTCAAACTCTATGAAACGGGTTCTATAGTTCTCTCTGGAAATTCGGTTCTGAAAGATTATGCCATGGTGGGATTGATGGAGATGGGTATCAATAAAATTAGTGTCAGAGATTATGTTATACCATTGCTTGCATACGCGCTTTAATGGCGGAAGAGATTCAGCCGGCCGTCAAAGGAGAAAGTTGTAGATGATGTCTTGGGGAAGATAGGGAATGCGATTCTCTTTCTTGTTTCTAGTCATCTTTCCAATTTGTTGTTGCAAGATAATGGAGAAGGGATCTTCTCCTACCATTTTCTTTTAGGTCAGAAAGAGGGTTAGAAGATGATTTTGAGAAGATTATTGATGATCTTGTTTGGGAAAAAGCCATTAGATACACAGCTGGTAAGCCAGGTTGAAGTAAATAAGCACGATCCACTTTTAGGAAAGGCCGTTTCATGCAGACTAGTTGGAAGTAAATTCAGAGAGAATTTACAAGTTCAAACAAATGGCGGGAACTCTGCATAAATTCAGAAAGTTTGTTGATCTCTAATAATGGGCAGTCAACCATGCTGATCATCAACCATTCACATAGTGGGCCTTTTGCCGATCCCAACCATCCAATTGACCGATCTCATTCAAAACCATTTTCTTATCTTTATCATCTAAATTATCATCGTCAAAGTCATTTATCAATCACTTAATCGGAGAAGTATTAATAAAACATTGAAACTGCTATTGTCCAGAATCCATGGACAGAAAATGACCAGAGAAGAAAATAATTTCAGCCTAGATTTTTTCGCTTTAGGGCCAAACATGAAAACAATTGGTATTTTCTAATTATTTAAAAATGTTAGAAGTATTATAATAGACAGATATTTCAGAAATTTGGTCCATTTCGGTCAATATTTTCTGATTTTTAATTAAAATTCAAGAGAACTATATGATACTTTAAATTATACATTTTATACTCTTGTGTTAACATAGCAAAACACAACTAGTTAGAGTTTCAAGAGTTAATTATAAAATCAATCAAATGATTTGCCAAATCATCACATAATATAAGAGTACAATTCAATGAAAATTTTATCATTTTCCTTAAAAATTATGTCAAATAAAATAATTAAAATATCAGCTTGTATTTTCTGAATTATCCAAGAAAATCAATTTCGTCCCAAATTTAAATCGTTGGACTTTCGATGGAACAAAAAGAGTTCATTCATGTAAATGGGATTCAGTCGTCCTGTATGTAGCTTTTTCTATTAAAAGGGCATAATTTTCACTCATAAAAGAATATATAAATTTTTATTTTTTTGAAATAAAAATAAAAAAATATGAAAATGAGAAAATTGAAAATCTAGTGTGAATGTATTTTTTTATATAAAAATAGTTGTTTTTAGCGTATTAGACCTTTGAGAGTCAAAATTTAGAGACAAATAAAGCATGTCCTAAAAATTTGAAAAATATCTAAAAAAATTTAAAAATTAATATGAGGGAAAATCTAATATGACATTCATGTTCTCTAGTTACCCATAGTGACATGTATCTTCTATTCAAATTTATAAGTTTTTTAAATATAAAATTTGTAAATTTGTTGAAATGTTCAAAAAATCACACAAACATTCTAAAAACTATATTAATCAGATTAAGAAAAAATTGTATATCATTTAATTATTTTTTTCACAAAAAAATAAAAATATGAGAGGTATCTTGGAAAATCCGACTATCATTAATTTTTCGTAAAAAAAAAAAAAATCTTAAAAATTACATAAATATCCTACAAACTATATCAATCAAATTGAAACATCTCCATTCAACTTTGTAAGCACTTAATATTATTTTATTAAATTATTCTAAAAAATCTTAAAATCAAAATTATCTTTTAAAAAAAAAAAAAAAAAAGGATTCAATGACATTAGCAGTTGAGCACCAATGGAGATGCTGCACTTGAGATAATTTGGCATCCACAATAATCACCCACGTGGCTTCACGAGAAAAAGGAGATGGGAGATTTGGTGAAACGAAATCTTGGCCGATATCGGCCATATCGGATATCGACTGAGATCTCCCTCTCTCCTTTTTTTTTAAATAAAATATTAGGTTTTTTTTATATTTTATTTTTTTGAATTAAAAAGAAAAGTAAAAAAAAAGAAAAAAGGCTCGATTTTGAAAAATAATTGAAATCGTAAATATCAACTGAGATGTCGGCATGGGCCCACAACTGAAACAATTTTTTTTTTAAACATATGATATTTAATAATATCGGCCTATATCTATCGCTAATATTTCGAGTATCGACCATATCAGCCGATATTATCACTGTACGGACCATACTAATCGTGTCTGCTAAGATTTTCATCTATGGTGTTGAGGGCATGAGGTTAACATGGAAGAAATGTTGCAAGCTTATTAACGAAGTAATAATTTACTATTCAACTTAAAAGTGGATGACACATAATAATGAAGTGGGCTTAATAATTCCATCAAACTATATAAATTTCTACTAATATATAATTTGAAGAAATTTAGTCTCATTAAAGACCCACTTGATTTATATTAAATAAATGGATGATTATTGAGAACTTCCAATTAACAATCTATATATTGCTTAAGTTGAATAAGTAAAAACATTCAAATATGATTTATTTTCTATAATTGGCATATTGGCGACCCTTCCTTTAATTTAAAAAGTCATATAGAATATCATGTATTATTAATTTCAAATTTGAGTCATGAAAACTAATTGCTAATGAGTGCATTGAGTCAAAGAAAAAAGGTAGAGAATTGGGTAATGTGCAACGTTGATGAGTTGATCTACAGAAAGCCTTATTTCTCTATTATGGTGAATTGGTCTCCTAATGGCTTTTTTTTTTCAAGTCCAAGGTATTCAGGCATCTTAGAGCACATGTACTAAGTCTTTGGGACATGTGCAAACCTCCCGATCCACACACTCGGTAAAATTAGGAGTAGCCCTTATATGTTGAAAGTGACATTTGAACCTAAAATCTCCCACAACTTATTAGAATTCTTATCCGTCAAAAGGTGCTCAGACAAGAGGATCCACTTTCTTCATTCCTTTTCTCAATCTCATGGAAGGATTATGTGGTTTGCTAAAGAAAGGGCAATTCTAATGGAATTTGAGGATAAAAGAATCATCGAGTGCACCTGTGTTTCACACAAGATTAGGGCAAATATCATTTCATTGGGCCTTTGGCTTCAGATCAGTTTTATGGATTTCCTACGTAGCTCTTACAAAGAAGCATGCTAAACCCAAAAAAAAAAAGGAAAATTATCGACAGTTTAAACTTTAGAGCTTGGAAAATACGTAGTGAGATGCTCTGTGTGGAACTCATTTAGAACGTTCTTCTATCCACTTGATGGTAATACCCATCCACCACCACCACCATCATCATTGAAGCCATCATTATCCCATCAATCTGAGGTTGACATTTGCATTTGGATTTAATATGTTTTTTTCTTACTGACTGCTTTATCTGACACACATAGGATTTACACACATCCACCCACCAGCATAAAACCCAATGCATTTCGCAGACCTTCATGAATGTGCAGCTCATTATTTACAATGTCTTTAATGGGGGTGAGAAGACTGAAGAACCTAGAAAATAGAACAAGGCTATAACCTAGATGTATCACCTTCTCAAAACTGAAAGAAAGGTGTTAACAAGTGCTTTATATTTTTGAGTGGTTGGGTGTCTCCACTTTCTGTCGGAGGTCTTTTTCTCGATCTTTTGGGACTCCTTATCCGATCCATGGTCTTGTGGGTGGTGTCATAGATATGCGATTTTCCCAATGATCATAACAAAGTGGGACCAGTGGGTTTCCATGGTTACAAAATATAAATAATAATAATGAATTGACCGGCACAAACATTTACTTTTCTGGTATATCACTGGATCTCATCACATTAAAGCCAGGGCTTCATTGTTTTTGATATGAAGGATCATAGTAACAAATACAACCCTATTTAAAAGTGAAAGAGGAAATGATGAAACAAATAAGAGATCTTGCAGGGGGGGTCCAGGCTTACATATAGGCACAAAATTAAAAGCTCAAATACTGACCTCTATATGCCACAGATATATACAATTATGAACAAAGATAGAACGAGAATTCATAAAGTTTGTTACTGTAGAGATCAAATACAGTCCAATGGCCGACTGCCCACATCTGTGTCATTAATTTTTATGTTAAATCCACGATCATGAGAAGGCCAATATATCCCTTCTCTGGGGCAAGCGAGAGGAGCAGGTTGGGCAATGAAAGTAGGATGGTGTTGGCCTGGCATTAACACAGAGAAATCCGATGTGTATGAAGCCATTGTAGCCTGTCATCAAGAGCAATAGAGCTAAGTTTACCACAAAAAAAAAAGTATTGTTTTCCCAAAAATAAATGGATAGAAAAATGACAAAAAAATGAGGTGCATGGGCCATTTACCCATTACTCGAATAATATTGTCCACAATCGGGCATTATCCATCTTGAGAACTGGAATGCATGCAGCCTAAGCAGTTTTAGATCTTAGGGAGATGGCTGCAAGTGGACAAGACTGAAATGAAGTGCAGTCACAGCATGGGTTCTTTGGGATGCTAATTCAAACATGTTTCTTACAAATTCCTCACAGATTCTTCATGGACTAATCAAAATTGCTTTCCATTATTGACAAAAGATTATCACATATTTTCTACAAAACTAACTGAATATTGAAATGCTTATTATTTGATTGCTAGAATAAAATTCCTTCATTATTATATTGTGTTATTTTCACTTTATTTTCATTCAATAATATAAAATCCATTTTATTTAAATATTGGGCCAAATCCATGAATCATGTGATCCAGGATTGGCCAAATACAATCTCATACTGGGCTTCCAACAAATATCCATAGGCGTGCAACATAGTAGTTTATTAAAGTGTATCACATCCAGAAGAAAATAAAATGAGCAGGGAATGTTTTACAGAAAACTGCACATGACCATTTAGACTAGTCCACTAGAGTTTTGACAAAATAAAAAACCAATTGTTCTTGAAGAAGCTCTTGCCAGATAACAGTTTGCAACCTGCACTCTGCATGTGCATCTGCACACATGCGCATGAAGGAGTGTGTGCTGGTGGGGGCGTATGAGAAAGTGCACAGAAGTTGTAATTGACAAAATTATGCAATAATAGAGTATCCAGGGAAGTTGGATCAGCTCATACAGGAATATGTGAAAAATATAAATCAATACAAACATAACAAATGGCAGAGCTAGAGACATGATTGTGGCTTGAGGTCAACAAATCATCCATAGACTTGGGAATTTTCTATCTGTTCTATTTTATGTGAAGGAGAAACAGCTAGGTGTCCTTAGGTGCAAGGGTGTCTTGGGACCTAGCAGTTCTAGAAGAAGCCAACGACCATATGATCCTCAATCTAAGGTCCAATGATATAAAGGTTTTGAGTGTGTACAAGCAGAGTCTATGTTTCACGATCTCATCAATCCAATGGGCCCCAAATTGGAGGACGCCCATGCCCCTTTGAAGTCCCTTGGCCAATGGATGAGAGGAGTATGTCATGGACAAGGGCACCCACGGTGTAGATACATACCAAACTAGCTCAATGACTGCAGTCCAAAATCATGACAAAAATCATATCAATTGGATACATGAAGCCATTGTTCTCAAAGACACGGGAACTTAGGGGTAAAAAAGTGTTAAATTTTCTGTGGGCTTGAAAAGCATGGTTTGATTCATCCAATCAAGATGATTTTTGGTGGGCCACATGTTCTAGTTTAGACCTTTTCAATGGACCTATCACCATCACCATACATGAGCCTTACATTGGTGGACTTTTGAAGAGTGCAGCTTAAAGAGGGATGCAGGAGATCATTACCTTATATATATAGTGAATGTTATATATAGACCCATATTAAAGAAAAAGAGAGGAAGTTAATCTACAAACCATCCCAAGTCCTAACATATCTCTATTAGTATTATCCTTAGAATAGAATGTATACCTACTAAAATAAGAGACCTAATTGTGTACATCAGGCCCTCCATAACCATAGATGAATATTAGAAATTTAAAATATGGGTTTCAAAATTTTACTAGGTAGAGATGCATGGCCTGATGGTATTACATTCAGGTCTCTTGTATGTGATAATTCTCTCAAATTTCTTTTTTCTTAATATGACTGCTTAAATAGTTTTTGAAGTAAAAAGAAAAAAAAAAAAGAAAAAGGTTGGTTTTCACTGATTGGACCAGCAAATGGACTCACAGACCAAGTTTGAACCTGCAAGTTGGCTACAACCATAATTCGGGTTCTATTTGTTGGGCCTAGTTTGATGTGTTTCTAAGCTTGACCCTATGGGCTTGGGCCCTATTATAGGCTTCATATGATCCATACTTTCAACAATAGGTCCCTGATTGGACGAATCATGTGCCAAAAGTCAATACATCTGGATATTCCATCTAAGTAGGGCTTCAATACGTGCAAATAGGCCATGGTTCACTGATTCAGAACTATTGATCTGAAAGGCCCCCAAATGGACAATTCTGACTGGACATCCCTGACTTAATCATCATCATCAAAGTCATTTCACAACAACTTGATAATATATGATTATGAGGACATTGAACCAACACTCCCATGTAGAAAAGGGCAAAGTATCAGATGCCTAATCTAGTCTACTTTAGAAACTTTGTTCTATCCTCCAAACACATCATATCAACCATTTGAATTACCAAACTGTCCCAGTAGCATACCTAATACAATATTAGCATCACAGGCCCTTCTTTGTGTCATCTTCAGCACGTTTTCTTTTATGCACAAGAGGAAAATCAACAGTAAAATCCCAGATAACTAGCAAAGTCGAAATAATAGAAGGATAATAACTGGAAAACTTACAGTTTGTGGAGGGCCAAGTTTCTCAAGTAAATGTGCTCTAGATTGTGTGTGACCTGATTCCAAGGCTCTTCCAGCAGCATCTTGAGGTGAGGGGAAGGAGGATCTCGGCCTCATCAACAAATGCTCAAAAATTGCCATGATGAGAAACAGAGATATCAAGATTGCTGTGGCAACAAATCCAAAAGAGAGAGCATTCACAGATGCACCAAAATTCTTCCATGGAGCCTCTCTATCTGTTGCTGGCTGAGATGGACTTAGGTTGGCATTTGAGTATACACTCCATGACTTTGGTCTTCCTGAACTGAAGTCGTCCATGGCACTTGGATATAATCTATTCGTGATTAGTTCTCAGTTACTAATGAACATTCACAACAGAACCTGTTTCTGAATTCCTCAGTTTCAGAATGTTTGAGAAGGCCTAGAAATAATTGGTTGCGAGCATACAACGGCAACCATCAAATGCAGAATCCAAACCCTTTATTTTCTTTTAAGATGGCCTCACTTATCCTTAACTTTGATGTGTGACGAAAATACCCTGATGATAGCTGGAGATCAATGGTGGTGTTTAATTGCACACAGAAAGTACCCCTCGAATGAGTAAATCTGCAAAAGGCCATCATTATGATAAATTAAGAAAATGTCAAATATTTGAGCTATGAGGAAATTGGCTACATTGTCAGTTATGATTTCATAGAGAAGATAATATGAACCAAAGTGCAACGCATCAGACATCAATAATAGTGGTAAAACTGGTCTTCGAAGCCTCTCTAAGGTATTTTAGCCGTTGCTACAATGTAACTGTTCTCTTAAGAAGGATTTGCTCAGGGGAGGATCAGCCACAAGCTGTAACCAGAATAGTCCTTCAGTGTCCAATTGCAAATTTCGGTTCCTAGATCTCTCACTTACTTCGGATTACTATTTTTGTGCTACTAACATGCAAAAGAAAAAGTTTACCACTTTGAAGCTCCCCTAGTCTCCAACAAACATAGAACATTGAAAGGGGAGTAAATGCCCATCTATTGTAAAAAAAAATAGGTTATTCCAACTCTTGTTCAAAATTTCAACTCTTCCAGATAAAATGGCCAGGTATTAATTATTTAGTATCACAAGTCAAAAGTATAGAAAACTGCATAAACATCCTCACTCCCCCAACATGCAACTTGGCGTGGGAAGGAAACCAAACAGCACCTGAAATAAGCTAAGAACAAAAATCTAGTGTGCTAAGAAAATATGAATTGTTTTTGAAAAGATTAAGAAAACCATTAAACTTACAATCTAAACACAGACACACACACAAAGATGAAATTATGCTAAACAACCCCAAATAGCTCAGAAATGCCAAAGTTGGTGGATGGCCTTACATACGTCACAAAACCCAGTTGCAGTCAAATGGGCTTCTTTGGAAAAGTTGCAATAATCAGGGAAGATTTTTTTTAAAAAAAAAGGCATTATTCTCATGTGCAAGATGAAATGAACTCTAGGCAATATCTCCAAACAAAATTGCCATCAAACTTCCTAAACCTCAATCTCTCTAATGCATAGGTATAGAATCCAGAAATAAATGGCACTGCATCTGATAATTGAACAGATGATTGAAACGTACAAAAAAATATCCAAAGAAGTAACACATTGGATCCTGAAAGCATGAAAGTGTAACAAGACCTCTAGAAGGAAAAACACCAAAAGGTGAAAATATATCGAATAACAATGAATTAGGTCTCCACAATGCAACACAAACAAATGATCTTCAGAAGAACAATGGAAATGACAATGAGGCATAAATATGGGCCTTTGAGTTACCTAGCATCAGAAAACCCACACAAGATTAGCTTATAAAAGCCACAATGACAAATACAGAGATGGAAAGCAACAGATAGAATCACCATAATGCCCTTGTCATTTCATGACATTTTCATTACACCCAAGGTTCTTCCTGATTTCATTTGTATCCGACATGTACCCCTGATGGGGTTTTCACGTACATAAACCATGAATGAAATCAGAAACCTTTTAAGGAAAAAGTTGCTGATAACGACTTAAAGGTAGAACATTATCTGCAGAATTGCTGATTTAGAGCCAAACAATCAAAAAGATCTTAATTCAGTGCATGAAAGCAAGTGAAACGTAGTTGAGAAAAAAATAACACGAGAGACACTAACCTCCTACATAGCACAACAGGACCGGTTGAATTTGCTTGGTTCCAAGAAATATCATCATTTGGGTTCACTTGCCTTACTAGTGACTTTAATTACAAAGCCATAAATAAAAAACCAGATGTTTCACTTTTGCTAGCAGTACTTCTGATTACTGAATATGTTTGTATATACACTCTGAAATGAAAAACAGACCCATGTTGGAAATGTCTGCATTTCAGCATCTTCATCAATTCTCTTTTTATTCTTCTAATACCATTTTAACAGTGTTTTTTTTGAAAATGACAAAAGACAATCACACCTTTTCTTCTCTGAAATGTAACTAAAACAATGAAATGTTTATTACTTGATTGTTTTTGAGAAAAAAAATTATGTTCTTTTTAATTGGTGTATTTTACATGCCATTATTATTCTAAAATTAAATTAATATATACATTTATTCAAATTATGACAAATCATGAATCCTATGAATTGGGATTCCTGAATCAGACAGCTCATACCAACAACTGGGCCAACAAAAATACCCATGCCAATGCAATATAGGTTACCGAACCCAAAAACTATTCTTACTCAAATATTATAATTTTTCGATATATTACCAGTGACATTGATAACCAGTTTTTCTTCCCATCACTTCTTGCATCTAAACAAAAAATAAATAAATTAAGTAAAAGGATCCAAGAATCATATTCCCTTCTTATATTCATTGCTTGCATTTTCATGTCCACCTCATAAAAAATGATACTTTCCCAGGGAAACAAAAGGTAAGAATCACAACAAGGGCATAGCGGTAAACTGATAGGCTCATGTGCATTTCAAGCTTGTGACAAGCAAGAGCTTCAAGTTTAGCCAACATAAATCCCTTAACATATTAAAGGAAAAGCTGCAAGAGGAATATAAATAAACAACAAAGGCTGCAAGGGCATAACATGATAAATCTCTAATTGAGATTCAAAGTTGAAAAGTGTCCATTCAAATCTCATACACAAAACTAAAAGAAGTCATTGAAGAAGTAATAAAAAAGAGAATCAAGGTTGGACGTCATACATATATGCATTGCTAGAATTACCATGATTCAAGAGTGAAAAAGGGTTCATTAAAAAGAAATGAACGATTCTGGGCATACAAGAAGAGAACCACTTTGATTCCTTAAATTTATCATTTCAATTATTGCAATTCCCCCATTGAAAGAAACCCTGCAACTTTTGTCAAAAACCAAAAAAGTTAACGACCACATTATCCACAGACCATGGCATTTCCACAATGCAGATTACAACAACTGGATATGGTCTCACAACAATGGAGATGGCAATTAAATACGAAACAACAATTATTACAAGATAAATGACTATTGTTAGATGTGATGAAAAGAAAGTTGTTTTGCCTCCAGATAATAACTATGTCCAAGAAAGAAGTGAAAGCCCACCTAGGCCTAACCAAGCTGAATTTAGAAATTCATTGTCCATGAAAAGTATAATTGTGAAATCTTCCAATTAACGTAAATCAGTTGTTGAGATTCATCAATGACTTAAGATAAAGGGATTGATTTCACGTGTTCCATCAGTTCTGGAGCTTTTGTTGTATTAATCATATCCCTAACAATTGGTATCGAAGTAGGTTGCATATCTCATGTTCAAACTGTGTGTAAGACAACCAGAGGTAGAAAGAGTTACCTAGTGCTGCAACAGGGTAGTTTGTTATATGAGGAGTACAATGAGGAAGAGTGTTGAGATTCATCAATGACTTAGGATAAAGGGCCTGACTTTCACGCATTCCATCAACTCTACAGCTTTCGGTGTACTAGTCAGTCCCTAACACATTAAAAGTGAACGCACCCCACCTTCCCCCCGCTTTCCATCAACTCTAGAGCTTTTGGTGTACTAGTCAGGTTCCTAACCTTAGCTTCCAAGAACATAATTAAAAGTGACCCCCCCTTTGTACTAGTCAGGTCCCTAACAATAGCTTCCAAGAACATAATTAAAAGTGAAAACACACACACACACACACCCCATTTTTACTAACTTCTTGACCCTGTGAATCATTACTTATTTTAAGTATTTGATTGTTCCTTCCAAATAGAAACTTAAAGAGACATATGAAGCACTCGAGTCATATTAAACATCTAACAAAACATTTAAAAAAAAAAAAAACATAATGGTTGATATACAGTGCATATACCAAGAAAGGGAAAAGCAGCTTACTAACATCCAATAAAAAAAAATAAAAAGAAAAAGAACATATGGGTACCATGCACTCACCAAGGGACAAGTTGCTAGAGATTTTCGTCCACAAATGATATTTCATTTTCATTTTTTTATTTTTTAGCTGAATTGTGGGTCCTTCTCAGAAAGATGTCTGTTCCCATTTGGGTCATTTCACAAAAAAAGAATGGGCCCATGAAAGGAAAAGAAGAAATAAAGTGGGACTTCGAAAACAGATTTAAACATATTCCTGAAAATTTCTTCGTTTTTCTTTAAAATAAAGTACATAAGCAACCTTTCACTTTCCAGAATTCAACCTCCAAGTCCAAAACTTAAAAGTAAACATCCGTTCTTGCATGATTCTACTTTCACAGAAATTCATATTTGAACACAGAAAGAAAGGAAAAGAGAGAGAGGGGGGAGAGGAACAAGCTAACAAGAAAACACCAGAAAATGCAATAATAAAGAGGATAGATTATTAGAAAACAAGCCACTTAATCTCAATGACCAATTGCCATTAAAATTAGGAAAATAATAAAAATACAATATATATTACCTACAGTTACATGCAGAAAAAGGGAAAGAAAACACTTAAGGAAAAGATTAAAAAAATATAAAATATTAATATATAGTAAAATTCTTACAGTCCATGCCATTCATGCAGCTATGGTTTCTTTCTTTCTGCTTTGAATCACTTAGCTTTTCCTTTTCCTTTTTTTCTGTTCTGTCTGTAGCATGGTATCATATTTTTCTCCCCCTCCCCTTGTCTCTCTCTCTCTCTGTGAAATGGAATGACGAGGAACATGAAAAGAAAAGTAAAGAGAAGAGGAAAACAGAGAGAGAGAGAGAGAGAGAGAGAGAGTGGGGGGATTTTTCCATGGAAAACGATACTTTAAAAGCAGGGAATTTATTTGCTCGGTTTCCAAAGGAGCAAACAGTGGGCCAGGCAGAAATGGGCCAATGTCGGTGAGACGTGACCGTCGGATGGAATCCACACAGCTCTCGTGCTCTCTCTCTCCCCCTCTCGTTTACCCCTTTTTCTTCCCGCGTTGCTTTGCTTCACAGTTTCGTGTCCGCTCTTTCGGCCTGGGTCGTCTTCTTTCTCTTTAGACCCTTTCTCGAGGACTCGGCGGTATTCCAGCATTTCTTCTACGCAAATTTTGAGCTCTGCATTTGAATCGACCCAATGGAACGGGAAAGTAAATTCCAACGGTAAAATTAACTTCCATGGAAAAATGTTACTCCACTTTTTTATTTTTTTGGGAGGGAACGTGTGTCAAGGTCTCTTAATGTATCTTACTTAGGGTTGAAATCTCGCTATCTGCAGATACCTTGCTCTAAAAATTTCTCTCATCTATTTTTTTTTTAAATAAAACTTAAGATATTTGATATATATCGACTGATATATTAAAGTATTAAAATCTGAGATATCTCAATCGGTGAGATTTATTTTCCTAATCTTATTGATGTTTGAGACATGTGTAAACTTTTCCATTTGATAACTATAGGAGGAGTGGTCTTTTTATTTTAAGACTGTCTTGAACCGAAGACCCTTCACATCTCATACGGATTCTTGACGGCCAAACCAACGCTTATAGATTTCAGAATTCACTTTCTAATATGAAATATTCAATTGTGTTTGACTATAATTTATATAAAAAAAAATTGATAGATAATTGAATCAAGTTGGATGTTAGATTGAGTCTATCAAATCTATTTAAATTTATATTAGATATTTTAGATGAATCAACTCATTTAATAAATAAAATATTTTAGTTATGCGTCACATTGTCCTATTTAAAATTATTTGACTTGTTCAACTAATTTTATAAATAAATTATTTTGAGTTCATTTAATTCATTCGACAGTTTATTTGAGTCGATTGGGACTTAACTATTCAATAAATGAGTTAAACATTAGCAACTCATTTAAGCTCAATCAAATACTTAGATCGGTTTACTCATTTAATAAAGATTTGGATCATACATGAGTTGGATCAACTCTATTTAAGATTGTTTGGATTAGGTCAATTTATTTAAGGATGCAATTTCTCAATTAAATTGTGAATGAAATTAAAAAATGCTATGATTGAGTCATGCATTGATACTATTTAACTCAACATTAAATAAATCGAGGTTGATTTGAGTAGAGGAGCCCTGGACCCAAATCCAACCCGAACTAAATTAAAAATTTACCATATAAGCACTATATTTTATTTTATTCATTATTTTAGCTCATGTACCTTGTCTTAAATTCAAAAATCTTTTCTCATAAATATATATAAATATTTCAATCTACACAAGTAAAGAACAACTGTACGAAGAGTGTTCAGAGAAATTTGAATATGAATCAAACTTAAGACTTTTTTTTAATAAGAGGAATGTTTTGACGATCAAACTAATTCTATTGAAAAAATATTATTTAAACAGCCACTGAAAAATTGAAAATCATAAAGACGATGATGATAAATATCAACTTACTTCACAAAAGTTTTTTAGAAGAATAAAACCTATATTTCTTTATTAGGTTTGACTTTAAAAAGCACTGCATCAATGAATGCCATGCATGAGGGTACCAATTTCATCATTGATACCAATTCATGGTTTGAGGGTACAACCACAGCCCACAAAAAGTACTTGCAAAGTGGTAACAATCAACCCTCAAATAATTGCACTTGATGAACAAGAGAGAAAATGACTGTTTGGCTTGGAAAATACTTTTTCTTTTACAGGGAACTTTTTAAATTGGAAATTTCCTTCTTTATGTAAAGTAGATGAATAGTAACTAATTTGATTCTCAATTTTAAATAGGAGTGTTGGATAAAATAGATTAAAAGCACATATTGAAATCTTGACCTATTCGTGGATACAAAATATATTAATATAATATGAAAAGGTTTTTTAATCTTTTTTCAAAAGAATTTGAAAAAAAAAATATTTACTCCTTCTGTCCTAAATTAGTTGTCTTATATGAATTTTGAAATTGTTTTTAAATAGTTGTCTCATTTATATTGGAGTAACATAAAATATGTTGGAAAATATTAAGATCAGATAGAGTACTAATCTTATATAGAGAGTTTTTTAAAAAATACAAATATTTTAAATGAAATAACTTAAATAGGACAAAAAGAGTAACAAATAAGAAGAATAAAAAATTTGTATCTACAATTTTTTTTTTATAACCTAGGGAAACCTCAATCAACCCTCCGACAGTCTGTTGTCAAGTCGCCAGAGGGGCTGCCTAGTTTTTTTTTTTGAGCAGTAAAGAGAAGATTTTATTGAAGAGAAATTAAGTGGAAATTACAAAGTCTAAAAGGCTTAGACCCAACAAAAACAACAACAAGCTAGAAATCATAAAGGAATAATAAACATTATCCTCCTTGAAGCCAGAACGTGCCACGATTTGAACCATCCACTCCATTTTTCGCAAAGAAGTCGGCCAGACCATTAACTGTGCGACTAATATGAACAAAAGACACCTCAAGGCCCAAGACTAACTTCTTTATCTTCCTAACCAAGGGAATTAACCTCCAAGGGGGCCGCTTCCAACCCCCGGCCCATTTGATAGCATTGGAAGAATCACTCTCAATCACCAATTTCTTCCCTCCCAAAAAACCTACTCCTAGGGGCTGCCTAGTTAGTTGGTTAGATCTCCTAAAACCCTAGGGAAGGCACACCACACCCACACAGTATACCTTCAGTTGACGCCGCCAGGTTTCGAACTCATCACCTCAACACTGAAACCAGTGGCACGCAACCAGCTCGGATACCCAACGTCAGGTGTATCTACAAATTCTAGATCTAAATCTCAATTTTTTTTTATTTACTAGTGAATCGATAACTATAAATCAAATTTTTTGATTTGGGTAGAAATGAAATGTCTAGAAATTCAAGAAAATGAAAAATTTACATGAACAAACATTTCATAAACTAAATCACAACTTTTCTAAACTTCAACTTCAAATCCGTGGCGTAACATTGAAATTGGAAAGAAAATACTTAAAATACCCTAAAATGGGCTGATTTGACCTAGCCCAGTACTGCAGTACATATCGCCAAAGCATGGGAGGAGATCTTGACCCATACATATTGGCATATAGACTATAAATATTCGATACACAAGGACAGGATAAGTACTATTCATGTCAAACCAATATATTTTTTTTTAATGATAGAAAGTATTTAGGAGTCTCATTTGTATTTAGACAAGGTATATTTTGATTTAATTAGACCTTGGGGCATAGGTAAGTTTCTCAATTCCATACACACTGCGTGAGCAACTACAGGGAGTGGTTATGAAGGATTTTGAACATGAATTAAACTCAAAGACATATCTTTTTAGGGAAGTTTTTTGACCGTTAGTCCAACCCCCTCTTGGGTTCATGCCAAATCAATATCTTTCAGTACGGGATATAAAAACACCCCCCCAATACACATCTGTCGATACTCGATACGATCATATTAATGAATACGTATCACTATGACAATTAAACATTCTATCTTTATTTTATTTTTTTAAAAACAAAAAGATATGAGAAAATAAGGCAAAATGGAAAACCAAGTGTGAGCATATTTTTATTAAAAATGATAATTTTTATGGTGATTTTATAATTTTAATGAAAAATATAAGTTGAAATTTCAGCAAAAAGAGGAAATTTTCTAAAATGCAGCACAAATTTATGCATAAAATTTCTAAAACTTTAGACAATTTTTTTGTAAGTTTCATAAAATCTCAGTTGAGAATTTCATTTCAACCAAGATTTCAGTCCAAATTTTAGTTTAAAACCAAAGTTTTACCTCATACTCTAAAAGATTTCGTATTGGCCTGTATCTTAACCCTTGTGCGAGTCTAATAGTTTTTTAAACAATTTTTTTTAAAAAAAAGGTATACTTAAACATGTAAAAAAAATTAATGAACGTTTATGTTTTTTATTGTGTAAATTCCACGTGTCAAATACAATCATTTGTGGTTGTTCTCAGCAGGAAAATAATAGCATATGATAACTTCTCTTGATAATGAACATAACAATAGTCTTAAAAAAAAAGAAAAAGTGTGACTTATCTACATCACTCTATCTAACATTACTCTTGGAGTACCTTCTAATAATATCCTCCAAATTAATAAGACATGGTGAGACATGGTGCACATGGCTAAAGCATTGTGAAACTGTTCATTTCCTGACCACTGTCCCATGCAACAGCCCCACTCATTTATGTTGGTCCAATGGTTTGGCAAGTGATAAATCATAATTAAGAATAATGTAGCCTTCAAGTGGTTGGTGACCTTTTGGCTTCAATCCAGACTTACCTTTCAAACTTTTTTTTTATTTTATTTTAAACGAAGGTGTTTAGGCATCTCATCTGATTAATTTTCGAGATATGTGTAAAACTCTCAATCTACACACTAGATAAGTTAAATGGAGAGTGGTCATTTGGGGTTAAGCGTGAATTGAACAGAAGACTCTCACTTTCTAAAACAAGTTTTTAATCATCAGGCCAATCCCTCTAAATAGTCGAGATAATAAATTCTATAAGAATCAAGAAACTCACAAATAAATGAAAGCAGCATTAGGAAAATTAGAAATCAAGCATATTAATGTTTCATGAGTAGTGAGACAAGAGGCACATGTTATTTGTTTCCTGTTCCCCTCTTACTTGGTTACACTCTTTTCTGTCTAGAGGACAGATTTATATGCATCATGTATGGTGGGTCATGTTCACATTCAACAACAAAGCCTTTGTAGGCTACCTTTGAGAAAAAGAAGTTTTTGTAAGTTAGGATTAGGGCAGGGATGATGAGCCTCAGACAACAAAGGCCATGGGGATGTGGGCTAGTCATGGTAGGGTTGGTTTGGACATTGCGACGTGCACTAGAGGCGTCCATATCTAGTTTTGAAATGGTATTGGATTTTTTTATCTTTAAGAGCATATATGTTTTTAATTTACGTATGAAAAAGGGTAGAAAATTCAACATAAAATCTCCACAGGTAATATCACTGTCTTTAGACACACTGGGTGAGGCCATGGGGGCTCGATCTTGGCACATCCCACTTCTTGAGACAAGAGATTATCAATTGAGCTACATTTATTTAGACAAAAAACATACATATAATGTGTCAAGATATTGAGTTTCGTAATTTTCATTATACATGAATATATAATAAAAATATTTGTGAATTAGTCTTTATGAAGTTTTCATGAAATAGGCTAAAGTACTTCTACTGTAAGGATGGATGAATTTAAAAAGCCTTGGCTTTTATACACTACGTATAAAATTCCATCTTAATTAAATAATGGTAGTAATTCATCAAGTTAGATGAATTGACTTTAAAAGTCAAACTGAGAACGCCGACAATTCATACGAGAGTAGGGGGGAGGAGGGTGAGAGGGATTTTTTTAATATTCGTGCATTTTCATGAAACATAGAATCTTTTAGAATAAAAAATTGTAATAGAAGATATATGTCCAGAGGGGATACTTAAGAACATGAAGTTAATATTAGGTTTTCCTCAAATTGGTTTCCTTCTCTATAAAGTTTTTAGCCATATTCCAAAGTTTTAGAACATTTTTCAAATTTTTAGAATGCATCTAAATTTTGACTTTCAAGATTCTAAAACTCAATAAAAATGACCATTACTTTTAGAAAAATATACTCATCCTAAGTTTTCCATTTTTCCTATTTTTCTCTTATTTTATACTCCCTCTATCCCAAAATACTTGTCCTATTTTTTTTTACATTAAATCAAAGTTTTAACATTATCGATGACCTCCAAATCACCTTCTAACGTGATGAGAAGATGTCATTATTTTATAAGATTTGACTTGCCGATGTACGACATTTTATGATTATTTCCACCTCCAACTTTCATCGTCTGAAATCATGCATTGCTGTATAATTAAAAAATGCTCGCTGAATACTAAATTAAGTTCATTGAGAGTTATTCATAATCTTACTACCTCAAAATCATTCATATCATATTCGTATTGACTCAAAAAATTTATTAATAAGCTTTTGGCGCAATCCGTGCGAAAATCATCTTTAAAAAATAATTTATCTTGAAATAAGACAAGTATAGTGGGACAGAGGGAATATATATTTTTTAAAACAAACATAAATAAATAAATAAATAAGAGAGAGAACCGTAAATCGGTGATTGCCTGGATGAATTTAACACCCCTGAACGGATGCTACATGAATTACACCAATACCCAATTTAAATCAATTAAACTTTTATAGTTTATTGATTTAATTCAACAAATTTTCCACTGTCAAATAAGTTAGTATTTATACAACACATCACTACTTCATTGGTAACCCAATGCTTCTTTCAAGAAATCAAAACAAACCAAACCCCAATCCATGAAGTTCCATGAAAATGAAAACACATCACATGAACCCAGTACCATTGCAAATGAAATTACCAACCGGATCCATCTAGACATCCAGTGCAAGCTCTAAAGAGAGGACGATCCTCACTTCAATTGGAATACTATTTGGAGGTTAAATGTTTC
The DNA here is from genome assembly GCA_013350335.1 of Chimonanthus salicifolius. NCBI lineage: Eukaryota > Viridiplantae > Streptophyta > Magnoliopsida > Laurales > Calycanthaceae > Chimonanthus > Chimonanthus salicifolius. The sequence goes on along the minus strand of CM023542.1, from coordinate 45,893,684 downwards.
TTCAAAGTTCAAAGTTTCATATGATCTTTGGAAAGTGCCAAACAAAGCAAAGGGTTCTCTTTCAAAATGAAGGTTGAATATTAATGTTAGCAAATTTATTTGTTTTTGGATCAAATATTTTTACTTATTATGATCAATCCAACAATAAAAATGCATCAAATAAACATCATCTTTATTAGATTTAAGTCTAAAAAGAAAAATAATATTTTTAAATAGATAAATTCATTATTTAGTAGGCCTTCATGAATCCCAAACGCCTAGGTGGTCTGTCTTCATGGCCTTTTCTTAGTTCTCCCCTCCATCTTTTAATCGATGTCTCAAATGACTACTTTCTTAAGACAAAAGCTAAGTGCCAAAACAAGTTTAGTCATCGGTTATTTATGATAAACCATCGGTAATACTGCCTTTGGCATGTGATTTAAAATTTGGATCTCACTGAGTACATGATAAGTTATGAATGAACAGACAACAATCAGCAAATGGTTAGGCGAGCCGATTTGAAAGATAAAATGAACAACTCGGTAAAATTCATGTCGGGTTAAACAAAATATCTGTAAGAGGATCGCTGCTGTGAATGAATCTTAATAGAATTGAACTTTAGATTTGCCTTTCTAAACTCAAGAGTTCTTGTTGGGCTTGACTTAGCCCCCAACTCGACCCTTACATGCCCCAATCGGGTAAGAACGGGGGCACAAAGCCATCCAAGATCTTTGGGCCTCTCAATCATTTTATACTGTATATTGTGCACACCGTCAGCCTATTTTTCAGTTAGTATCTTCCAATATCTATATCCTGATCTACACTAGGTAATATAGTAGTATATTGACTGATAATACAATAATAATAGTTGAATAATTTGTTACATATTAAATGATATTTTTAATATATATTAGCATATTTTTTTTTGTTTTGTTTGAATTTACATGTGAGAAATCGTGAGATACCCAGTGTAAAACTCCCACGGATAAGTCCACAATCCCTAAAGCACACCAATGTTATGTCATGGGGGTTCGAACTCGCAATCTCCCACTTTCTGCGATGGGAGGCAATCACTTGAAGTACACCTATGTGAGTATTAACAATTTAGCATTTTTGACCTTAAGTGATATGTTTGTAGAAGACTCTAAATTATTTAAACACTCTGAAAAACTAGGTTGAGTCCGTCGAAGTCGGCTCGACTCAACAAAATTTCAAGTTGAATGAGTTGACAAGTCTTTTTGAAAATTCTGCCGAGTTTCTCAGCTCTATAAAATTTCGAGTCAGAGTCTCAAGTTTTTGAACACTGCTCTAAATTCACTGTGGTTGTTCTATCGAGAGTTTAATGTCAGATGTGGCTAGCTTAATTAGCGTACCAAATCATCTAAACTCTAAATATTGAGGTTCTACCCATTCATAAATCATAAATTCGCCGAGCATAATCCTTCATGACAGATGCAGAAGGTTTAGATTAAGATGAGTAATTCGAGCCATATGTGAGAAAATCCAACTCATAAGATTTGGAGACAAATGAGCAAATATCAAATTCTAACAGATTCGATTTCTATCTTTGTCCGTATATAGATTTTTTTTTTTGTCAAATTTTATTATAAATATCAATTTTAAAGAGATGAAATAAATAACTTTAATGATAATAACATGGATTTAAATATCGGAGGATACAATCTCAGATTTTAATTAATGAGAGAAATTTCTCGGCCGATACCGAAATTTGAACCTCTGAATAATAATATCAACATAATTTATAGTTTTAGTGAAATTTATGATAAATACTTATTATATAAATATTATTACAGAAATTGTTACACCAATTAAATATGGGGTTTTTGTACAGAAATATCTCAAATATTGCGATTTTGTGTCATTATGCCTTCAAAAGAAATTATTGGAGAATAATGCCTGTATGCTCCCTAATCATTTTTTAGTCTAAATTATCTCCATGCGATAAAGGACAACGGCTACCTTTTCAGAATCACAAATCCAAATACGTACATAAGAACTACATATAAGCACCGATAAAATTATTTTTTTTTAAGATCAAGATATCGAGGCGTCCCACTTAATTGGGACATGTGTAAAACCTCCTTATGTGCACATGCCGGTACAAATTATGAAAAATGGCCCTTTAATATGTCAATATTCATTTTTATTTAAACAAGTAGTACTTCATATTTTTATTAATTTTATTTTTATAAATTATATTTCATTATTAAAGAAACTTTAAATATTTTAGTGGTCACTTTTCACCTTTTCTTCTTACGCTTATCTCTTAGTTTTACTTACTAAGTTACTATTTATTATAAAATTATTTTTATTATTTATAATAAATATTAATTATAATTTTCTTTTTATAATTCTTTATATGAAGAATATTTCTGTTATTTCAGACGAGGAAATACATCGACTATGGGAAGGTTAACAAAACTGAGCTCCAGGGTGTCCGAGAGGTTAGAGCTTTGAAAAAAGGTCAGTCCTTTTAATTAATCTTGGTTCCACTTTGACCCGATCTCCACTTTGACCCGACTGTGCTGTCTGCTCCGAGTTTGCCATCGGCGGGGGTTGAGCGGAAATCGACCGCGGACGGCAGTGTGAGGTGAAAGTCGGGTATGGCGCTAGTCGTGATATGCGGCCAACCGTGCAGCGGCAAATCTATGGCTGCTCTTTGCCTATCCTCAGCTCTACAAGCACTAGATCCCAAGCCCACCGTTCGGATCATCGATGAATCCTCTCTCCATCTCGATCGCAACCAAAGCTACGCCGGTATTGAATGGAAAAGAAAAGAAAACCCTTTACATTTCCATCTTCTTTTGTTAAGATTGAACATGGTATTGAATGGGAAAAGAAAGAAAACCCTTTACGTTTCCATCTTCTTTTTGTTAGGATTGAACATGTCCATGCCAAGTAATACTTGATTTGATTTAAGACATTGATTGCAAGTCTTTTAAAATTTGAATTCACCTGTCTCTCCTGTTGCAATGGCCAAATTTTGGCTTCTATAATATTCACGATCTCTCTTCGTTGTTTACACTATTAACATTTTCAATTGAAGGTAAAAGCTAAATCCCTGGGAATTTTGGGGTTGTCTGCCATGTTGAATCCTGAGAAGAGCTGGGAAATGGAACCATTATAGAAAAATTGGGTCTTTGGCAGACATAGACCACTTATCATTAAATTTTATTTTATTTTTATACCCCTTTTCTTTATTATTGGAAGCAGGTATTGTCCATCATGGACACTATTCCTGAAATCTTTAGCTTCAGTCTATACTCTTTTATTCTACCCTCGTATTCTCGTTATTACCTGCTGTTTATTCTACTCGCAACTTATCAATTTTTTCACTGGGCTGCTTATTGTCCTGCATTAGTTCCCGAATCATCTTAAATAACATTTCCTCATTTTCTTATCTAATTAGTGCTATTTTCGAGGTCTTTTTAATATTCCCTTGTTTTAATTATGTCTCTTAATGTTACCCCTCCAATCCATATTATTGCATGCTGAGAGTGACCTAAAAGGCCAATGACAGAGTGACACGTATCCCTAGTATGTCAGAGAGAGAGAGAGAGAGAGAGAGAGAGAGAGAGAGAGGGGGGCGGGGGGATGAATGGGACTATCAACCTCTATTCGCGGAAGCACTAAACTAATTGGCCTTTTTCTATCTACGTTGGTTAAACTGTATTAACCGATTAATTCTGACCAACTTATCCAATAGAAAAACACTCAACCAATTTTATCTTTAATAACTAAGGTTGATAATATGCGGAAGCTTGATTAATTAGAGTTTAACACAACTATATCAATATCACAAAGTCAATATCACAAAGTAATGATCTGATTGAACAAACTATAATGATGTCCAATAATTTGTTCCACAGTGATGCAATCAAGATATCAACGTTTATATACAATGATATTGATTAGATGTTGATCACTTGACAAAGGAAGAAGATTTGTAATACAAACTCTTTAAGTACATTTCTGGATATCAAGATGAATATCCAATACAACACAATGAATATTCAAGAACACTTCTATTCGGAAGTCTGAATCGTCATGTTCAGAAGTCCGAACCAAAATGAATATTTTGTTTGATGTTTATCAGATGATCAACAATGCATGGACAATGTATTCACAAGTTATTAAGCAAGCATGCAACGATGATGATAATTATCTAGCGTAAAGAAAATAAACACACAATCAAACCCCAAGCAAGATCACCACAAGACAAGATTTGTAGTGGTTCGGTCCCCTTGACCTACATCCACTTGTAGACTCTCCCAACCTTGGGATATCTGACTAACTCCACTAATAATGAGAATTGACCCACCTGGATGTACACACTTGACTCACTCCAAGTCCTAACCAAACACTCACTAGTGCCCAAACAACTCACCTGAGTTGCTATCACAAGACTCACCTGAGTCCACACCAAATGACTCTACCTGAGTCACACCACAATAGACTCTACCCGAGTCTCACCAAAATACAACACAAAGTACTCACTGACTTTGTCAATGTAGATGCGCCAATCAAAGTCCGATTAGTGGTACAACCAATGCTTCCTCCATCGCCACACATCCTTGTTGCAGATGATATACCGATCACAACACTTAAACCAAGGAACGAAGAAGGGTTCTCTAGATCCAGCACTCTCTCTAGTGTCCCTAGATCTCTCACTGATATCCAATCACTTTACATAAGTAGAGCCTTACACGCTCTTTCAAATATGTAAAGATCGAAGTGATGGATCATACTCAAGACTATCAAATGATTCTTACAATCAATAACGCATATAGTCTCTCAAAGCTTTTCACAATACGCAACAATTTTTCTTAGAATGCTTAGTTTAAATCTCAGTATCAAAGGTAAAGGCATTAAAAAACGTCTCACAAGCTGGGTATTTATAGATTTCAAAATGCGTTAGTTCAGACTTCTGAACTTCCCAGTTTGGTCCTCTGAACCAGCAGACACAACTCATAGTCCACTCTGTGCGTACCGAGCAAATTTATTCAAATTTCCATCACATTTCACTTATGTTTTTCTAGCTTGTCATACAACTAGCACACACTCCAACGGTTGGATTCAGACCTCTGAATACCCATTCGGCGTTCCAAAACAACCGGCTAGCTTTCATGAGCTTTTAGAAGTCCGACCATCACATTCGGAGTTCTAAATCCATGAGAGACCAAGTCCATAGGTTTGTCTACACATTGCTTTCTGTTCAGACGCCTAAATCTTTGAACCGCAGATCATTTCCAGGATTTTGAACACCCTCAGAATTCAATGCACATTTTTACAAACCAAAACTATGGACTTCTATTCTTAGAATTCTCATATATGTCCACCTATATGAGTTCACATTCTAAGTCCAAACCTAACTTGGGATCAGTCCAGAGTCATCTTAAGTCTATTAAGTCCTTTTACTTGCCTTGTTTGGCCTTCCAGCTGATTCAACCTCTCACATTGCCGCTAATTTCCCCTCCTCAAGTCTCCTTGATAAAGCACCTGCTACTAAGTTTTCTGGCCCTCTTTTATATTCAATGGTAAAATCATATCCCATTAACTTGACATGCCACTTTTGTTGTGCAACGGTGGTGATTCTTGGCTCATATATATACTTGAGACTGTGCCGATAAGTGCAAAGAATGAAGTGTTGCCTAATAAATATGGCTTCCACTTTTGAACTGCCAACACCAAAGCTAGAAATTATTTCTCATAGCTTGACAATGCTAATTTTTTTCCTTGCAAAGCTAAGATGAAGAATGCTATGGGTCTTCGATCTTGCATTAATACTGCACCAATTCCATAACCTGATGTGTTGAATTCGACAATAAATGGTTGTGAAAAATTTGGTAGTGCTAAAACAGGGGACAATTTCGAACCATCTGCTAGAGGTTGTAACAATCCGAACGATCGCACTACATCAGGCATTTGCGTGGATGACCAATTGATGCTATATGGATCCAAAGATGCTTGTCCAGTATGCCAACTATTGAGCCGCTTGCTGCCCTTGAGCATGAGGTTAGGGAGAAGCTGGATTACCTTCCAGGAGAAAGAATCTTTCTTCAACATGAGTCGGGCTGCACCTTTCTGTAAACTTACAGCAATAACTAGTCAACCCAAGAAAACCATGTGCAAGGCCTTAAGTGTGGTGGCTGGTGGGTTTCGACCAGTTCACCATGGCAGCAATTTTGTCAGGATCAACAGACCCACCTTCATGGGAAATTACATAGCTCGAGTACTTAACTTGGAAAGCTACAACATTGAGAATTGCTGGTCAATATGGTTAGAGAGAAACAAGAGGATCTTTCAAGGGGAGACATCTTTTGCAGCCCAAGTGATAGAGTTAATTAAATTTCGAGCTACATGGTGGATGACGGGCCGAAGCTTTTGTAGGGCATCGGTTGATTTTAGAAAATTGGTTCCAGCTCCTTCTTGGCAGACTTCTTGGTGTCCTCCAGAGTCTGATCTCTTTAAGTTAAATTTTGATGGTAGCTCTATGTGGGATTGTGGTTTGGCTGGATTTGGTGGGGTTATTAGAGGCCATTCTGGGGAGGCTTGGGTCTCATTTGCTAGTCCTCTTCCCAATGACTCTATGATTGAAGCTGAATTGCACGCCCTTTAAAGAGGGGTCCTAGAGATGGAGGAATTAGGTGCGTCAGGGGGGTATTTTGAAAGGGATTGCAAGGTCATTCTGGGCTGGGCTTCGAGAGTTTTATGTCCATGGAGGTTCCTGGATAAAGTGGAAAGAAATTGGCACTCCATCTTATTGAATGGTTTCACGGTTTCTTGGGTTCCAAGAGCAGCGAATTCGGCAACATGTGAATTGGCTAGGTAGGGTCTTCATTTGCCGTTAGATTTTGTAATAGATCATTGTAATTTCTTGGGGTTGTGGGGGTGGCGGGGTGCTGTTTTTTCCGATTTTTTTTTTTTTTTTGAAAGTTTACTTTATTAATTGCAAAAAGAAACAGGTCCAAAAAAGACCCTACAAAAGAAAAAACCAAAGTACATCAATCTATTAACAACTTCCTCATCTAGCAACGCTCCCTGCTTGGCAAAAGAATCCGCAGCTGAGTTAGTTGACCTAGGAACCCAAGCAATCTTAAAATAAAAAACATTGATAGCATGACGAATCCTCTCAACTTTGTCAAGATAAATCAAAGGGCAGAGAGAACCCAACACCCAACCCATCACAACCCGTGAATCACCTTCAACTAAACTCCCTTCAACCTCTAGCTCTTCCAACTCTAAAATACCTCTCCACAAAGCAAACAATTCAACCTCAATAACCGACCCATTACGAATAGGACCCGCAAAGGAAATCAGCGTATCCCCAAATAATTGAGCCTATTGTTGTCAACCATTGGGCCCCAAGTATTGCCTCATACCCTGCTAAGGGAAGGAGATAGAAATCTACCACAATGGGGACTCCTTTAAGTGCCATGTGAACCCTTGACACGTCCCCGAACTAGCCAGCTTCTCACTGCTTGCAACAACCACCTCGAAACATCCCTCTTCCTTTGGTTGAAGCCCCACTTTTGTAGCAATTTGTCATTCAAAAAATTATAGGTGCTACCGGAATCAACCTAGATAGTGAGTACTTGTCGACCCATGTTGCCTTTGATGCTCATGGTCTGTGGAGCTCGGGCACCATAGATAGCATGCAATGAGATTGCTGGAGTCTCATCAACAGGTTCATTTGTTTCCGCAGCTGCCACTTCACTTGACAAGTCCACCCCATCATCACTATCTGGCCAGCAACTTTTGATAAATAACAATTTTTTGCATCTATGCCCTGGCCCAAACTTTTCGTCACAGTCGAAACATAGGCCTTTATCTCTTCGCTCCTTAATATCTTCGGTCTGAGCTTCTTTATGGCTGGAGTGGTGGTCCTAGGAAAGGCTACAGTTGGGGAATGGAAGCCTTCTTAGGAATTAGGATCGGTCACTGCAGACTGCCGCTGAGATTGAGATTTTGCTTCATGAAGCCTAGCTAGGCCAACGGCAGCTGGGAATGAAGTTGTCTGAGATGCTTGCACATGAGCTCGAATGTGGTCCTTGAGGCCACTTATAAAGCAACCGACCTGATGAGAAGGCGACAACTTCCCGAAATGGCTGAGCAGCCTCTCAAATTGTACTTGATACTCTCAAACTGAACCAACTTGCTTTAGCTTAGTGAGGTCTCCAAAGAAATCCTCAAACTGCGTGGGTCCATATCTTGCATGCAGGCCCTCCTTGAGTGCCTCCTCTGTAATTGGTTGGCCTTGATCTTTCAACAATTGGTACCATAATTGGGTTTCACCCTCTGAATGACATGCAGCTAAAGGAACCCGATCTTCTGTTATAGTTTGTTGGAATTCAAAGTAACTGCTCTGCCCTGTAGATCCAACATGTTGGGTCCTAAAACATGGAAAATCTAGCTTGGTAAGTTTAGGCACTGTCGAGCTACCTGATCCACGTGACAAAACTTTTCCATACCCATTTCGATTGGAAGAATTCTCACCCGGATGGACAAAAATGGCCATGAGTTGGTCAAAGTGGGCATTCATGGCCTAAAACATTTCCTACATTTCCTTCATCATTCTCTCTTGCCCTGCATTCAAAGACCCCACTTCACTCTCTAGTCAGCTGATGCATTGGTCATTCTCCATGCTTCAAACCCTTGGCTCTGAGGCCCCGCTGTTAGTGCGGCCTCAGTCCCACTTTCGGCCTCTTCCTCGTCCCAACCTGGGGTATCTTGGCCGAGAGAGAGCCCAACCTAGCTGCCTGAGAAAATCCTTCGTTATCAGCAAGCTGTAGACGTTCTCACTATCTTGATAACTATCAAGATCTGGTGACCCACACATTCCTGTCATTTCCTGAAAACAGCAAACTAACCAACAACAATCCACTATCCGAAGTACAGCAGGACTCATTAACAAACCATAACCCATGTAGACCTATCCCATGGCAGTCCTAACTCCTAACAACCCAGGTTCATCTGTGGGTTTATCCTTACATGTATGCCACGCCCCATTTAATTGCCAAGAGGTGCTGCATGTAAGAGAATGTTCACTGTGTGAAGGTAAAATTAATGCTACCCCATTATCGCTAGGAATTTTTTTTTTAAAAAAAAACTGTTACTCTTTAAAGAGATATTTGTGTGTTTCTTTGTTTTAGCATGTTTGTGTCACATGCTGACGTGCATGTGTGTCCATATACCCAGTACTATCTCACATTGAAGGGACACACTAGGTTTTTTTTCCCTAATTTAAAGCTTGTTTTATTTGAATATGAAAGAAAACCAATCTATAATTTTATATCACACTAAAAGAGTGGGAAGGTACAAGAATAAAAGTACCTAGATTAAAGCTCCAACTTTAGCCAGATAATGTGCCAACCATGTGGTTGACTGTGAGATAAATCCACCTAGATATACACTGGGCTAACAGACACATGTTTATTCAGTACTATCTGTATTCTTTGACTAAAGATAGAGCCTAAATGCAATCTGTTTGATTCTTGACATAGCCAAATGAGTATCATGACCCATGTTGCATGGACACTTCAAAATGTGTTATGTACCCATGTTGGACACTAGCACCTGTGTCGGACACTTGTAGACATTCGTACCCATTATTCGTGGACTACTTTAGTGCTTTTTAACATGACTAAAATAGTACAACACCTTTCCTCTCTTAGATTTTAATTAAAATATCAATATATTTGTCACCTAAATATTTGGAGTAAGACTAGTATATTATTCTCTATTAGTATTATTTTCACGTCTTATTTTTATTATAAATAAATAGATTTAATTTTATTTAAATATGGTGCCGTGTCCCCGTATGCTAATTTTTGGGGGTCGCTGTGTCCAATACCTTGGACCCGTGTCTGATGCTGACACTCGTACTGTACCCCTGCAACTTAAATCATGACCAACATTGGATTACCTAAATTAGTATGAATGCCCTACGAGAGTTTGAGACTCATTCTTCTGATGCATCAACCTTACACTTTGGCGTTATGAGATGTATAGTTGCTGAATGTCAGCTCTGTCGCACAATGTTCACCAAAATCCTTCAATTTGTTGGGTGACTTTAAATGCTTAGTATTTTGTAGATGCTCGTCACTCGGCTACCCTTTGTTGGTGGCCAGAGAAAATCAACATGTTAGCCTTTTCATTTCTCATTTATGAAACCATCATCTGTTTCCGAAAAAAGAAAGAAAGAAAGGAAGAAAGTGGTTTTACACTATCATTTCCCATCATACTTTCAACGTAATAAGGTTTTCTTTTTTTTATCCTTCACTCTTTTATTGTTACTCTTGAAACTTCATGACCTGCATCTATATATTTTATAGAAAGAGTTAAATGTTTTCTGACTGGTATCTTACTGCATTTTGATAGATATGACTGCAGAGAAGAATTTAAGAGGGGTCCTCCGATCTGAAGTTGATAGATCCTTGTCCAAAGAGAACTACATTATTATTGACTCCTTGAATAGCATCAAGGTGCAGATACTGCTTTATTTGTGTTATTCATGGTCATTTATATGACCTCTTGTGCATTTTTTCTCAATGTGTTTACTTGTGCATTTGGTGGTGCAACATTTGTGCTTAAAATTTGCTCATTATATAAGTTGCATGGTACCAATACAGTATTGGAATCTAGCACAGGTTTGAGGTGTCTGATTCACAAAAGCATTATATTTGTGCTTTGACGTGATGTTTGAATAAATTTTGATAAATATTCATTTCCAAATAAGTATAATGATAAAATTAACAATAATAAAAACATAACTTACTCAAAAACAATCAACACTTGTCTCACTGTTAGATTTCAAAAGAAGAAAACATTTGGTACTCTTTTGGTTTCTTTTTATTTTTTATTTTTAATTTTTTTTGAATGGTAGTTATTCTATTGAAACAAAGTAAAGAGAACAAAAGGAAACATAAAGTACAACAACAAATGGATGGTCTAAGAGGCCAACCCAAACCCCAGGAAGGGACAACCATGAACTATCTAGCATATCGCCAATTACAAGTCAATCATCCCAATCCCCAGTCTCTCGAGTCCATCTGCTTCCATGTTCCCCTGGTTTGTGAAGGAAATGAAGTGCATCCCTATCTTCTTAAGTCATGCATTGCCTCAATTATGTTAGCCATTCTCTAGGGGAAGGAAGAAACTTTTCATACCCAATCATTGGTGCATGAAGAGCCCCCATTAGTAATCATTGGACAAGGACCTCTTGTTAATGCCTCTTTTAAACCACTGAGAAGGGCTTCCACTTGTGTGCTGATTACCATTGATGAGGACATCATGGGACGCGATTAAAGAAAGATGCATCAAAATTTAGATTTTTCCTCAATGTGGTTGGATGATGATTTTGTGTGTATTTCTAATATATTCGACCATGGATAGAAACAAATCTAGCCATCATGGATAGCCCAAATTGTATGTTGATCAATTAGAGATTTGAAGATTTGGCTCGATCCATCCATTTACATCATCTGACTCATTCATTTATAGATTGGACTGATTTGATTATTGATCCAACACCATTGTTTTTGTTATATTTTATCAGTGTCATATTATTCTAATTTATATGGTTTCAAGATTGTTATGGACTTGTATTTATTTTATGATTTTAGATTGTCACATGTGTACCTTAAGTCACATGTGTCTAGGGTTTTAAGAGTGTCCTCTTTTTTTTTTTTTAAATAGTTGTAAGAGACACCCTTTTTAGGTTGAATGAATGATGAATAAATGAATGAAGAAATTCAAGCTTCTCTCATTTGCAAATTTGATATGACTCCTTCTGCCTCCACGTGAGATTAAGGAACCTTGTGTGACTCAAGGTACAAATCCTCCTCCTTTATTTCTTTTCTTTCCTTCCCTTTTCTTCTCTATTTTTTCTCCACTTTTTTCTTTCCTCGTTCTACAACTTAATTTTGTCCCTTTTTCATCCAAACTGTGACCCTGACCCTAACCAAACCAGGACTCAACCCCACCATCGGCCACCAAAAACCCGTCGTGACCCACCAGTCTATTCGGAGGTCCCGGTACGATAATACAGACATGACCATTCTGGGCCCGTTTTGCCCTATTTCACATCCCAACCTCTATATCCCTACCTTAGACTTCTAGATCTAACCCTAACCTATTGTTTCACCCTATTTGAGACCTAGTTTTGCCCAATAATTGAAAAAAATAACAAACCCATTCCTTTTGGCAAACCTTAGGTGGTCCCATAGCCCTATTTCATCCCTTGGGTGATTGATTTTTAAATCAAGAAGACGTAGGACAGGGTTTGATATGATGTAATTAGTCTTTTGAGGGATTTTGCATTGAAGGCTATGAATACAACCTTGAGAGCTTTAAGTGTATGTGTCATTCTTCTTTTTGAATCTCTTTGATTAATTGTGACTCTGAATTTCCCTTAGTTTTGTTTTATTCCTTGTTTAATATTAATTTCTCTCTCTAACATGTTATGTGAATCATGGATATAGGTTGCATGTCATTTTAGGATTCACCATATACAATTTTCATTCTGATATAGGCTATCATTTAGATATAGGGTTTTCAATATTGACTTGTCCTACGTCAGATTTGGTATCAAATCTTTTCTTGTGTCAGCCATGCTATGCACAGTTATAGCAACCGAGAATAAGTAACAGTTGAACTCCTTGAATTATCTCTAGGAAAACCCTCCCCTGAATTAACTTCGACGAGGCCACCGATTCCAGCAGGACATGGAACGTCCCTTGCATTTCCTTTGAAACTGAGTATGTGACTCTTTTTCCCTTTCATTTTCTTTTTTGAAAGTGCACACGCATGGGGGTGAGGGTGGGATATTCTTCTGTCATCTTGCAAAACAATGTTTAAAATAGTACAAGAAGATTCAATATGAATCCATTAAATTTTGACTCAGAGAAGTGTTTTACATGGGCACATTGCTAATTTCATAGAATCCATGTAACATATTCTATTATATTTAGAGCAACTTCATTTGATTTGTTCCATTAATCTTTATATGGTTGTAGTGTGACTTGCACACTTCATTTCAGTTTCTGTATTTCTATGTACAGGGTTACAGATATGAATTGTGGTGCCTGGCTCGAGCGGCTGGTATAAAATATTGTGTGGTAAACTATTAAACTTAGAAATCTGGTAGATTTTGTTCCATTTTATGATGCTCATGCCTTCAAATTTTCTTGCTTAGAAAATTTATTTTGAACTTTGGTGGAACTTCACACTGTGTCATCTTTCAGGAATTTCGGCACATACATAGAAATAGATGCTAATTATACTTTTGATTAACTGAATCATGCAGTTTTTTTTTTTCAAATAGCTTGAACTAAATATGTTATTAGACTCTAAACCGTGCTCTGTTGCATTCTAAATGGTATTTCTCTCCCTTTTCTTTTGAGACGAATGGTACTTCTCCTGTATCCTGAAAGAATCTTGCTTTGCATCTCTCCTCTTCTACAAATCACCCATTTCTTCTTTTTAACTTTTGAAATGGTTCTAAAGAAACAAACAAATATGGTTTCAAAGAATAATATTTTTTAAAAGTGAATGGTAAAATTTTAATACGAAAAAAATAATGAGTACAACAAACTAGTTAGAGGATATCTAGAGAGATAACGGACGACCGTAGCAGCTTATACTGATCATCAAAAGGACCAGCAAAAACAGCATCAAAACAGGTTATTGTGTTCTTACCCATTTCCCATTAAACTGATCCATCGAATGACCGATGTAATCTGAAACAGTGCCCACTAATAGATGTTCTGTCTGATCTGTTCAATAAATAATAAAATCGAATCACCTTTCAAAAAAAAAAATAGAATCAGCAAATTAATAATGCAAGCACCACTTTTATCCATTCATAATAGAACTTGTCCAACAAAGCCTCCATTGTTTCAGATTGACAATCAATCAAAGTCTGGTTCTACATCATTGTTCACCCAAACTTTATCAAATTAACCATTTTTAATGTTAAATTGTTGGTATTACAGATGGTGGATGTAATAATTTTGCATGTCTATGGGACCCCCTTTTTTGATTTTTTAAGGTGCTTGTTGTCTGTGACAGTAGGTCTTCTGAAGCTCTGGCTGTTTTAAGGTGGATATCATTTGTTTCACTTCGTCATGATTAGTGAACTATTGTTGCTATTCATATATCTTTAAAAAGGCATCACCTGCACATGTGGGTGCAGGTTATTACTTTGTAAACCGCCATGTGAAGCCAACTTTGCCTATGGTGATGGGTCCATTGAAAAGATCCATGCTTCAATATGGGCCAACCAAAAATCAAATTTATTGCATCAATCAAACTATTGTTTCTAAGCCCACAAACTTTAGGGATTAGAAAACTAATTTCACATGTCAAAAGTTTTGGGACTTTCTGATCATGTGGAGCCCACTTTTTGATATAAAAGTAACTCAAATTAGACACTACAATGTGGGCCTTTAAGTTAGCTTTGCAATGCAAGAAATGGTGCTCAGATTTAAACTGGATCGAGGAAATTATGGGTAGAAGAATGGAGGGACATAAAGAGAAAATATAAATACCTGATTTTATGAAAATTTTGTCCACACCTTAAACTGTATAAAAATTTTCACTTCGTTCATATAAGCTCCCTCTGTGGCCACTACCAGACAGTTGGCCCAACTTGTTTGTTGATCTTCAAATATGTGACACTTTATAAGTTAGCGTAGGACAAAAGTTTTGCCAGCAGATATTCTATGGTTTAAGTTTTACCTCAAAATTTTTCCCTAATAAGTATTTCATTCTTTCATTTAACAAATAATAATTGAAGTAATTAGTCTAAGAGGTTTCAAAACTTAGAACAATTCGAAGACTCAAATATCTGAGGTCAACAGCCAAAAACTCCACATCTGTCATCCTATTAATGTAGATTCTTCCAAATAATCTGGAAACTATAATAAAAGAATTTCTTTGAAATTTAAGATTTTAATAACAATATCTGAGTTCTTTTAAGATTCTTCAACTAACTAAGCACATGAATGAATCAAATGATAAAACTTACCTTGAACTTTCAAGAACAACATGACTCCTACATTCCAAATATCCCCTCTAAGAAATACAGTGGAAGTATGCAGATCTGAATTTATGCATCCAAACAACAGAAACCTATAGATTTAGCCAATGGTGGGCCTGTCTTATATGCTTAAACTGCATGTAACATCACACCGTATAAAACCCTAATTCCCTAGAAGAAGAGAATTTTTTATAGATGATTCATTAAATTTCAATGAACTATTTACATACATCCAAAACCTGATAATAACTGTAAATCAATCCTATCCATTTAGCCATCAATTGGCATGAGATGTTTTAATCTTAGCCATTATATTTCATTGAAACCAACATACAGAGCTTTCCCCATTTGTAACTATATGACAATGGTTCACAAATCATGACTTGCCCAAATCTTGTCAATCTCACATTCCTTTGGGCTCGTTTCATGGGTACTTTAATATGCTATCAAAACAATGATTTTGCAATATTCTACTGTGCCCCCTCCTCTTTCTTTTGAGTGACAACAAACAACATTCTAATGAAATTAATGCCAAGACATAAGCCACGAATAAGAAAAAAGTGGGATTTAGAACTTGGTTGACAATTGACTCACTAGAACGACCATATGGACCATGGGCCAACTTGTTCTCAATAGGATTGTTGAGCTTTTTGTTGCATAAATGATTTAATGATCCTAAAGCAAAACAGTAAATGGAAAATGGCAGATGTGCCTAAGAAATGAGTGAAAATGGTGGGTCATTTATTTATCTCATAGGTCATTCTTAGGAAAATGGCTATATATGGACTTCACTGTTCTCATAGTTTGTCATATCAGTGCTATAAATATCTTATGTGACATGCATACTTGATTCATTCTACTTTAAACCTCCTTAACATGACTTTAGATGGATTCCAATGCCACAAATTCATTTGCTGTCACAGCTTTATTGTGATACGGATGAAAACCAATGTAGGGAATGGAACAAGGAGCGGGAGGAAAAGGGGCAAACCACATATAATGATAACATGTGAGTAAAAGTTCCATTTTGCAGCATTCTTAGTTATGCTCACTTTTATTGTTTTTAATTTGATAAAAGGCTTTATAATGCAATTCTTGGGTGCTATTATTTTTTTAATGTAGAAAATTTATTAACAAACATGAAAAGGAAAACTATAGATATGTCTCGACTCAGATTGAGAGTACAAGAAACTCGAAGTGACATTAAAAAGATATATATATATATATATATATATAGAGAGAGAGAGAGAGAGAGAGAGAGAGAGAGAGAGAGAGAGAGAGAGTTGGCTGGTACTCGCCATAAATAATCTGGCCTTCATTTACCACATTATAACTTTTTCTTTTTCTGTATTTGTGTACCTTGGAAATGGTTGTACATTTGCTAATAGACAGATAAATTGGTTTTAAGTTTTTAATTTGATAAAGGCTTTATAATGCAATACTGGGTGCTATTATTTTTTATGTGGAAAATTTATTGATGAAAAAGAAAGAGCCAACTTTAAATACATTTTTCCCCAGATTGACAGTATAAGAAACTGGAAGCAACCTTTCAAAGAAACAAACAGAAAGAAGAAAGAGTGAAAAGGAAAGAAATTGAGAAGAAAAATGACGGTGGATTGCAAGCAGTCACATCCATTGTCTTGGTTGGTATTCTGCATAAATAACTGACATTTGTGACGGTGGATCTTTTTCTTTTTTGTGCATTTGTGTACTTTGGAAATGGTTGTACATTTGTCATTAGACACAAATTGGTTACTATGTTCTGATCTATATATACACACAATTGACATTCCTGTTTTTTTTTTTCAAGAACATCTGGTAATGGAGAGCATTTAATAGAAAATTTATTTGAGGACATATATTATTGTGTCTAATGTTTGGATTATCTGTATTTGCTGTCACTTCCAATTGTGGCAATTTTGCCAACTGAAGTGACATTTTTTATTGATGGTAGGTCGGTAGACAATAGAGAAGTGGTCATTTACTTCTATGTGTGGGCCATGGATTTTACGCCATGTATAGAGAAAGTGGATCTTGCAAAACATGGAAAAGAAAATCTAACACCAATATTGACTCTGATAGCATACTCTAAATTAAGTGAGCGAACCAATAACTGGGACCATAATATATGTTTCATCGATGCTTGGACATCTAATAATACTAGTCAGAAGCATCTGCTTCGGGTGAGTGACCTTGTTCAACAAATTGATGGATACTTCTTTTTCCACTTCACAAATTTTTGCATAATTTTTTTCTATTTTTAGATACTAATTATTTTTTCCAGAGAGAGAGAGAGTCTAAATTAACTTAATGAACCAATTATTAGAACCACTACTTGTTTCATTGATGCTTGGCCATCTAATCTTACTAATGAGAAGCACGCACTTTGAGCGACTGAACTTGGTAAAAAATTGATAGCTAATTTTTCTCCACTTCAAAGTTTTGCATAATTTTTTTCTATTTTTAGATACTAACATAAAAAATGTTGGTCAATTACCAAATTTAATCATAAATCTCTTTTTCTATTTTGTCATTTTCTTGCACGAATTTCTTCTATTTTTAGATAATAATATGATAAGATTAAATTAAATCCTTCCAACTAACTAAATTCAATCTTAAAAGAATTTTTCTTATTTTTAGTCCATTTTTACATTAATTTTACAATTTTTTCAATACTAATATGATAAGGACCAGTTAGATCTTTCAAATTCACCAAGTCTAATCGTAAAATATCTTTTTGTATTTTTAACTATTTTTTGGATGAAGCTTCCTAGTTTTTTCTTGCCTACGTGGAAGCAAATCATAATCATTTAATGAACGAATAGTCAAGGTTTGTTTGATGGCCATCCTAAACTGTCTCTTTTATATATAGATTAAGTGATTTAAATGTTAACACCTTTTCTAAGATACAAAGTATCCATATAAAAAAATGAAAATTGAAACTCAAAAGTTATCGAGCTCCAGTGTTCGGAAGGACTTGACTTTGTCCTTTTTTAGCAAGGATTGACTGATGTTTGTTTGACCAGATTTGAAGATTTAGTGAGGAGATTTGAGAAACCAGATAGGCGCAACCGATGGGATTCCCCACTCTTCTCATTATGGCCTGCCAAAGGTTGTTCTCTCTCTCTTTTTCTTTTTCTTCTTCTTTTATTTAAAATTTTAAATGCATGTTTGTTTATCTTGAATGATGGGAACTTGTAAGCTTCCCATCAATGAGGGAAGGATTGGTAGGAGTTTGGAACCATTAAGAAAAGTTGCAATTTCAAGCAAAATATTCATTTGTGAATCTTATTTTTGTTCCTCCCTCTTTTTTAAAAATGACACTTTGGCTTTCTTACTCTAGCTTTCTCGAGTAAAAACCATACATGAGTACAAGTCAAGGTAGTGAATCCCCACCAGGGACTCTCCATGTCTAGATTCTTATGCTTCCCTCAGTTAGGAATCACCAAATTTCACTTTTTGGACATCAATAGTGGTTCACTCTATATGTCCTGAGCTACTTATTTGGTGGAGTCTCCTAAATTTAGGTTGACTTCCTTCAAGCTTGATCTTATAGTTTCCTTTTAAGCTGATGGTTATAGGTATAAAAATAATGGTCTTTCTGTGACACAAAATGCATAAAATACACTAGATGCTTTCCAGGGCGAAGTATCTTGCAAATTTTTTTTTTGAGCGGTGAATAAAGATTTCATTAATAGAAAGAAGGGTTACAAAAGAAAAAGAAAGGATAAAAACAACACGGAGATGAAGGTCTAAGAGAATTAGACCACAAAGAACAACCAAAACCATCACCCAAAACCAATAAACCCCAAGAAGTATCTTGCAAATATTGACAAGCAATATTATATTTAACCAATGGTTTCTGACTTTCTTCCTATTATATTTAAGATATCTTCAAATGATTTGCTATAAAACACAGTGAGTGGATGTGGGCTGTGCTGACCACTTAAGTTGCTCCTTAAAGGACAAAAGTAAAGAATTAGAGTAAATGTTATTTTGATACACTTTGCTCCACTTTGCTTATGTTTATCTCTTGCCAGATGGTATAGAACACTCATCTACAGCTATTTTGGAGACAGTAAGTTATTTGACAAAGAGAGTAGATTCAAAAACAAGGGATGTCAGAATCCTCCAGCCTACCATTGCGACACAAAATGTAAGTGCAGAACCATTGTTACATTCATGCATATATTCTCCTACAGAAACTACAGGGTGGTAATACACTTGGGTGTTTGCATTTTAGGGGGAAAAAGTGTAGTTTTCGTTTTATGTTAAACTGGTAACCCCAAAGGCAGAAATGGTCAAGCCATTCAGTGGAAAAAAAATTCCCCCTTTATTTGAGTGTAATATTTTAATTGAGTGAAATGGTAAAGCCATCCAATGGAATGTGACAGAGGTAGATGGTAGATTGTTAAATGCAAGTAAAATACTTGATATGATCATGCTACATCTTAGCTTCCATGACACACCATCCTAAATCTCCACCAATAGGTGCCTGACATGCATATGTAGACTGAGTGGGCATTGCCACAAATATTGGGGATGCATTGGTAATTGGTGTGAAGTTATCACATTAATATTGTTAAATCATCATCTTCAAGCCATTTTTCCCACCATCCTAGGGTTGGCAATTATATTTTGATTTTGCATTAATATTGCTTAATGGTGTTATCTTTATTGTTTAGATGCTGCAATGTCTTAAAAATATCACCTTTTCTTGGTTTAACACGAGGACCATCATCAACATCAAAGCCTTTGTCCTATCTATTTGGGATGGGCCTTTTAAGTCATACTTTTCAACTATAATAGAACTCATATTTGGATTGTTCTAGCGTGCCTTCTAATGTCTACATAAGTCCTCTTCTATCTTAGTTTCTCTCAGGTATATCATGAAAGTAGGATTGCATGTTTCATATGTTTTTCATTTTTTTAATAATCAAAGTAGCTAATGTTCTACTTGTTGCTACTCTTGCTTCCAATTGTGACTGAGGATAACATGAGTGCATATGCTTAGAATTTCGTCTATTGTCATATAGATGGATCTCTCAATGAGCCAAGTTGGCTTAGAAGCCTGCTCACCATGGCTTTACTGAGCTCAAGGTTGCGCTTGGCTCTTGACATCTTATTATATTATACTCATGTTGTCTCTCATGGGGGTAAAAAATTCAGATATTTGTAGGGATTGGGCCTCAGGTGGATTATTTTATGCCAGACTTGGTTACCTCGAGGCAAGTTTTTTAGTCTGCTCCAAATATGGGTCTCCTTAAGCTTAACTTTGATAGCAGTTGTGCGCATGAGTGCAGTCTGACAAGCTATGGTGGGATCATTAGAAATGAGTTTGGAGAGACTAGGATCATTTTTGCTGGAATGGATCAGTGATTGAAGCGGAACTTCATGCATTATGGAGAGGTATCATGGAGATGGAAGAGTTAGGGGTCACAGGGGGTATTTTAGATGGGGACTTTAAGGTCGTTGTCAGTTGGGCCTTGGGTTCTCCTTGCGCATGGATATATCTAGATCAAGTTGAAAGGATTCATCACTCTATCGCATCTTTTGGCCTTACAGTTTCCTAGGTCCCAAGAGCTGCAAATTCGGCTGCTGATGAAATGGCGCTCCAGGGTTCGTCTATCTCTTCGGAAGTTGTAAATAAAATCATTCAATATCTTGGGAGGTAGTTTTCTTGTAAGGGTTTTGGGGGTGCGGGCTTTTTTTCGCCCGGTTGTTTGGTCTTCTGGTTGTATCTTTTCCTCTTTTGTGGAAAATACCATTACCTTCAAAAAAAAAAAAGAATCAAAAGTTAGATAGATGGTGGATTCATTCAACTACCATGAGGATGACAACATATGATCATTTTTACTATATCATATGCATGGCACATGCTTCACACTTGGCTTCATGAAAATAGTTTTAAGAGAGATTATACCTATTTCATTAAATTGAATTGTATTATTGAATTTAATTTATACACTATAATTTACACACTGAAAATATATTATAATAAAACAACAACATGGCTCTATTTAAATTTATGCATATATTTTAGCTGTAGTTTATATGTATGTGCATATCTATAAATCAACATTGAACCAAAATGGGTCTCATCCAAAGTGTATATATTGGCTAAATTTTGACTAGTAAAAGAAAAAGAAAAAGTGTCTAAGAATATTAGATATTAAAAAATAATTTAAAGTCATCAAAATTGTAAAAGCTTAAAAACTTGGTTTCTAAGATTAGATTGATTTATTTTTATGGGGTTCCATATTTATATTAAGATCTTTCAATTGACCATCAAGTGGAGAGAAAGTGCTTCTCATGTAGGATGCAAATTGTTTGGATTTAAAAAATAATTTAAAGTAATAGAGAGCCTTAAAACTTGACTAATATGATTGCATTAACACGATTTTTTTCGTTATCATGTTCATGGATGAAAATATCTATTTAAAGGACCCATCAAATGGGGCAAAATTGGGCCTCATAATGCATGCAAAAGTTTAGTGAATAAAAAATGTTTTGAAGCCATGGAAATATAGATATAGATAGCATAAAGATTTGTTCTATAATATGGACCCATCACACTGGATAAAAATGGGTCAAATCATTTAATAAATTATCACAATATTCATTTGACGGACGTCTTAGTATCATATGGAAGAGTGTTGGAGAAGTTTGGTTCTCCTAATTATTCTCCCTTTTATTGTTCATACATCCTTATAGTAGACTTATTTATAATTATTTAAAATATTGAACAAGACATGGGCTGTAACTAGAACTTTCATTTTGCCAAGCAAAGCTTAAGTCTAGTTGGGCAGGACCTAATTTCTACATGAACTTGAGAATGAGACAAGCTCGATCTTCACTCAGCAAGCTTCAGTCTAGTTCAAGCTTGGAACAAAATGCATCAAGCTGGGCTCGAGGCAACACTGACTTGGCTCTGTTCATCTTGTTTACATCCTTGGATGAATTCTCCTAAATGTATGTATATGGATTTATGTAGGGGAACCATGTCTCAAATGGTTATTCCTGATTCCTTACCGGTTTGGATAATTTTACTTGGATTCAGGACTCCATGACATATGGCATGTCTTTAGTGGTAATTTGTAATCATAATTGAAAGTACAACAGCCTTTGTTGATGGTGTAAATATCTAGATTTGCATCTTCATCTTCATGGTTAGATTGGTCTGCATGAATGCGCCTGGGTGCATGAGGAGAAATTCTCTCTTTCTCTAATCAAATGAAGATTTGTTCAGGTACACACATTAGAGGCCAATTCGCTCTATAAGATGGACCAAGCAACACAGGTACATAGGAGAAGTTTGTCATTATATTCTTATGTTTATTACTAATTGCACTTTTAAGATTCACAAGTCTGTATACTGCAGGAGGTGATCAGTGCCATCGTGGAAGCCCAGTCTAAGGGGCTTGGGGCCCCAGCAGGCAGGATTTCTCTCGGTCCGCAATTGCCAACCATATCCTTTAAGCTTTAACCAGCTTTTTATTGCCATTTGAACATTTAATCAGAGAGGTTCACCGTCCACCTAGTCATCAAAGGAACTTAAGATAACATCAAATAAACTAAATGTGATGAACTCATCGCATAAAGAATCCATGTGTGTGTTAATGCAAGCCAAACGGAAATTAATGGGATGGGTAATCAAACTGAGATCAGCTCGGTCCAGGTTTTTGTTGTAAGTATTCTATAGTTGACTTGCGGTTGTAATTGACTGTAATCATTCTTCTTTCCTTTTTTACCACCTTAACTGGCTCATTGTATTCTATAAATACATGTATCCCCTTTCTTTGAAATATAACGAATACAACACAGAGAAATTATCTCTTTCTTTTCTTCCCTTCTCTTCCATTATTTTCTTCCTTTTTCTTATTTTCCTTCTAAAATGGTATCAATCAGGAACAATCACATTTGAATTCCTATGTGTTAATCTTTAAGTCAGCCTTCTTGTACAACAGTTTTATTCCCTTGATTCATCCCTCTTGCAACAGCCAGGTCAATTTTTTTTTTTTCTATTTTCCTCATTGGGTTAGTAGGACAGTTCCAACTTCGTTCCTTAGATCTGCTGATTAGCTGTGGCTTTGGACCAAATACCCCACTACATCACATCGGTTTTTATCCCAGATTCCATCCATTCGGTTGGTTTTAGGGTTCGTTCATAGTGGGGTTCATTGGTCCCTAGCGATACATACCAACGTCCACGGGGGGTGTAACGATCCGTCCTGCTAGCACAATATTGTCCGTTTTGGGTCTACACACGGACTCGCACGGCTTTGCTTTGGCGAGCCAACCCACTGTTGCTCTCAAAAGGCCTTGTGGTAGAAGGAAGAAGGCTACCACTTATATACCAGAGAATCTCCAATGCAACTAGCAATGTGGGACTTTTTGGGGCGGAGTATTACAATCTACCCCCCTGAAGCGAGAGCCGTCTCCGGCTTTGCACACACAACAACCAAGCCCACACCCTTAGGTAGAGAGTTGAACCATGTTCTGATGCCATTTGTAACGACCCGTCCCACCAGCACAATATTGTCTGCTTTGGGCCTACACACGGACCCACACGACTTTGCTTTGGCGAGCCAACCCACTGTTGCTCCCAAAAGGCCTTATGCTAGAAGGAGGAAGACTAACACTTTTATACTAGAGAATTTCCAATGCAACTAGCAATGTGGGACTTTTGGAAATTCCCACATTGCTAGTTACATTGGAAATTCTCTTGTATATAAGTGGTAGCCTTCCTCCTTCTAGCATAAGGCCTTTTAGGAGTAACAGTGGGTTGGTTCGCCAAAACTAAGCCTATACGAGTCCGTGTGTAGGCCCAAAGCGGACAATATTGTGCTAGCGGGACGGGTCGTTATAGGGGGAATTTCCTATTACTAGCCTAGGATATCGTATTAGTCGAGTCACCTTCGATAATGAAGTTACCGCTCCTAAACATGATTTGGATCTTATGCTTGAGTCATTAGAAAGCAATGGTTATATTATTGTGCAAATCACCTTCCCAGAAGAATATTGTACAAAGTTACTTTAAAAAAAAAAAAAAGGAATTTTGTACAAAGTTATAAAACTGATTGTAGGCCCAAAGAACATCTCATCTTATTTCAAGGACTAGGGGATCTTGTCTTTAGCTCAAAGACAAGGTTTTAAGGTAGAATTTGAAGTTTCAGGGAAAAAAAGGGTAAGATGAACTTCTCTCAAGGGGATCTGTCACATTTTGCACGGTGATGTGAAATGGGGAAATAAAAGATGCCCAATGATGTTGCATTCCACTCCATTTTATATAATTCAAAGGTTTAGAATTAAAAAAAAAAATACTATGATTTTTTTGAAAGATGAAAAAAATACTATGATGTTTATAAATTGTGGTTTAATTTCACTAATTTCTGCCACCTTAGAAATTTATATTCCAACAGAGCATTTGTCTGTTGGATCAAAGTAAATTTCTTCTCTTGAAGATAAATTTGATGGCACCAATCACCTCGTAAATTGTGAATTCTGTGTATTGATATTTGGGTCAGTTACATTTGATGGCTTTTGTTCCGGCACTCTTATCTTCACAACAAGTTGGAGTCAAAATATTGATTTTTCTTAATTCCATCACAGCAGTTATTGTGTTACCTCTAGGCCTAGAACTCTTATCTACATCTTATTTAGATGAAAGATATACACTGACCTAGAACTGTTTTTATTTATTATTATTATTATTATAAATAGCCAAATATGCATCTATTTAGACATAGTGGTTTGATCATCTTATGTTATTTTGGGTAAAGCTGAGCCTCTGTATACTTGAGTCATTCGGGAGCTTTCATCTTGCTAAGACCTTGACTGAAGATTTACATTAACATTCAGAGACAGGTTGGGCTGCCTGAGCTTCGGAGCTTGCGACGTACATTCATAAAACTAACGGGGCAATCTAGCCTGAGTGGGCCACCTCCACCTTCTGATGCTGACAGTGCAAAGAGAATGTTTGTAGATTATTTAAATCGGGAAATTGGTATAGCTTAAAAACCTCTTTCTTTAGCTTGCATAAATTGACAGAGCAAAGGAAAAAAAGAAAAGGAAAAACCTGTGTAATCTTGTGTATTAGACAAGGTAGATTTCATATTTGTGACAAAATTGGAAATTGCCTATATGATTACATGTTCAGTTACACACATTTTTGTTTTTTGACAATTGCAGCAGAAATTTTGTTACTATTGCTTTGTTATATATTTGCTATAAAATTGAACCTTTTACTGTTCAAAAGGAGAGAAAAACTGTGCAACAGACAGCTGAATGTATTTGTTTGTGCTTGAACATATGTGTGTCTGGGTGTGCACTTCTTGTGTGCGCATCTTGGAAGAAGTTTGGAAACAAAATACAACTTAGTTTAAAGAGAACTGATTTGATGTCTCTAAATTGCAATTTAGAAGGAAAAAAAAAAATCTGCACTATGAATAGGTTTCATCCTGATAATGTTGAAATTTTTGGTCCACTGCGCTCGTGGACTCACCACACCAGTAAGCAGGTGTGCAATGCCATGTTTTGCAAATGTATGTTCCCAAAAGTATTTTCCTTTCAGTTGGTGACCCACCTCTAGCATCAAATATATTTCAATGTAGATGGCAAAATGAAAATATGTACGGATTGTTCCTTTTGATGCTCCACTTAGTTTCCGACCCCGACAAGCTTCCGTTGCCTGCTCAGGATTGTTTTTTCTCTCTTTTTCTTTGTTTCCCTTGTTTTGGTATAGTTTTTTTTTGCCTTTCCTTTTGGGCTCTATGTTCTCGCACCTCTGGTGCCTTTTCTTTATTATTGTGATTACCATTTAAAAAAAAAAAGTACGGTAGGCCAATTTCTCTGCTGTCAAAACTTTTGGCATATTTCTCTGCAGGTGATAAACTGTCACAGGTAAAATTTGAGATGCCTTTCAGCTGTAGCTGTAATTTATACATTTTGGCTTTAAGTTTTTTAATTTGTCATCAGGCATATCCTCACTATAAGTGTAGTTATGGATTTGGTTGAAATCCTTTTGAGCATTATTTTCCTTTATTGCTGATTAAGTCGGGTTTGGTGCATCCTTTGTAAGACCAGTCTATTACAGAAGCAATTCGTCTGTAGATTAATCCCCACTGCAATTTCTTTTCTTCTGTTTAGAGGTCGAATGCATGTTGCAATAGGTGTTTAACCATTTAAACTTTAAACATCAAATCCCTAATTCCACACAAACATCCCCCCCCTTCCCCCCACACCCCCCACACCCTCCACCAATCCAACCCCAATTTGTTTTTCTATCTCAGGATATTTTTTCAATTCATCGAGATTAACAAATCACCTATCATGTTTGTGTATTTCCACATTAGAAAATAGAGAGGAAAATCAGCTTTCCTACTCTTCCTAGTAGGACGGTTGAAAATGACTGTTTAGATAGAAAAATCTATTTTTTACATGCTTATCAATTCACAATTTCATTAAAAAATCCATCTTCTATCAAACATGAAATAAAAAGCTAATTTTCAATGAAAAAAGATCCCTAAGAATGGAATGGACAGGGAAAAAGAATTGGGGACCTCAGATTTATCATTTTATCACTGAATATTTAGGTGTCAGGAACAGATTCTGAACACCACCTTTGTTCTTTGATTACTTCAGAAGTGGCTTTAAGTAGAAATTATCCATTGTGAACTAGTTCATTGGGAACCAAACTAATAATTTTATTGAGTGTACATTTGAACTATCTTTTTCCTCATACTCATTTATCATCTCATGAATTGGATTTTTACTTAATTTGAACTCTTTTTGAGGTATATTTACTGTTGGATTAAACTCAAATCCTATCAATAGTTAGAACCTTTTAGACTTTAAAATTATAATTAGAATGTTTTAATCACACATCTTATTCAAGGACAAATCTAGCAAACTAACTCATTTTCACCTAACACCTATAAAAGTCTGTGTTTTAGTTTGGTCCCCTTCCTGCCTAAGACCCCACCTCTATATACTTTAACTTTAAAAGGAATAATGTTTAGAGAGGGCACAACACAATAACCTTTTATAGAATTGGCACATTCAAAGCAAAAAGAAGACTCACATGACAAAAGAAAACTGAGTGATAGGACATTGGTGTCACCAAGGAATTTGAACAAAATATGAAAAATAGAATAGTACAACAGTCACCTATAAGCTTTATATATGGAAGAAGGTAAATGCAATTGACATCAAGTGATAATTCTAAGTTTCTAGTATAATTACAACTGACCCAAATAACCCACCAATTGGTGTGTTCAACTCCCTATCTAAGATGTGTTCTTGAAAAGAGAAGTGCCCTGTTATTACTATGTCCCTCTAAGCCAAGAAACTGAGCCCTTTGCCTTTGCACATTCCGAAGGCTTTAATAGAAAATAAACCAACATGTCTTCATGATTCTTTAGTGAAAGTTTTCATATCAAGAGATGTGGAGGGAGTTTAAGATTGCAGTTCTCCTTTTCAAGGTTCTTTGGTTGATGGTGAGGGGAGGAAGAGGAAGATTGATGCTTGAGAGTGTGGCGACGAAACTCCGATAACATTTGGACCACCTCCCTCATTGTTGGCCTCTCCACGCTGTTCTCTTGAACACATAGAGAGGCGATGAAGAAGAGATGTTGTGCCTCTTCTAAGGGCACTGCAGTCAGCCAAGGATCGACGATCTTGATGACTTGTTCCTTTTTACCATTTGTTGTTCGCTTCGCCCATTGCACTATATCCACGCCTTCTCCAAACTCACCTACTGGGCGACGCCCGGTGACAAGCTCCAAGAGGACAACTCCAAAGCTATAAACATCACTTTTCTCGTCTACCCTTAACGTGTATGCATACTCTGCAATTGAAAGCAAGCAACAAAAAATGGTGAGAAAGAGACGGACAGAGAAAGTTGTCCTTCCAAAATTGGACTACATCCGCCTTTAATGGCAAAGACCCCCACATTATTGAAGTGAGTAACATCTGCCTCCTTTGGTTCAATACACTAATGAATATCGAGAGAGATGTACAAGATTCACAATCTCTAAAGGGAGATTGAGATCAATGGTTTGCCTCATGAAAAAGTGAGACCCATAGTCTAATTTTTAATAGGGGTTCAGCTTGTTTACATTCAGGAGTATCAAAATTAAGATAAATTCAAAGATCAAAATCATAATCACAAGATGATAGATTGATATTTAGCCAATTGATCAACGAAAATTAAAAGCGACTTTCTTTAAATTGAATAGTTGGGAATATTTAAGATAGTTGATGACTTGATTCTTTCATAATTAACATATGTTGGGCAATGAATGAGTCCCATATTAGTTGTAACGGAGATCTAGGGACTTATATGAGACTTAGGTTACTCCACCTATCAGGCTAATCTTTTAGACCCGCAGTCCTAACAACATGTTCGTGAACCGGTCTTTAGTTTTGTGAGACCACTTAACTGTGTCTATGAGAACATAAAATGAGTAATGAGAACTCAGACTGAGTCAGGATCGAGTTTTTGTTTGGTAATTTGTAGCTGACAAAGACTACGTACTTGACGTCGTCTTTTCCAAGAAAATTCACGTTTCAGTGTTTCACAGAGGCAATGAAAAAAGTATTTCAGACGGTGTTGACATTCGTTTAGGAAATCTTCGTCTCGGCTTTCTTTTAAAACTGTTACGTTACGTTCTACATTGCAGTTTCAGAACTCAGAATCTTTTGGGTCAGTCTTCTTCGCAGATTCTGAACTCTGAGTCTGACTGACCATACAATTCCGGCAACAAAACAAGAGACCCAGGCCTCGACAACGTTGCCCATGTTTCGTTGTCAACGTTACCTTCCACAGAGAAACCGCCACAAAACAAAAACAGCACGATATCTGATTTATTGTATTTTGTCTTATAATAGTCTACTGAAGAAACAGAGGGATCCGATTTTCCTTTCTTCTTGTTTTGTTCTGCTCCCAATCTTTCATTATTTATTACCACTCACTAGATTTGGAAAAAGATTGGAAACCTATTGTCAGTCATTGATATTGGAAGCAGTATGGTACAAAAATAATTCATGTATAATTTGGTATATATCGACAAATTTGGCGACGAATGATTTCATATTTCAAAACACATTATGTTTCAAAAAATATAATTAAGTACTGCAAAATATCCCTATTATGTTTTTTTTAGCTTAAACAAAAATATGTGAAAAAGAGACTTGAACTTTCAAAAAATGTTGAAAAATACTTTTTCCTTTTCTTTTCTGTGCCGGGAACTGATGGTGATTTGAGGTACAGCCAAACACCACTAAAAATTTGAAAGAAAAAATCGTGATAAAGGAACACTGTTGATGCTATTGAATGAAGTTGGCCAATCCTGTTACTGAACATGAAATCAACAGGCCACCATTTAAATGGGCCATGGTCCAAAAGTTGGACCAAGTGGGTATCCCTACTCTCGAACCATCTGCAGAAGCTACAGGCAATGGCTCTGTTAGGATTGCCCAGGTGATGCAAATTCTAAGGACCTCTCAAGAGAGGTGGCCCATCAATCAAATGGTCAAGATTGCTGACATAGATCACCAATCAGACAATGGAGATGGAAAAGATTATTGAAAAAAGGAGAGTGAAACTAAGACATACCTGGAGCAATGTAACCATATGAACCAGCAATCGCAGACATGCACTCGGATGTTCCGCCGTCCTGCAAGAACTTGGCCAGCCCAAAATCAGCAACATGGGCTTCGAAGTTCGAATTCAGAAGAATGTTGTTGGACTTCACATCTCTGTGCACAATCAGAGGAGAGCAGTCATGGTGCAGATAACACAGCCCTTTTGCAGCTTCCATTGCAATCTTATATCTCAAATCCCAACACAAAAACCCTCCCTTCTTTCCATGCAGTGCTTCTCCCAAGCTCCCATTTCTCATGTATTCGTACACCAATAGATTCATTTGAGAATTCGAGCAGAATGCGATCAGTCTCACTATATTCCGGTGTCTGATATTGCCTAGTGTTTGAATTTCTGCTCTGAATCCATGGTCATGACTGTTGTTTCCAAATCCGAGCAACCTCTTGACTGCAATCTCTTCCCCACTCGGCATTTTTCCCACGTAAACTATCCCGGCTCCTCCCTTTCCAATCACATTGCAGTCCTTCATGCACTCAAGCACATCGGAGATTGTGAAGTTCAGCTTCTGAAATGCAGTCAGCTTCCATGAATTTGAACTGTTCTTCTTGAAGGTCTTTGCTTTGATTATTGCCGCGACGGTAAAAACGAGAGAGCAAATGAGCAGGCCTAGTGCAAAAATGAGCTTGAAATTGCCTGGAACTTTTCTGGCGCTGACAGTAATTGAAGTGAAATTACATGGGTTGTTCAGGACAAGGCCACAGAGGCGCGGATTTCCTGCAAAGGAGGATGCATTGAAATATGCAAACTGGCCCATTTCAGGCAGCTTTCCTGAGAGATCATTGAAGGAGAAATCCGCAAGTGTCAGGCTTTTCATGAGGCCAATAGATTTGGGTATGGTCTGGTTGAGGTGGTTTCTGGATAAATTGAGGTAATTCAGTATACGGATTTCGGCAATTTCTGGAGGGATATGACCAGAAAAATTGTTCTGACTCAGGTCTAGATATGTGAGATGGGCACATTTTCCTATCTCCAGTGGAATTTCCCCTGAGAACCCATTGCGGCTGAGATCGAGCCTCAATACTTGGTTGAGTTCACCAATTGCAGCTGGGAGCGGACCTGATAACTGATTTTCACTTAAAAGGAGGATTTGGAGGGAGGAGAAATCTGAAATTGAAGATGGAAGAGACCCAGATAGAAGATTGTTTGATAGATTCAACTGACCCAATTTTTCGGGCTTCAAGCTACTGTTTCTGTTCTCTGGGAAGGTTCCCGACAGGTAGTTGTTTTGTAACTCCACTAAATTCAGCTGAGGCAAATATAGAAAACCATCAGGAATGCTACCATTCAAATAATTCTGGCCCAATCTAACTCTTGAAAGACTTAGACATGTACCTAAGTTCTCTGGGATTGGTCCAAACAGGAAATTCTTGAAGAGAATCAGGGTCCTAAGCAGATTTGTAGAACACAGGCCTCGAGGTATTGTGCCGGTGAGCTTATTGGAAGACAAATCAAACAAATGAATCTTTCCATTTTCACCTAGCTTTTCAGGAATCACACCTGTGAAGTTGTTTGTAAAAAGCTGGAGAATTTCTAGATTCGGCAATTCAGCAATGAATTCAGGTATGGAACCATGTAATCTGTTCATAAACAGGTTCAAAAGTCTCAACTCTTTGAGGTTGATGAATTCATATGGGATCTCTCCTGTAAGTGCATTGTTTGAAAGATCAAGAGATACCACACTTGTCAGGTTCCCTAGCTGCTTTGGGATAGGACCGGACAGAAGATTTGTCTGTAAAAAGAGTGTGTCGAGAAACTGCAAATTCCCTAAATGGGGTGGTATATGCCCATCCAATTCACAACTTGAAAGATCCAGAAGAACCAAATTTATCAAATTTCCAAGTTCTTTTGGAATCCCGCCTTCGAAATGGTTATAATAACCCAAATAAAGCTCTTTTAAGTTTGTGAGATTGCCCAACTCACCTGGGATTCTTCCATGAAGATCATTTCCTGCCAGTTGAAGGTACTCCAATGCAATTAGATCTCCATAGCCTGCTGGAATCCTTCCGTAGAAGAAATTCCCACCAAGGTCTAGATGTTTGATTTTCTTCAAGCCCAAAATCCCCAAAGGGAGCAGAGCTGTGATATTGTTGTCATAAGCATCAAACACCTCCAAGTTTGTCAAACCTGAGTAATCCCAATCCAAGCTTCCATTCAACTGATTATTTGAGATGTTCAGATATCGGAGATGGGTAAGATTAGCAAGCATGATGTCGCCCCAGAAATCATTTCCATCGAGAGATAGATTCACAAGCTGATCCAATCTAGAAATTACAGGTGAGACAGAACCTGAAAGATTCATATTTGAGAGATTGATGGACACTACCCGATTTCGTTCACATCTGATCCCAACCCACGAACAGGCCAAACTCGGATTTGACACGTCCCAACTGTCCAACACTGGATGAGTGAACCAAAATCCTTGCTTGAGTGAAGCTAAAATATGAGCATCATTGATTAGAGAGGAAGAACTAGCAGTACCCAGAAGAGAAAACAGTGTAAGAAAAAGGAATGGGACCATGCTTTCCTTCTGTTTTTCAGATAGAAATTGATGTTTTCAGATTAGGCAGGGTAGTATTTGCAGAGGGCTCAAGCTTAAATGCTCTATCAAGTGTGAATTTATCAAGAAAGATGGAAAAGGAAGAGGAATCTGAGAAACTTCAGCTGAGCATACTCTTAGAAAATCAGGCATCTTCAAGAAGAGCCTTCACATTCAAGTAAGAAACACAAATCCCCTTTTCCCTTTTCTAGGATGAGGAATTTCTCTTCTTTTACTTCTTTGAGCTTTGTCAAAGAGAGGAATGGTAGCTGGGCTTTGCAATAACTGGTGTGGGAGCTGCTTTGGCTACTGGAAAAAGCTAGAAACCAGGGTTTTCTAAAACCTCTGGGTAGAGAAGGGAAAAAAAAAAGTGCCGTTAGGATAACAGAAATTTAAAGTTGAGATTAGTACGAAAGCAAAAGTGGCTGGCCTCTTTTAAAATGACAGAATTAGCCATTATTTTTTTTGAAAAATGTAAAGGATGCCCTCTGCTTTACATGAATGATGGATAGAAGTGCCCTTTAATTGATAAGAAAATGACGAGATTATCCTTCAACTTTTAATAGATTGACAATCCAAACCTCTAGCATTTAAGAATTTACTTAGGAGAGACTAAAGGAAAATTTGTTTATCATATAATTTATGAAGATTTCAGTGAACTTAGTGCAAAAGTAAAAGTTGTAAATTAAGTTACACTTAGTTTATGAAAATAATCAATCTAATTATGAATAATAACTCAATAATTGTGGTACGTGACTTAGATAATAATAATAGTGATGATAATTTGTGAAAAAGATTGCTCTACTCTGATTAAGAAAAATGTTAAATCATGATCAAATTTAGATAAAAACGAATTAACACAAATTTGTACGTGTCTCTTTATTTTTTTTCTTCTAATTTTGATCTATATACATGGATGCAAAGTATTAGATTGGAAATAAGAAGGTAGGAAGTGAAAAAACCAATTAACACAAGTGTGTACATGTCTCTTTATTTTCTTCCTTCTAATTTTGTTATATATATATATATATGGATGAAGAGTGTTACATTGCGTATAACAATATAGAGTTCTTTTTTTTTCTTTTTTAAATTTATGTATAGGAAATTGTGGGAACAATATAGGGTTCTCTTTTATCTTCGAAAGTGACTTCCTTAAAAGAGGTGTATAATTTAATATGGAGTTCACAACAAACTATCTTAATTAAATCAATTAAATTAAAATCTTAAGCTCTCTAAATTTTAATTACTTTAAATAATTTTATTTATAAATTATATACTATAAAAATATAACTTAATTAATCCAATCAATATGATTTTATGCATACTTAATATTCATCCATGAATAAGAGTGGGCTCCATGTACTGGATAGGATATTATGTAGAAAAGTCAAAGATTCAAAATCTAACCAATACATCTCGAGTGTTGTTGGCATTGACCTTGTATTTATTATTATTATATTTTGTTTGCAAGAAGCCAAAAATGAATATGATACAAATGTTCCTCTTTTTCTATATATATGTGATATTTAATAAATAGTATAAATTTTGTGAAGTCGCATGGGAAGGGAAAATTTGACCGAATTTTAATAAGTGAAATTAGAAGTGAAACTTGGGTCGAGTTTTGATCCGATAAACATGACCCGATTCAAGAAATTAGTGGGCAGAGTTATGCATTTTTAAAATTAGGGTCAGGATAAATTAAAAAAAAAAAAAGTCTGAATTAAATTTGAGTCGTGTTGGGTCAAGATTTTAAAAGTTGGTCTGACTCTACTCGAATTGACCTGACTTGACCCATTCAAAATCCTTAATATATAACTAACCATGCCTAATCCTCTCTTCTTGCAAGAGAGAAAGACCGATCAAGAGAGAGCGTGAGTGAGAGCGAGATTGACACAGAGAGAGAGACTGAGACCGAGAGATACCCTAATCCATTCTCTTCACTGCCTCGAAGTGAACCCGCTATCCTTCACTCCCTGTGACCGATGATGATGATTTCAGCCCTCTTTGACTCTCGATCCTTTCAGCTCCCAATCCTCTCCTGATCTCTTTCTCCTCCATCACTGACCATCATTAGAGTCCGGTCCCTTTCCCTTCTTCCGAAGCTTTGGTCCAAGTATTTTTTTTTAAAAAAAAAAAATTAGGCTAAATGAGTTGGGTTGATTCTCAAACTCTAGGTCAAATCGGGTTGGATTATACAATTCAGGTCAGATTAGGCCATGCTCAATCATTTTTTATAAAGACTAGATTGAGTTTATCAAAATTCAGTTCCACACGCCCTAAACTGACACGCCCTAAACTGACTATTTTCATTAAAAAAATGAAGTAAAAGCCTATTTTCATTCATTAAGTGAAATGACTACAAACCCAAGGAAATAATAGAGTACAAACACATTATAATGTCAAATCCCTTAAAGCTTTCCTTAGTCTAAAACCCTCATATTATAATACAACTACACTTACAAAATTAACCTTTGCATTTGTAATTCAGTTACACTTTTATTTTCTCTTTGGCCTCACCAACTTCTACGCTCTTTTTGTATCTATTGATGACATATGGCAAATGCTCAGCTTTGATCATTTGTCATCTGCTCTTTGACAACACATGTAATATCTTTTCTATTTTTGCAAGAAATATTTTTAGAAGATTTTTCATGTGGCTAAACTCTAGTGCCATTTTTTTTTTTTTTTTTGAATTTACGTGAGAGAAATCGTGGAATACCCAGTGTAAAACTTCAATGGATGAGCCCACAATCTCTAGGGCACACCAAGATTGACAGCTCCGATGTTGTTCTTTCTCTTAACTTCTTATTTCCTTAAAGAATCGTGTCTCTTTATCTGGATATGTAACATTCCTTCTTCACATGATGAAGAGGTTCAATACCATTTTTCTCATATAATTACTAATATCATACTAAAAGCCATGTGAATTGAATATTGAACATCACATCTTTGAAGCATCAATTGAATTCTCTTTGCGGCTGCTTTTATTTCTTGATTTCCACAAAATTCCAACCATTGTCTAAGAGAATATTTCATGCAAATGGCAAATATAATTAAGTAGATGAGCATTTTAAGAGCACAATTCAATTTCATTTGTTAGGAAATTATAATATGATAACATTTTTAAGATAGAATTCACTCTCAAAAGCTAGTCGTTGAGAGAAGAGTGCCTCAAATGTTATATGGAATAATTGGTTTTTGAAATTAACCGATGTGGGACTTTTGTACTTCACCATTTACATTTTTTTTCATGATCGAATTTTCTAAAGCATCATTACCTTGTTTGGGTTCACTTAAAAAATTATAGAAAAGTGGACCACTTTCATTTATCATCTAATCTTTTCCTAGAAATTCTATACTTGATGGTAGTTTCTGCTCATGGGCTTAAAATTCGGTATCGGCCGATACGATATATAAATCAATATCTCGTTATCAGTCGATATTTTTCTATCTCTTAATTTTTTTCTTTAAAAAAAAAACGTATTAATATCAGCCGATATCAGCGATATATATCGCGGATATCTCAACCCCTGAATCTTGCAGGTAAGTCATTGATTAACTGTCCTCAAAATATTGGGTACCCTCCTTAGTTTCTTGTATTGGGTATTGTATTTTTTTATTATGTATTGTATTTGTATTTGTATTTACCTATGATGTCTCTAATGTCATATCAATTTATTGAAAAACTAAAATACTTCAATAAATTTTTAAAGCCATGTCTTCTTCATTCTTAGATTGTTTGCCTACTTACTTTCTTGGTGACCGTGGGGTTGACACAAGGGTCTGGCATAATCCAAACATTGTACTTAGTTTATCTAATCGAGGTTAAGGGAATGTTACCATGGAAATTTATTATAAATCAATATAACAAGTGAAATGTTAGTGCACATGTGCAACCATTATTACTTTATGAATGAGTTTTTTTTTCTCCATGATTGTTTATGAATGTATTTTGATTTTGTATTATATTATATGAAAGGCATCATAAGCTACTTTGATTATTTCTTCATCAATGATTATGTGTTCATCTCTCTCTCTGAGTATAGTAAAAACTTGTTTCGATACTTAATCATTATCATAATACATTTTTATAAATTTTCACATTATCTTTCAATAATGTTAGGTCTTGTGGGGTCTGATCATCAAATATGTACGGTTGATTCCAAATTTTATTGAAAGATAATTTTATAATTTTCACTTTGCACCTTTATAAACCCTAATCTGGGCAATACATAATGTCTTTTTTTCTCGAGAAAGTGTGTTGTAGCGAAAACTATAATGAGGGTAAGATCCGTCTCTTCTTCGATTTTTTTACCTTTGAGCATAGTGGATTGTGTTCAACCCGTAGACGTACCGAAAGGGAACTATGTAAATCTTTATGTTGTGATTTGATTTTCTGTGTTTAATTTTCTCCCTTTTATTTTCTATTCGATATTGATGTTTCCGTATTGAACATTAAGAATAAAAGAAAAAGAGAAAATTAAAATGCATATTATAGTATTATGTGGTCCAATCCATGAGAAAGTGTGATTCTTACTTGTAAGTTGTAACCCAATTCTGTTCCTTATCATGTGTGATCAGAAGAAAAGGTTATTATAATTGTATCATTATGTTTTGATGACCATTATCGATGCGTGGGCTTTGAATTTGCATGATTTTACTGTACATAACATTAAATAACGTGGATATGCTTATGGAAGAGGAATCATTGAAACTTTTTCCTCTGCTTTATTCTTACTCCTTCCTTGCCCTACACAGATGGGATCTATTACCCATGTAATGTCTAATGTGTGCTATAAGGGTATGGTCTTAAAGAGCGGGCTGAAGAAAATAAAATAAAAAAGTAAAAGAGAGAGAGAGAGAGAGAGAGAGAGGGCTTAAGAAAATAAAAGAAAAAAGTAGCAGAGAGAGAGAGAGAGATGAGCTTGGATTTCCCATTTCAAAAAATCCACTACAGCCCCCCTCTGCACATGGAAAAGAGAGCTATTGTATGAAATTGCTTGGAAACACAGTGTCAGCCAAAGTGGCTTTAACTTGTGTGGGCTCCTGGTTCCACCCTGGCTAAGGTAATTTCTTCTTTCAAAGGGTCCCCCATTGAAGGGTAACCACTCTATCTCTGTACTGTTCGATCCTTTTTTGAGGTGTCACCATCTGACCCACTTAAGGGCAGGGAAACCCTTTTGAAGGGTCACTATCCCTCAACGTCTGATGTGTGTGGAACATGTAATGTGGTCACCATCTCAACTCTCAAGTTGAATAGGCATCTGAGACAATCAATCTGTGTGGAGCAAAGAGAAACCCTCTATGGACTCTTCTTCATGTGGGCCTGCAATATAAATGTACATGGAAAGCTCTTTCAAGACTTTTTTTAACCAAGATTTGATATTGAAATTGTTCTTTAAATGGGTTTTAGGTCTCACGTAGTTAAATGTGATGTAAAAGGAGGTATACGAATTATGAAGTTTCATCTGATCTGATCATTCTGTCTCTTGATTTTGAATGTTTTAAAATCAATAGTTTATACTCATCAAAATTATAAAGCTTGAATATCAATTGACGGTGACATGTAACATACTTCACATCCATATGATCACATATTATATGTATCTAATTATATAGAATCCTTTTCATGAAAATTCTCATTTGCGAGTCTCTTTTGAAAAGTAAATGGAAGCTTAGTGGTTAGTGCTTGAGTCATGTGCTTGTAAAGACACATTTTCTGATATCTAATAATATTGAGGCTGTTCTTTGAATCAATCTTTGGACTCTTTCTAGCTAGGTGAGGAGATCACCTGATTATAAAGAAAGTAAAGTTCACTACTATCCAATCGTTATAGTCATGTGATTTTGGTCTTTAAATTTTGATAAATATATGTCATTTTTTTTAAGATCCAAGAGAAATCTCAGACGTACCCCAACTTACGCCTTGGCTATAACCCTCCTAAAACTTCTGGGAGGAGCAATATAGATGCCCGTGCTCTTGGGTAAAGGTCACTGAAGCTCGAACCCGTGACCTCTCCCTTTCCAAGAGGAGAAGCCACTGAGTTACCCAATGATGGGCACGTCATTTATTTAAAAGTTAAAAATTGAAAGATTGGATGATTAAACAGAAGTGAAACTTTCAATCCTCCTTATCTATAGAGTACTCTTGTAGAATTTATTCAAAATGCAATCTCAATTTAGATTCACAGTAGGGAGAAAAAGGAAAAGTAGATTAGAGAGGAGCAGTGTTTGGATAGCATCAGAGGATCAGTCCAATATATTGGGTTGGCTGTTTGTGCCCTATTCATTTGAAAGAAGCGTTTGTGTGTTTCCGCATAAAGAAAGAATGGATGAATGATATGAGATGGTGGGTGGGTTTTATTTATTTTACATGGTTTCATCATCTTTCTGTGGTGTGGATAAGAAGATGAAACTGTGGAAAATGTTGGAGAAAGGCAAAGTATCCATGTGATTTGAATAACTGAGGAAGGGCCCAAGGGGACTGTTGATTCTTGATAGATGGGCTACATATCTCCTCTACCATCATGCACTAAAATAAATATCCACCTACTCGTCTTTGGACGAGAGATAGAAGAGTGAAAATGAGGGTAATGTTCGTTTACTCTTGTTTGGTAACAAAGTGAATGAGCGAGAAAATTGTTTCTCCTCTTTCGTATAAATCCGAAAATTCTTTCACTGTAAGAGGTAATCACTTTACCTCTCACTTTAGAGTACATTATCCACCTACTTTTGTCTTTGGACAAGGGATAGAAGAGTGAAAATGAGGATAATGTTCGTTTACTCTTGTTTGGTAACAAAGTGAATGTGCTAGAAAATTGTTTCTCCTCTTTCATATAAATCTGAAAATTCTTTCACTGTAAGAGATAATCACTTTACCTCTCACTTTAGAGTACATTATCCACTATAATTACTAAACAAGATAAGAGAAATTCTAAATAAGAGAAACCCTGTATAAGGGAAAGCCTTGCAAAATTTATTTCTCATCCAAACGCAGCCCAGTTACACTATCGAACTCTTTTTCAAAGCATGAAGAGGGTTATGATGAATTAAGATTGTATAAGATGAATCATCATACATTTGAAATGTTTGATAAAGACATGCCTGAAACATCAAGAGACAATCTTGTATAATTGAAAATATAGATTTTGACGATGATAATATGATGATGATGATAGAATTCCAAGAAGTTGGCCTAGTGGTTGAGATAGGGTTCAATCCCTAGTATCTCCAATGAAGAGTCATTCTCTATGGGATATGTAAAGAGTAAAGTTCCACCGCTTGAACCCAGCATATATGTGTAGGGAGATGTGTACATACCCTGAAAGACTAGTCCGGCGAGACATCTGGACACCTTCAGTCATAGAAATATATATATGATGATGATGGCATATTTAAGAAATAAAACTAGATAAAGAAATGACACACATTCATTGGAGAAAATTTTAAATTTTTTTTTTTTAAAAAAAAAAATCAAAACAGTGGACGGTTAGGATTTTCTTATGGTCTAACACATGAGTTTAAATCTCAGATATCGGCTGAGAAATTTCTCTCTCTTATTTTTTTTAAAATCACCTTTATCAGCCGATATATATCATATCCACCAAGATATCAAGATTTTAAAAATCGAGATTTGTTTCCGTTTTCTAACATCTATGAGTAGGAGGGTGTTCTTATCTTATACTGTTCTTCTCTCTTCGTTGGGACCTGTCATCTATTTATGTTTCCTTTCTTTGTGCCTTTTTTGTTGGCTCAATTCCTTGTTTGTCACGTGGTAGACCCTTCTTATGAATCACTCACCTAACATTCTATCCATGGCTTTATGGATTTCAGACTCCTTTGTTGGACCCCACAAATCTGACCACCCTCTTTCTCTGAATCAAGCAATGGCTGTTTCCAAAATGCAAATGGTAGTGCTTGTCCTCACCCCTCCACAACAATATCTCCCTTGCCTCCTTAGAGATTTCAAGGAATTGGATTTCAACCACATTTAAAATGGACTTCAATTCTATTTCTGAAATGTCAAGTGGAGACTAATTCAATCTTTTAACGATCGAGATGTTCAGGTCTTTTAGAGACCCGTTTAATTTTTAGAGTATATGTAATCATCTCTACCCACACACTTTAGATAACTTTAAAGAAAGAGGTCCTTTGAGATGAAGTGAAAATCGAACTCAGCATTCATATATCCTTAGATGTGTTTCTGACTATCACTCTAACCTTTATAGATAAAATAAAATAGAATAAAATATAAGGCTCATATTTTAATTTTTATGACTTCCAATATCCAATTATCCATTACATGTTCACCCGTCAGATGCAATTCTACATGTGGAGACATCTAGATGTGTGACAATGATGTATTTGGCAGACAAATACAATCCATGCACCCACAGAGCATCCAAGTCATTGAACTTACTTTTGAATTCCATAAAGCAAGTCATTTAAAAAAAAAAACTATCATATCCTCCAAATTAAAGCAAGAAACAAGTCTGAATGAGACATCTATATTCATTTAGTTTAAACAAATGAAATAAACAGTTATAGAAGAACTGTCTATATTGTTTAATTTAAATAATTATACATGTTTAATAAAATTAATTGCTTTTAAATTCACGCATCAACAGCCATATCTTTATCATGAAATTTAAAATAAATTTACGAAAAATCATATCTCAATTCTAATCCAGGGTAAAAAAATGCTGCAAATACATTGCGTATCGACTGCAGCATTGCGGAAAAATGAAGGTTGCAACATATCAACAGCATTACATCGGTGCGTTGCAGGGGGGGGGGTCCAGATGTGTGATGGATAGATGTGGATGGAGGTTTATCAGTCTATAATGGCTGATACATTGCGTTGCATCAATATAGACCTAACGCCCCTTGTATCGATACCCTAGGTTCTAATGGGGGAATTGATTTGCAAATCTGAGCCATTGAGAATTTTGAGTTGTGTTTCACTGAGAAGGAGGGACATGATTTGGGACTTGGAGAGAGGTACTAAGCTTTCCAAAGTGACAAATGCCACTTGTCTTGGAATTACAGGAGGTAGCCAGCATTGAACTGGTGGTCTACATGTACTGGTCGCCGACCATCTTCTTTGCTCATTTTGAACATGCAGCAGATCTGATACTTGATGCTTTGGCACTTTGAAAAATAAAGAAAGTGTGAATAGTCTGAGCAAAGAGAGCTGCATTTGTCTAAAACATGTTGGCAAAATCTAGGTGTCAAGCCAAAGCCACTTCTCTTGCTTTAAAGGAGAAATGGTAATACTCAGCAAACTATTATTTTCTCACTAGTAGAGATGAAATGAAAGGAGGAGATGAACAGAGAGTAAAGGAAAAGACAAAAAGGGAAAGAAGGAAGGCTAAAGGGGTAAACAAAAGAGAAGCAAAATATTGAAATTTCCCTCACTTACTTTAAGATGTTTGGAATGCCAAAGGGGTCTTCCCCTTTAGTAGAGCTTATGGGACAAGGAAGTATCTTTGGAAGGTGCCAAGGTCTTCTTCATATGTTAGTGGCAGAAAAAGCAAATCAAGCAAAGAATTCTTAAACTATTCACAAGAGATGAATGCACACCTCCCTAGTCTCTCATGCCCGTCCTTTGAATCCCTTAAAAGCTTTCACCACTCATTAAAGAATTTTATTATTTACCAAAATATGTATTATATATATAGTGACGGGCCTGAGCTTATTATGATCATGAAATTATATAGATTTGAAAGATCTACATGTATATATATAATATTTATAAAAAATTAGCTGAATTCAACAACTCTAATTATAACTTTCAAAGACCCAAAACTCAGTAGTAGATAAAAGTTCAGTTTTATCAAATTTAATCTCATGACTAGAGTCATTCAATAAAAAAATTGTTATTTACCAATAAATCTATGTATAATTCTATATAGCTGGTTTCAGTGTGCGAAAACTCAATACTGGAACACTTCTTTGAATTTTATTTAGTCAATAAGTTTGGCTGAGTTTTAGAGATAAAATCGAGTTAGAAAAAATTCATCAACTCACTTGACTCAAAATTATATTAATTGAAATTGTCAATTTGAACTGATTCGCTGAGTCTTTTTGAGTTTTTAAAGTAGATGAGTGATTCGAAATGCCTTTTTATCATATTCTAAAATGGTCTTAAAAGTCCAACTTCACACCCATTGAGTAATATAAGACAATGGTCCATGTAAGGGCACCAGCCCTCAAAATATGTGAAGCACACAAATGCTGTTTTATTTGTTGTTCGGCTCTGCTATCCTTAAAGAATACACTTGTACTGAAACTGCTCTAATATAATACAGAAAAGCATTAACCAGCCTTGGCATTTGAGTCATATCTAAAATGAACAGTGTTTTGTTCTTTATCCAAAAGTTAAAGGAAGATTTTAATTTTTTTTTATCGTGTACAGGGTTTTTTAGAGGTTTTTTTAAGTATTTGACTGATTCTCTGCAAGTCTCTCTACCTATACACACCAGGTAATTTTACATGGAGTGACACTTTAGAGTAGAGTGAGAATCGAGTTCAGAACTCCTACTTTCTGATGTGGGCTCCTGACCATCACTCTAACTTCTTTGAATTTTATCTAAAACGAACATTGTTTTGTTCTTTCTCCAAAAGTTAAGGGAAGATTTCAATTTTTTTTAATGATCAAGGTGTAAATGCCTCTTAGAGTATCCAGTTAATTTTCTTAGTATGTATAAGCCTCTCTACTCATACACATCGAGTAACTCTACACGGAGTGACAATTTGGAATAGAGTGAGAATCGAGTTCAAAACTCTTACTTTCTGAGATGGGTTTCTGACGTTCACTCCAATTTTCAAATGTTTTTCAAAAACAATTCTTATTTTTTTTTAATTGGGTGACAGTTCTTGATTGGGTTTACTCTGTATACCAAATAAAAGGAGAGTGCAATGCACTTCAATTAAGAGAATTTTGCCTTCCCGGTGTAGATATGTTATTGCACTGGAAACCAAGAAAAAGATAGAGAGAGAGAGTGTGTCTGTGCGTATAATTAATTTATATTCTTGAATTTTTAATTGTTGTCTTTGAGAATTAGAATAAGGGCTGTTTCCTTGGTTTTTGAGTTCTACAAGTGGAGCTCATATTTTTCAAACTTTGGAACTTAGCCATTTATGTGATTGATTCCAAGGAAGATTGAGAATGACCCAAGATTATTATACTTATAAGGGTGACTCTTGGATCGATGACCCACTCTACTGTAAATCTAAGGTTAATATTAAAGGAAAGTCTGCACAAAACAGAGTGA
The DNA here is from genome assembly GCA_013350335.1 of Chimonanthus salicifolius. NCBI lineage: Eukaryota > Viridiplantae > Streptophyta > Magnoliopsida > Laurales > Calycanthaceae > Chimonanthus > Chimonanthus salicifolius. The sequence goes on along the minus strand of CM023542.1, from coordinate 45,850,167 downwards.
ATATTCGATGGCAGAGGTGTCCCCTGATGGACAGGTTTAGGGCATGCTTTATTGAAATTAACCCATTAAAATGCATTAAGGACTATTTGGTCTGTAATTAAATGGGCCCAAAAGTGAGAACAATCACAGTGATTATCATCCTCCTATGATTGTATGAATCCATATTGTGTTTGGGAGCTTTGAAACACTCACTTAGCCATCCAAACTCCAAAGTGTGTCTTGCCCTTTCTTTTAACTTATATCATTTGAGAATCTCTCTCTCCTTTTGAAGAAAGAAAATAGTAATTATGATAAATTATTAAATTTAGATGCCCTTTTTAGTTTTTTCCTTGTAATACTTGAGTTTTAAATATCATCCGAAACTGATTATTTGTACCTTGTGGAGACTTTTTTTTTTTTTACCAAAATATTAGCTATTTCGGCCTGGTTTAGACCCAAGTATTCTTTTATTTAAAAAGAACTGAAGAAACAAATTTTTAGATATATCAGACTATTTTTGTTATCTTGAAAGTATGAGAAAACTCAATATTTATTGATTTTCTCATTTTGATCTGCAGTCTAAAATATGTATAGGCTATTTTTTTCTTCTAAAAAAATACAAAAAATAGGAAAAATAGAAAACATAGGGCGAGCGTATTTTTTAAAAAAGCAATGGTCATTTTTCTGGAGTTTTAGACCCTTCAAAGATGAAATTTTGGTATATTATAAAAATTTGAAAAAGGCCTAAAACTTTGAAAAAGTCTAAAAAATGTATAAAAAAGGAAATCAATATGAGGAAATACCTAATATGAACTTCATATTCTCAACTATCCCTTAGTGACCTGGACTTATATTACAATTCATAAAAATTTTATTGTAAAACTTTTAGAATTTCATAAAAATGTCAGAATATAAAAAAATAGACAGAGACCCTAAAACTCTGCCAATCACATTAAGGGCACTTCATTTAATTTTAGAAACATTTGTATAGCATTTCATTCAATTTTTCAACAAGAAACTCAAATGTGGAAAGTATCTTAAAAATCTCGGCTTTTATCAAATTTTCTGAAAAATCACACAAACACCCTACAAACTATGTAAATGACATTACTGAAACTCCATCCAATTCTATAACCATTGGATATTATTTCATTAAACTATTTTCACAAAAAAACTCAAATTTTGAGATCATTTTAGAGTCAAAACTCAAAGAAATTAATGAAAATAACTCAAAATGATAAAAATTGATGAAAATAACTCAAAATACTTTAAAATTGGATAAATTTCTTTTAAACCTTTTTAAATTCGAAAATAAAATTGGTGAAAAAAATGCAAAAATAGTCTGACACCAGTAAATATTAGTTGGAATTTCATATTTCATCCTATATTTTTATATATTGATAGTATGAGGTAACTTAATACTTAATATTTACTTATTTTCTCATTTAAGTGGAGACCTAGGCAAAAAATATTGGTATTTCAACCGATATTTTGATCTGAGTACACTCCTCACAATGGTCATAAAATAACCTCACAAAGAATTTACTCCAAATATCCCCATTCTACCTTCAAATAATAATGATAATAATGATGACAGTAAATTTAAATATTATTTTGATATTTTATATTTTAGACCCAAAATGGTATAAACATGTATACCCCAATGTAAACATATAAATCCTTTCATCTGTAGCTTGCAAATTAAAAAAAAAAACCAGGAAACATATTAGGCCCACTGCTAGATTCATAGGATATTATTGCTGCAAATTCCGATCTCATGTCCCAAACTTTGTAGAGCATCAGACTTAAGGAGTTACCTGATCTTGATTGAGAGGATATTACACTTTTCCGTATGCCCACTACTACATGCATTGGATGTATTATCAGTGGTCTGCAAAATCCTATATGAGTGAATAGACCCAATGTTAATGTGGATTCCTTAAAAGATTCCTCAATGGTAGATTTAGATTCCTTCCACCGGTAGCCCACAAATATACAGTGAAAAAATAGAAAAAAAAAACATGGATAATGTTTGGGCAGTGAACGAGTCCCATATTGACTATGAAAGGAGAGATCTAGGATCTTATAAAAGATTTGGGTTAGTCTTTTAGGCTGAATACCCAGTCCTAACAAGTGATATTAGAACAATATCCCTAGGCCAATGTATTTGGACTCAGGGGATCCCGTAGTCGAATTGGATGGCCAACGACGTTCTATCAACAGGAGAGTCTGACTTGGGTCACTCCACCTATTAGGCTAGTCTTTTGGGGCTGAATACAGAGTCATATCCTCAAACCAACGCAAGTGGATTCAGGGGATTCCCTACCCATACGTTCTATGTACTGGAGAGCGTTGTTCAAGGGGAGAATTGTTGGGACAACGAACGAGTCCCATTAGGGCTGAAATAGGGCCGGGTCGGGTCGGGTTTTTTAAAACCCAACCCGGTCCGAGTTACTAATATATGGATCCTGACTCGATCCGACCCGAACTTTTGACTCAGACGTATTGACTCGACCCGACCTGAATTATAACCCGACCCAACCCGAAACCCGACCCGACCAACATTTTGAACCTATTTTAGCCTACTTTTTACCAAATCGGGTCAGGTTTGGTCGGGTTGGGTCGGGTTAACTTAAAAATCTCTCAACCCAACTCGACCCAAATCAATGCGGGTTTCTGACTTCTCAACCCAACCCGACCCGTGGACCCTATTTTCACAACCCGGCCCGCATGATTATCATGTCGGGTCAGGTCATGCAGGTTCAGGCCAAAACCCAACTCGAGTTTCACCCCTAAGTCCCATATTAGTTGTGAAAGGAGATATCTAGGGATTTATAAGGGACTTAGGTCACTCCACCTATCTGACTAGTCTTTTAAGCTGAATACCGATTTCAAATAGATAGAGCATAAGAAGACTGTAGATTTACTTGAGTTTGTGAATATGTAAATAATTCCTCTCTCCCATGTCAGCATGATACAATTGACATGACAAATGGCTGGAACACCATGTAAATGAAAATTCAGAGAGAGAGAGAGAGAGAAATGTATAATAATTTGTGTTACTAATCATTGATATCTGCAGTAGTGGAGATCCAAGTCATCTTCGATTCTGTATGTCCCTCTTTGTCTAGAGAGCAATAAGCACTAATTGACAACACTCCTCCATATCCACTCAATGCTCTTTGATGAAGCATATATTCACTTGCTATATAAATCATTGCATCCATAGATTAAGAAGTCATCCCAACCTTTGGCCCACTAAAATCACACTGTTCATCAAATATATTTCATTTCTCCTTTGAAAAATTTCATGGGTGGGCCATCCCACTAAAGTACTACTTTGTATTTTCCAACTAAGAGAGATTCCCACATGAAGAGAAATCCAAATCTAGGCAAAGACATTTGTTTATTTTCATTCCACTTTGAAGATCAAAGACTGAAATAGAAAAAATGGAGGACTATTGACTGAAAGATGATTCAATTGATTGTATACAGTGCACTAAAAGCATGCTCTCATCATAGTCTCTATGCATTTGAATACCTCACTCACATGTTTGATCCCTTTTTTAGGGAAGAACTTTGGTTCTCATATCCTTTTGCCCCCTCATGTTATTAGTGCCTCTTGTTCACATGCACTTGATACACTTGTACGAAAATTGACCATTGGATAAGTGTGGATGTATGATAAGTTGAAATGAAAAGAAAAGAAACATTTTTTTATAGCAAAGAAATTCAAGACCACCTCTCTTTCTCTCTAAATACGAGAGTTTTATGTAAAATTTCTAAGGCATGCATTGCTCCGGCAAGTCAAGGACATCAGATGATTATGGAACTGGAACCTGAGACCTCTGATTAAAGAAAGAAATACTATTCCTTGAATCTCTCGAATAAGTTTTCATATTAGATAGAAAATCCATTGTCCTTTTATTTATGGAGCAAACAGTTTCTCCATCAGACACTGCATGAAATATTACATTTATCAGAAGATCCCCACCTTTGGTGACTTTTGAATTTTGAAGAAATTAGAAAGAATGATTAATAGTTAACCATTGCTTTGCTTTCAAATCAAATAGTTAGCTTGCCCAACAAGCATATCAAATAAGTGATGTTAGAAATATTGCCAAGTGGACTTTTAATATCATTTTACAAATGGACCCAACAAGTGTGAGAGTGGTGATAACTATGGATAAGACATTTCACTGTATATACAGCAAGAAATAGTTTTAACAATAATTTCTCTGTTGTTATCAATATGAAGACTGCTAATTATAGGTCTTATGCTTAATATAATTTATTGTGATTCGTAAAAGACAGTATAAATAGAGGGTATGTGAAATTTCACCTCAATTTCATTAGCCTATGTCTTTAATTTTTAATTGTTAAAAATCAATAGTTTAAACCTTTCAACAAACCCATTTAAATTTAAACTAAGTGAGGTGCACTCCATTGACCATAAACCAAGCTGCACCACTATTTGAAGAAAATTATAAGCTTTTTGTTTTCATTATTGGAACCCACTTGGACTGGTACATCAACAGAAGTGGAGGGTCAGGTATCTGAAAATTATGGTGACAACTCAACACATTTGGGGGTCCAAGTTGGATTTCAATTGCTAAATCCAAAGCTCGAACCAGGTAATTGTCTACCCATTGTATTCTGTAGATCCCCAGAACTCATAGTCAGGTCTCTTCTCTCATTAGGTGACTGCTACTTTTCTATTTGTCTTATAGCAGGGTAATGACAGAGATTGGAAACAACCTCTGCAATGAATTGAAATGCTTAGAGGTGATAGGACTGGACATTGGTAAAGATTCAAATTTTTGAAAGTAATAAAAACAAAGTTTCTAACACTATAATAGAGAATCTTTTCATTATGAACCGATTCATAAAAATTGCTGTAAACTTTCAATCAAATCTCTTATACGACGAACAAGTGGTAGAATCTCTTATTTGTCTATATATTTGCTTCTAATCTATTGCCCGTCAAATGCATAGTTGAATTGTAGAATGACGAATTCGTATGTTAGTAAAAGTGTGTGATGAAGTATAATGTATAAATATGATAGGCTTCAATGATGATAATGGCAACAATTTTGTTGTATGTATGATGGTCCACTTTATGTAGAGTTGATAAATGGCCCCACATCGGGCCCACTTGAGTGGCCAAAGAGCGTCGAGGGCTCAAGATCTCGACGCCTCTCTGTTTATGAGCAGTAGCTGACTTCTCTCTTTAATCGAGAATCGTTCCATTGTGAACTAATTCACAAAAAGTAATGTGAACTTTCAATCAAAACTCTTAAATGAAGTTATTTGTCGATATATTTGCTTCTAATCGATTTCCTGCTAAATGCATAGTTAAACTGTATAGTTTTGTTGTATGTATGATGGCCCCCTTTATTTAGAGTTGATAAATGACCCAAAATGGGGCCCACTTGAGTGGCCGAAGAGTGTTTAGGGCTCAAGATCTCAATGCCTATCAGCAGTAGTTGACCTCTCTCTTTAATAGAGAATCTTTTCATTGTGAACTGGTTCACAAAAGTTGACATGAACTTTCGATCAAAACTCTTATATGACGGACAAGTGGTTTTCCACTTACATGAGACCCGGGCCTGGCTCTATCTTTTAAGTTCATGTTGGACTTGGGCGTCTTATGTTAATTGGGTTAGGCCCAGCCTGCCAACACCCAGCCCGTTGCAATCCATATTTAGACTGATCATAGGTCTACCTCACTGAAAGGTCAACTTCTTCTTATTTCACCCTTTTCCATTGTATCATGCAAACATTTGATGTAGAACAGATTGTGAATGACTTTTTGGAGAGCACTCATAAGAGTCTTATTTTAGGAAAATGAGACTAGATTTAATAATTTTTAATTTTAGCAAGTTTTTAATTTTTTTATTGTTTTTAGGAATTTGTTAATTTTAAATTTTCATCATTTTTCTTTATGGCCAAGTTAGAAGTTTAAAATAATCTTATTTTTTTAACACAATTGCTAAAAATAGGCCTATACTTATAGTAGATTGAATTAAGATTCTTTTCATGAGCATAGTACCGGTCCTGAAATCTCCGGGCCCTAGGCGCAGTGCATTGGTGGGAGGCCTTGAGAGCAGTGTAAGTGGAGGCCCTACAGCCCATTGGTCACATTGGAGGGTCTTAGGCGGTGGCCTAAAGCTAGGGCCAGCCCTGCAGTTGAGCATTAACTTAGGTTTTAGAGTAATAATGTAGAATGAAAATGAAGTAAAAATAATAAAGAAAATTATTCAAGTCTTTTGATTCTCTTTGGTTTTCTTTCTCTTTCACTTTGAATTTTAAAGGAAGCCGATATTCTTTCTCTTGTTCTTCATTTCTATTTCGTCATTATTCTACAAAAAGAAGTGTTTGAAATTGTTGGGAAGACAAACAGTAGAACAGAGACCATTTCTTAACACTTTTCCTTAACCTGGATTGTCAAGACTGTGGATAATTTCACACATTTAAGGCCCATTATTGCATTAAAGTATATTGATAATGTGGGTCACTCCTTGTAACTGCTGCAAAATCTGCCGAATTACAGGCTTTAACATGTTCAACTTCTCCCTGACCAAAAATGATATCAGCCCAGGGGCCTGCATTTTAGGCCCAATCTTGTGCTATTGGCCTTGTCTGGCCTGCCGACACGTTGCTAAAGACCTTAAGCCAGGCCCAGCCCAGTTTTACTATGAGATTCTATTTCTTGTTAGAATGTAGATAAAAACGGGCCTAGTAATACTGAAAATCTGAGTTAGGCCTCAATGGCAAAATTTGACCCTGTACTTGATAAAACCCAGAAGCCCATATTTGTTATATCTGTATTACGTAAATAAGCTCGAAACCTCAAATATATATTTCTTAAATATTATGTTGAATTAAAATATAAATTATTCTTTTAGAAGTTTGATCTCTTAATTCAATCTAATCCAACTTGAGCCTGAGAAGAGCTTGAGTTGGTTAAGGCCCAAAATATTATTTGAGGTTTACAACATATATATATCAGGGCAACTTAGGCCCAGTCTTATGTTGGGCGATATGATCTTTAATTAGGTCCAGCCCCAGCCCACCCAAATCGTAGCACCAACTGCTTAGAGTTGCAGCCCTGGCCACATGTTATCAACCTGTTCGATTTCAAGAATAAGTAGGAATGGAATAAAATGGGCTGGATTTATTTGGACTTGGGCCATCTTCAAATTCATTTATCCAATCAAATTTGATTCATACTTATTCTGGAAACCAAACACAATAAAAAAAAAAAAGAACTGAATTTACAGTAATGAATACAAACTTGATCTGCTTTGGTTGCACTCCTTGTGGCACTTCTCATCCATTCAAGACTAAAGGTTCAAATATCAGCCGATACATATCGTATCGGCCGTAAAGTATTATCATCGGCCGATATTCATAAATATCGGTATTTAAAATTTTTTTTTTTTTAAAACACCGATACGGTTTTTTGCGGTTCGTCCGATACGGCTTAAACGGTTTTTTGCTGTTTTTTGCGATTCTTCACGCTTCGTCACGATTTTTTGCGGTTTTTTCATGGTTCCGATATCGGAAGAGAGAGAAAATGTCGATATCGGGAGGAGAGATAAAAATATCGGCCGATATACATATCGGCCGATATATCGGCCCGGGCGTTTTTTAAACCCCTGTTCAAGACCATATGCTTCTGACGCTCTACGTTCAATCATATCTTTCTTTGCCTCGTCAATCATATCAAAAGATCGAACTCAAGACTTCCATTTCTTGAGGTGGATTCTTGATCATCACTCCAACTTCTTCGAATTCCTTTGGATATTATTGTTCAATTGTCATTTTTATAAAACTGTCTTTTCTCTCTTGTCAATAATACAATATGTGCGCATAAACCCCCATTAGTTTATTTACATTTTGCTCACTCAATGCATGTCGTACAAGCTATGTCAAAATCAGATCCTTCATTTATCCTTTTTATGATCGAATCTATGCATTTAACTTTTTGCAGTTAACATAGATAGATGAGATAATTAACTTTGAAAATGCACCTCCTAATGATGAATTAGGGTTTCACATTTACTTCATGTCGGTGAGACCAAGACTACGATCAAACACTGTACAACTTGAGAGATTCCACATTTTAATCGGCACAAAGCATTTCCCAAAAGAAATATGAATCCATCAACTCTCATTAACACTCTTCGTTCAATGAAACCGACGATAGAGAGAAGATGGATATATGTCTTCTCCGTTGTGATAAAGAATGAATGCCAAACTTCAAAAGATGATTGTGATGTATGAAAGATCACATGAATTGAAAGTGATTCAAAATTATTATTTATTTAATCATTTTAATATTATAATATCGATCTATATTAAGGTAAAATGTTTTTCATGTTAGGCTCTATAGAGCCTGTCGACTGAGTTCGAGATCGAGCTCCTCATTGGGCTCGCAGGAGGTCAAAGGAGGGTAGTATCCTCTTGTCTGAGAAATTTTTGTTGGAGGACAATTTTGTAATTTTATATTGCACATTGTGTAAACCCTATTTAAGACAGTCTATAATGTTCTTTTCTAAGAGAGAGAGTGCTACGAGAGAAAACTATAACCGAGAGCTACAACCGACTCTTCTTTCATTTTCTTGTCTTGGAACATAGTTGATTTGTGTTGAATCCATAAACGTACAGAAAAGAAACCACATGTTCGACATTGTTATTTCTATGTAGTAGGAAATGTGTTTCCTCCGAGCAACCCACCCTCCATTCTCTTGAAAAGATATTAGCAAACAAACCAGTGTGTGTAAATTGAAAGGTTTACACATATTTGTGGAATTACTCTCACCTCCAATATAAGACACGTAAAATGATGTTACCAAAAAAAAAACTCCTTTGGAACACCATAAGAAGACCTTTGAGTCCTTTTTGGAGGGAGGGCCTATATCATTGGGTGACATGGGTGGGTAAAGTTTCAAATCAATTAAATCACTTTATAGTATGGTATTATGAGTCTTGAAAAATAAAGGACTTGTAAAAGTCAAACTTGTGAAAATGAAAATTATCCCGTGGTTTTTTATATATAATTTTTTAAAAAAAAAAGAATTTAGAATAATTGGATATAAATGTCTATAGGAGTTTAAGGAGAAAAGAAAATTTTATAAGTTACTTTTATTGGCTTAAAAAAAAAAAAACCGATGATAAGATGCCAAGGAAATTATTTTGGTGGATGTTGAAGGAAAGTAATTTCCAATTAATATGTAGAAATTACAGAAGATTCTTGTGATAAAGTGACAAAAACGCTAAAGTCGTCAAGTGGAGATGAGGAGTTATTGGTTGAGTGAGGCTATGCCATGGGTTCGCTTTTACCTTTCATTGTCTTAGTTATGGATAGTTCCACATTAAAAATCTTAAGTTTAGGTCCCATGATACATGTTATTTACAAAATGATTTAGTCTTATTATTTATGTTAAAAAAATTATTTTCATTAAAAATAAATAAAATATTATCTTGACGACCGAAGAAAAGCTCTCTCTTTTCATTATTAAATTTTCTTATTCTCCAATGGAAATATATTTCTTGGAAGAAAAGGAAAATGCCTCATTTGTAAAAGAGAAAATCCACGAAGAATGTGTTAAAAGAGAATGACCCTAAAAATTGATTAAGGATCTATATGATCCGATGAAATGTGTAGAGGGTCACCATGAATAGGTATCGGTAAAATTATATCTCTATTTAATCATTTTAGTCTTTTGATCTTGACCTTTAAAAATTGCAATTACATAAGTTATTGATTTCATATGGCTTATTTGATGAAGTTGGATGATTCAATAAACATGAAATTACATCTCCATTCTATCCATGTGTTCATTTACACATCTCAGCGATATACCAGTGGAACCCAACACCAATATTTGATTTATTTTTTAAATTCAATCGATATTTTGAGCCAATATATCTCCCGTAAATATTCCCGATCTCTTCTTTGCTATCGGCCTTCAAAAAATCGATACGGATCACCTTTGTTCACAAGACAAGTCTCCTTATTTAGTTAAAATAAATAAAATTATAATTAAAATAAAATTCATAATTAATCATCTATTTCATTAAATTTAAATATTCAATGATACATTTCTTTGTAATATACATTTGTAATCGTTTCTTTAATTTGATAAAATTATTTAATTTCAACTTCTTATATCACATGATATAATTTGAAATTGACTCTATTTTATAAGGAGTAACATTGTATGGTTACGGAAAACGCCCCAATCAAGACGACGTTACTTTTACTTGACTCCATTATTGGTGGTTCCCACTCAAGTCAATGAATTGACAGCCATGAATATGTGGGCCCCAATGACTCGAGTGGCTTCGCTCTTCGAGGAAAGTGCCACGTATATTTTGTTTTCATTCTGTAAATTAAGGAAATAGCACGTGTTGTTAATAAAAGAGAGATTTTATTCAAAAAAACTCTATTTTTTTTTAAGAGTTAATTTTTTCATACTTTACATAGTAAATAATGGAGAATAAACTTTTTTATATTGAATGGGATTTGATTTCAAACCTTTCCATAAATATGAGCATGTTTTGACAATCAAACTAATCCGTCAGAATTAGATTTTCCTCACACATCAAAATAATATTTATTCAATTTTTTTTAAATATTTTAATACTATAAATCAAAATGTTGAGCCTTCAACAGTGCCGGCCCTGAAATTTCAGGAGACCTAGGCGAACTCTTAATGGGTCTTTTATACACTTGTAAAAAATAAAACCATACATTTTTATTTACAAAGTGTGAAACATCCAAATAAAATATTATAGTCAAATTTATAATAAAGTATTATTTAAAATTTATTCTTCTTGGATTTTGAGATGTAAAATTACTAATTAAATTACTATATTCAACTTTTTTTACCATATCTTTTTCAATAGATAAAATAGCTAATCTATTTAATTTTTCTTTTGACAAAATTAATTTCCACTTATATCATGCATGTTGATTTTTCATTTTTTATCACTATTTATTGTATTTAAAAAGAATAGTTGACATGCTAAAGTATATAATGCATTTAAAACAATTTATAAAATAAAACTATATTAAAAAATTATCACTCAATTATAAACTATAAAGAACAAAATAGTCATAGGTCACACTTTTATTAAACTTCCAAATACCTAACATGAATCAAACACACAACTTTCGAATTTGAAATCAAATGCGCTACCATTGCACCATAAATCCATTTGCTGTTAAAATAAACATTAAAATAAATTTATAACTTAAAAGAATATGCAGAAACTTAAAATTGTATGACTTGGAGGCCTATCTATTTGGAGGGCGTAGGCAGCTGCCTAGTTTGCCTAAGGCCAATGTCGGGCTTAGCCACTTTTTCTCTCTCCTGCCCATTTTTTTTTAAAAAAAAATTCAAAAAAATTACAGTAAATGCAGATAATTATGAACTTATTGAATATGTAATTTTTTTATAAAATATAATGGACATTTACATCTTCTAATATATTTTTTAAGTTACGATATCGAGAAATTATATAATTAGTAATAAAATGGTGAAAATTATAAAGAAAAACAGATAAATGAGGAAGATTTGTAGAAATAATTTCATAATTTATTTTCTTAGTCAATGAGTGTTATTTTAAGTTATGAATTATAGAAATAAAATAAATAAATAATAAAATGATTGAAAATTACATAATAATGTAGAAAAAATATTAGAAAATGTAACTAATGGAGTCCTAATCACTTGAACGGATAACCACACAAATGTCATACATAATAATATAATGTTTTCTTTTATTTCAGAAAATAGATTTTATTTTTCATTAACAATAATTAGATAAATAAAATTATTAGATAAAATTATGAGCTATAGTTAGTTATTTTAAATTGGTATAATAAAAATAAGGAATACCTTATAATAATAATGACAATGGTAAATATAATATTAAATTATTACAATAAGATAAATAAAAGAAAACATTATATCTTTTATTTTCAGCATAAATAAATATTGTATTTAAAATAAAAAAAATATTACATTCATATTAAAAATAACTTTTTGATAAATGATAAAATATAAGAGTATACGTGACTTTCATGTGAACTCTTCAGGAGAAGAGCACGTGAGTAGAGCACGTGAGTTCTTTTCATAACGATATGATGTGTTTTCAATTAAAAACCCAAATGCTATCCTTTAATACCCTTCTTCTCTTTCACTCTCTCTGTTAAACCCTAGCCGCGGCCGCCCCTCTCTGTATTTTTTTCCATCAACGAAGAAGAAAAAGAAGAGAAAGGTAAGCTCTCTCTATTAAACCCTAGACGCCGCCGCCCCTCTCTGTATTTTTTCCATCAACGAAGAAGAAAAAGAAGAGAAAGGTAAGCTGTGAAAGGTGTAGCGATTTTTTTTCTTCAATCTTTTCTCCATATTTTATTTTTTCTCTTTCCATTCTTTCTAGTCCGATATTTCTAAATTTAAAATACAAACAACCGAATTTTTAAAATTCGGCCGACATCATCACCGAATTATCGGTCAGAAATTCGGTCATATCCGCCGATTTTTTTTACGGCCGATACGGACGGTATCGGCCGAATTTTTTACCCCTGAATAGTCCTAGTGAGCTGAAGGCCTGAAGCTTGAGCCGGTTCTGAAAGCGCAAATTCGAGAAAGCTTGAAAGCCCAAATTTGTTTAAATAATTTAATATATTGCCTTAAATATTAGTACAGATATAATATATAATGTATATTTCTAATACATCTACATAATTACAGCAGAAAATAATTCCCTTAATTTGGGAATTACAATCAAACATGAACACACTCTCTCTCTCTCTCTCCAAGATACCTTAAGTCCCTTTTTTTTTTCTCTGAGTACTAACACTTCGTCATTTTTTTTTCGAAGGGAAGATTTCCTTGAAAAAAGCTTGTAGCACAATTTGTGACTGCTTCCTGTTCAACCTTAAAGATTGTGTTCTTTTATTCATGCCGTTTTAGAAAAGGGGGAAGCTTTTCTTGATTACCATCGAACGTCAAAATGTCCTGGCTAGATGAAGCAGAACTGGGAAATGCTCGAGTGGAAGATATCGCATGGCTCTCATCCCTCTCTGATTCTGAGCTTGTAAGAGCTATGGAATCCTCAGCTTTTTTTTTCTCCTGACAATTACAGAATCCCTTCTTACTTATCTATTATTTCTTTGAAATTTAGGATGAACTTGAATGTTGAATGCTTACATATTTATGTTTCTCTCCACAGCATGAGTAGGAATGCTGACTTATGTGAAATTCAATTTTTGCATGCGTAAAATTTGCTATCTAAGTTAAAAATTAAGAATTATAGCACTCCAACCACAAACAGGAATTATTAGGTTTGAATCTCAAAGTGTGGAGTTAGGTTAGATTTGAAAGGTCCTCAAAATTTTGTCCAATTAGCATGTCTAGGGAAGCCAAGGCTTAGTGGTTTAGTAGGATAAATTATTTGTCCTTTGGAGGCTTCTATTTGGTTGCTTGACAAGGGTTGTTACCTTCTTGGCATCATTTTAAACTGCATGAACATTGCTTGTATGGAGCATTTATTCTGATGGACACTTATAGGCTGTCAATTGTGCACGCCCGAGTGAGGTTCACTTGGGACCATAGAGATGGGTTTGTTTGAAAGATGTATGTGTGGTGATGGGACCTGACACCCACCTATCCGCCATGAATTGGACCTATAGCTATTTTGACCCCATTTTGAGCTTCATTCACCATTGCATTAAACTCATGCTTGATCACATTGTTATCTTTTGGAACATAAAAAGTATTGTCTTTGTTGATCAAATTAAGATGATTTTTGATAAGCTCATACCCAAGCTTAGATCTTTCCAGTAATCCATTCCTACAATCAGAAGTGTAATTTTATTTTACTTGTTAATTTAGTCAATATGCAGATAAGGATATTGCAATGTTTTCTTTTGTATTTGTTCTCACATAGAAGGTATTTTAGCATCTTCATGTGTTCAAATTTCCATGGTGGATTAAGTTCTTCACATCCTGTTCCTTCTTCTCTTGATATTTTTTACTCACCTTTTGCAGGATGTGCTGATTAGCCTAAAAAAGCTGGTTATGCAACGTGCAAAAGTTATTGGTCATGAGAATCTTATTGAGAAATTTGATGTGAAGTTGCTTCGTGCTCTAGGTAGGTTCCCCTCTCAAGTAGAGGTCCTCTTGCTATGTTTAACTTATTTTATAATCTCTACCCTTTCAAGGTTAATGGCAAACAATTTTGCATGTGCCCCTATTTTGTGACTTTCAAAAGTAGATGATGTACATCGCAAATAGATTATTATTTTTATTGTTTAGACACAAGGAAGGAACTTTTGTAAATATTGTACTGTTTACTCCAAGAAAGAGTCTTACAACCTAGCACAAGTTACTGGTGTTAGATGTTAATATTAAAAGTAGAATCGTAAACAAATAGTGAAGGATTTTTCGAAAGGTGGTGGAACTTGATAGGAGATAAGACCAATTTTTTTAAAGAAAGAACCCTAGTTTTAGATATTTGGAACAGGGACTTGAGTCCAAATGAGATATGGGTTAAATGGCTGGTGGTCTAAAACAAGTTTCAAGGAAATACTAGGAGAACTAAAAGGGAACGAAAGTTGCACACATAAAGAAACATGGTGGTGGAACTTGGGGATCCAAGGGGCTTTTGAAGAAATGAAGTATTAGTTTAAGAAATGACAAAAAACAAGGTGATAAGAAGATTTGGACTATTATAAAATAGCTAAAAAAAAAGATACAAGTAAAGTTGTGAATAAAGTTAAATATAAAGCATATGATGATTGTATGCAAGCTTAGAAAGCAAAGAGGGAGAAAAGGGAATACATCAGCTTGCCAAGGTAAGAGAGATAAGAACTAGGGACCTTGATTATACAAGATGCATTAAGGATGAGAATCAAAGGGTTTTAGTCAAAGATAAGGAAATAAGGGATAGATAGCAAAAGTCTTTTAGAGATCTATCAAATGTCGAGCACTACAGTGAAATGCATATTCAAAAAAATGCAAATGAAAGGCTAGTAAACAAACTATTAAAAATAGAAGTAAAATTAGTAAATAATAATATAAAGAAAAGTAGAGCTTTAGGACTTGATGATATCCCTATAGAAGTGTGGATTTCATTGGGCAAAAATGATAGAGGGTTAATTAGGCTGTTTAACAAAATCATGGATTCAAAAAGGATGCTTGGAAGATAGTGTGAAAATACATTTGTCCCATTCTATAAGATTGAAGGAGCTATTTAAAACTGTGGCAATTATAGAGACATTAAACTTATGCGCCATACTACGAAACTTTGAAAGAAAATAATAGAACAAAGACTAAAAACAAATGTCTTTGAGAATTAATTTGGGTTATGCTAAGTAGGTTATCAATGGAAGCGATTTTTGTTTTTGAGACAACTAATAGACAAGTTTAGGGATAAAATACAATTATATATCACTTTTATAGACTAAGAAAAGGCCTACAATAGGGTGCCAAGGTATTTAATTTGTCAAATTTTAAAAAGGAAATGCATTCCTAACAAGTATGTTGAGTATTTTTTATTAGTGGGTAATAACATTAACCCACTTGGTTAGATAGGAAAAAACTTTGATGATGATAAGGTAATCCACAAACATACAGGGAAGGGTTTTAGACCTGTGCTTAAGGATGCATTTAAGTAAATGCGTCAAGAACTTTTATGTGGTGAATTTTAAACGTTTTCATCCGTAAATATTCTTTTGGATTTAGTATTCAGTATATATTGAACTATGAAAAGAGAGCAATGCCTGGTGTTTGGCCTACAGATCAAGGGCTCTGTTTAAGACTGTTCGCATGGAGGTTTATAATTCTTTCATTGTTTCGTCCTTGAGTGTAGAAGTTTTTTTCTTTCGACTGTAAGAATAGGACTGCTCTGTCATCCCACCATGCCACTTTTGTCTACTTACATAACCAAACTGATTAACATACTATTCCTTTTTTCGTGAAAACTTGCCCTAAACACATTTTATGCATTTGGCAAGGAATATAAAACAGTTGATAAGTGTTCAATATTGCAACTATAAAAATTGTGTGTTCATTGTCTTCACTATTATTATTATCTAAAACCTATTTATGCATCTAAACTGAATCCTGTATCCCAGTTAATGTGGCAGTAGGATCCACCTCTGCATGTAGCCCATGACTGCCCCATTGTGTAGGTGCCCGCTTCCTGGTGCTTACCAGTTCGGCAATGTTTATGTTGTATCTTGACTTCTTTTTGTTTTCTTCAGATAGGAAAAGTGGACTGACTTATTCTGTGCTCCTTTCTTTAAATATAAAAAGAAAAAGAAAAGATTCTATATTGGTTTTAGTGGATGGGAATAAAAAAAATCAATGGAAATGTTTAATGCAACCCCAAAAGTTCTGAACTAGCATTAAAAAATTTAGCGGAACCCTGGTTGAACTTGGTGAGGTGTAAAACATGTTTCTCCAAAAGCCAGCAATGCCTTTCAAATTAGAAGAGTGTGCTGATTTTCTCCAGGGAAAGCATTTGAAATGCCTCAAAACCTCATCCGGAGTTGATCCAAGGCAAGCAAGCTCAAACAGGTTCCATAGAAAGCGTAAAGAAGTATTGATTTCTGGAACATTCTTGACATTATCTGTATGTTCTATTGTTTGTCTGGACTATGGAAGTAATAGCTTTTACATAGGATTGGATATGATGTACTTGAATCAAATGTTTGATGTTCTTCTACCCACTTTTCTGTAGGAGTTGTTTTGTTGGAGTACATCAAAGAACGTGTTAAGAGTTCTTCAGCATTTTCAACCCATCCTGAGGTTTCTACAATTTTAAATCAATGCCGTTTATCAACTACCAGTCCAGAAGGTGGTGTCAGTTCTGTGGTTGCAGATGAGGGTTCAAAGAAAATTGATTCCTTCATGAAACAGGAAAAGATGGATGAAGATTAAAAGATGAATACAAGCTGCAAGGCACAAAAGGAATCAGTATGCTTGCCTCGTTGACAATGAACAACAGTTAAATGTTGGTGACTCAACCTATGACTTGTATTTTGGCCTATTAAAACATTATCTTTCCAAAAAGAACGGCCTAAAATCCCTTTCATTAAAAACAATGGCCGAAAATGATTGATTTAGGCCAATATGAACATTGTTCTTCTGGAAGGTATAGCATTTTTCTGGCCAATACTGCCATTGTGCTGTTGGCCCATGTATCGTAGTCATTGTTCGATTTTCTTAGCAACAGCTTTTAGCAATTTCAAACTTGCATCGAACAAAAATCGTTGTTTATTCTTGTACTAAATGTCAGCTATTATCTAACCTCACACAACCTGCGGAGTTAAGCCTAGAATCTCGCTTGTAGGTAGACATTGTTTAAACCTTAGTTTTGTAAATTGGCTCAGGTGAGGCATCATGGTCAAGTTGCCTCGATTCTAGAAAATTGATAGGAGGCAATGGCATTATCAAAACCCCATTATTTGGGTAACTTCTCTCAATAATCATGATCTTTAACATACGTGGGTAGGTGCACCTTAGAGGAACAAATTGGTTAGACCACTGGTTTAGGAGCCCATGGGCCCTGTTATTTAGGAGGAGGTGCCAAACATGACTTCATGAAGTTCTCTTTGAAAGGAACCGAAGCGGCAATCTGGTGCCCCATGCGACCCCTCTCTAGATCTGTCGCCCAAAGTTTGAAAGTTTTATGAAGTTCAGATGAGTATAGTTTTTCTCGTGGAAATCTAATGTTGTGCATGTAGGAGAAGTGATGTTGAAGGGTTTTAGATTAATCATTGTAGAGCACCATATCAAGGGTCCATCAGGGATTGGCTTGGTTGCTCTCTCTCTCTCTCTCTCTCATATCAAGGGTCCATCAGGGATTGGCTTGGTTGCTCTCTCTCTCTCTCTCTCATATCAAGGGTCCATCAGGGATTGGCTTGGCTTGGTTGCTCTCTCTCTCTCTCTCTCTCTCTCTCTTCATCCACTTGGAAGAACATAAATTCATTATATGTTTCTTGATTCGGGGAGAGATGGCTGATTGTTCATCGAAATAATACTATCTATGTGGTAAGTGTATAAAAGTCAAATTCTAAATTTGATAAAATAAATGACTTAGATACGACAAAGCTTTGTCATTTATTGTCTGAATAGGAAGTGTTTTAGACATGTATGAACATATTAAGTTTTTTTAATGAAACTATAGTCCTCAACATCATTTAATGATAACATTTATATTTTTTAGATTTAAATTCAAGTTTAATTAATGCTCATTTGATGTACCCACGTGTCAAGTTTAATTTTCATAAATGATAGATTCATCATCTTTACCAATATTACTATAGGGATGGCATGATGTGGTCATTTTTCAATAAAAGTGTAAATTTCTTTTACTTAAATGGCTCTTTCGGCCTTCTTTCAAGTTTCAACCTCTAAATAAATGGATATTGAAATTATTAGGTATTTGTACCTTCTACTAAAATAATATTTCTTCCGTCTTATTTTAGTTTTCGCATTTGAAATATTTGTAATTTTTTAAGGAACTCTCTATATTATGCTAGCACTCTATGTGATCTCGTCCATTTTCAACACACTTTATACTATTTCAATATAAATGAGACAATTATTTTAGAATAATTCTAAAATTCATATAAAACAATTAATTTAAGACAGAAAGTATTTATTAGCATCCAAATTAAGAAGCTTAAAACATAAAAATACACAGAACGCTGTTAATAATATTTACCTTTTTCTTACTATTCTTCAAAAATATCAAACGCCATCCAATAATCGAAACCAATTATAACAATTGACTGCTTCACGGACTGAATACTCGAGAGATGACATGTACATTCAAATGTTAATAATGAACGACTTAACCCTTTGTTTCAAACTTTCAATTGAATGTGTTTTTTGAAATCTGATTCTATTTAGACTCAATTTGATTTGTTTTGATAAATGATTTAACTTAATTTGTCCCATTTAATAGATGATTTAACTCAATCTAAATTTATTCATAAATTATTATATTTGACTCAAATATGAAAATAAATGGGTAGATTGGAGTGACCTGATTATTGTCACTTCTATATACAATACATGCAATCATATAAGATGTACACCTACTAAATGAGTAGTCTTGATATGCGCCTCCTTAAAAATGTCTCCTAATCACTTAAATGAATAAATATAACCTAACTCAATCCAAACTCAAAATAAATTTGAACCAATTTTAACAAGACCCAACAATAGACTCGAATCTAAATAAACTCAAATCGTGTAAAACCTGACCCAACCCAATCAATTACCAAGTCTAGTTCTAAACATATTTTCTTTTAGACATCCATAAATTTTACAATTAGATTCTCCTGCAGCTTTTATTTCAATTATATTATAGTTTACAAGCATTCAAATAATTTTAACTAATGAAAATG
The DNA here is from genome assembly GCA_013350335.1 of Chimonanthus salicifolius. Classification (NCBI taxonomy): domain Eukaryota; kingdom Viridiplantae; phylum Streptophyta; class Magnoliopsida; order Laurales; family Calycanthaceae; genus Chimonanthus; species Chimonanthus salicifolius. The sequence continues at coordinate 45,830,747 of CM023542.1, read as the reverse complement.
GTGAAAAATCGAGAGTGCAGGATGCTTTCCATTTATTTTTTCACTTTCAGCCACCAGCCTGCACTAGTTCAATTATTTGTGTGACAAAACTGTACTACAATCTGAACTTTTGTGTGTGTCTCATTGGATAGCTGCAAATTTCTGTGGAAGGATGCTTTCTATTTTAGAGAATATTTACTGAAAATGAAAGAAAAGTTGAAGAAAACCAAGCTTTTCTTTTCTAGTGTAAAGGAATTATTATGATTGCAAGGTCTTTAACTATTTGGGCTCTTACTATGAAGGTAAGTCTTGCTGTGGTGTAGAACTAGAATCAACAAAATGGATGATAATTATTTAGATATTAATGATGTGAAATATTGGATGTAGGTATCATATATCATTTGTATATATATGAACACTGTAAAAGTTGTAGAGACTGAAAATTTGATTTAATAATTTTTTTTTATGATTAAGGTGTCCAGATTAGACTAATATTTGGGATATGTGCAAGTCTCTCTATCCAAACGCATAGGGTAAAACTACAGAAAGTGGCCCTTTGAGGTGGATTAAAAATCGAACGCAGAACTCTCGTTTTCTGAGGCAGATTTCTGACCATTTCAAAAGTTGAGGGAGAGGGGCAAAATGTTGATTTTTTACCCTTCCTCCTTAGTTATCAAACCGGGATAAAGGGGTTGGAGTGATGACTAGGAACCCATCTCGAGAAACGAGAGTTCTGAATTCGATTCCTACTTCACTCCGAAAAGTCACTCTCGATAGAATTTTTGGTGTGTATGGATAGAAAGGCTTGCATATGCTTTAAGGATTAATTAAGTGCTTTAAGAGATCTGAACACCTTGAACATAATATAATAATAATATTCTTTATATAATTACCTAAAAACATTTTAAAAATCTTGGTCATCTCTCCCACGTAATTTTACAGAGATATTTTATTTCTTTATTTTGAAGCTCTTTATTTCCAATTTTTTATTTTAGCAAGTTTGAGTCTTTTATAAGACTTTTTTGTTTTTATTTCTTCCCTTTTTGAGATCTAGCATAGATTTTTTTTTTTTTAATCTCTGTAATTTTTAGAGTTCTTTAACCATTCATTAAAATGTTGAAACTTCAAATTCAGCTTTATGGACTTGTTTGTTCCAATACCTTGCCTTTAGGGTTGGTTCTGATTTGAGAAGGTGGCCCATATTTTATTTCTGTCTGTTTGTGGTTTTGTGGGCATGCACCCCAAAAGCTAAAATGGTTTATATTTAAGATAGGTGATGAGATGGACTGACAACAAGTGGCTAAAGCCTAAAAAGAAATCCAAAAAGCTTTCACTGCCAAATTTCTAAATGGGAGACAAGTGGTGTGTGGGTGTGTCCACTTCCTTGCCAAATAATGTTCTTTGAAACTTTAGCAAAATTTAGTCCATCAACCACAATGGTGGCCAGTGGTTACTACATTACAGAGATAAAAAATGAAATTACCACCAAACTCTTCTCAACTCATTGTCAAATATCAACAACATCTTATTGTTCCACTAACTTCACAATTATTTTTAACTTTTTATTTCTAAGATATTTTTGTTTAAATGATAAATAATTAATAATAATTTTGGTTTTATATAATTAAACGTCATTTAGTTTTTGCTACATTAAATGAGTGTATTTTTTCTTTCTTAATTTTTTTTTATAATCAAGCTGGTTAGCGCTCTTAGAGCACTCAACTAATCTTGGACATGTGCAAGCCTCCCTTCCAACACACACGCTGGATAACTCTAAGGAGAGTAGCCCTTTGGGATGGAATGGAAATAGAACTCATGATTCCCATTTCCCCAAACGAGTTCTTGGTCATCGCTCCAATCCATTTGGGTTTTCTTTTTTTAATTCTTAAAGAGCATGTCTTATCAAAAAGACAAAATTATCTATGCTTTAATTGTAATTTTACCTTCTTCACTATGGTAAGTTACCACGAATGATTTTGCCATTTTGATAGAGAGTGCTTTTAAAATAGAAAATAGAAAATAAGGAGTGTCGCTAGTATTTGCCAAGAGAGATTAATGTTCATAAAATCATTCTCACCCTTCATTTTCTTTTCGTTTATAGTATTTTCATTCTGTAGAAGAAAAAAAAAAGTATATTCTTTTATATATTTACGTGTAAGCAGTTTTCGAGAGAATCAATTTCATGATTAGTTTTACATTATTTCTTTTCTTACCTTCTACTTTTTGAAAAATAATAAAATTAATGAACATAAAACATGACTATACCCTACCTTTCAACTTATTAACTAAACATGCACTCAAATTCAACTCGAATTCGACATGCAATACGACTCAGTCTTAACTCGACCAACAACTAAATCTAAATTTAATTTAAACAAGTATTTTCAACTTGTTTAATAAATAGGTTAAATTGATCCAAATTTGTTTACACTATAGAGGGGTCACTAAATTCAGTCATATGATCCAACTTAAACTTAGTGCAACCCGACTGCTACATGAGTGGTTGGTGACCCTTTCGCTATAAATTTGATGATATAATTGAGTTGAGTTTTAGTGAAGTTTGATATTTTTCAAATTATAATATGTTTCCTAATTTAATAGATCATTAGTTCATTTTAAACCATCTTTAGGTTTTAAATATGCTTTTTTATGAGCATGACCTACCTACTTTATATTTGATTTTAATGCTGATAATGATAGAGTTTACAAAAATAATACATTGAAATGTTTGAATAAGGAGAAAGTAGGAGAATAATGTTGGAGTAACTTGTTATGCAATTTCTTGCCAAAAGAAAAGGTACTATGATAACTACATGCCATATCTCATTTTTCCTTTTGAAGAAAGTTCATTGTAAAAGTTTCCTTCTTAACAATTTCCTACTACTCTAAAGGTAAGAGAATCTCACATAATTTCTCCTACTAACTTTCTTGCATTCAAATACAATCTAGTTGAGAAAAAAATAGGTTTAAATATCTGCCACTACATAGCGGTTGCGTTTGGGTGAGGGGTAATTTTTTTAAGGGCAAGTAATCAGAGGTGGGTATTCGGAGGTGAGTAATTATTTTGAATATCCTTTGCTTCAAAAGGGTATTCAGAACTAGGGTAAAAAATTGTAAAATAGAGATTTTTTATCTTTTCTTTTTAGATACCAAACAAAGATAACCAAGGGCAACACCTCATTTCCCTTACACTCCCCTCATCCAAATTCCAAATGCAGCCGCGTATCGTTCTTATCCATTGTGCCGGATACAATCATAATTTTGTTGTATTGTCACAGGCAGTATCAACCCATGCTAAGTAGTATCACCCGCATTCAATTTTTAAATTAAAAAAAAAAAAAAGGTTTCAGCCATTTTTCAAGTTAAATCTTGTATTGGGTATGAGTCAAGAAGACGTAAAAGCAAGTTCTTCAAGTGTAAAAGGTATTTGTTAATTTCAAACTTTATGCCCTTAAAATCTGAACATTTTTGTTATTTTTATCTTCTTTTTTTAATTTCTGTTCTAAGCTAATTTCAATTTTGAGGCTTTTTGTGAAAATAATTTTATGAAATAATATGAGTGCTTATGGAATTAAATGAAAATATCTTAATATGATTGATATAGTCTATAGGGCATCTGTAATTTTTCATTTTTTAAAAAACTTAATGGAAATACCTCTTAATGTGCTTGATATAGTTTTTGGGGTGTTTATGTGATTTTTCTAATATTCAAACATTTTTATGAAATTCAAATTTTTTTACAAAACAAATTTATGAATTATAAATTTATCACTATGGGATACTAGAGAATATGGTTTCATATTAAGTATTTCCTCGTATTTATCTCCTATTTTCTAATTTTTTTTGCCATTACTTTATTCATATTGAAATTTTGACTCTCAAATATTTAATATTTATAAAATAATAATTTCTTAACAAAAATAGGCTTACACTAAGTTTTCCATTTTTTCTATTTTTCTTATATTTTGTATTTTTTTCAAGAAAATAAAAAAATGTCAAAAATTGCATTGCAAATTTATAACACCATAACAGTACATATTACTGATATGGTCGTACCGATCGATATGTATCATGAGCCCAATTTTTTTATAAATCCCTTCAAAAAACAGAGGACAGAAGGTTGGAAAACTTGGTGGCTAGATGAATAAAAATTCTGCCATAATTACAAAAATTAAAGCTAATTTAGAAAAATCAACTTAAATCAAATAGTTAATAACACATAAATACCCAATATTTTATAAATTTAATATGATGATTTAGAGACCCCATCTCTTTTATTTAGTAAGACAACACCACCATGTTCTCATGTCTTATGTCTTATGTTTGGAGGCTTGTCTTTATGTCTACCTCCACCCCTTTTATTAATGAAGAATAGTTTAATTAACTCCATTTTGATGATCTCACTACTGTTTTTTTCCTTCTTTTTTTTTAATTATAATTAACTGTTCACTTTCTCTGAAGGGTGCAAGTCCACCATAATTACATTGTACACTTTGCATTTAATGATTGGATAATGATGTGATTAAGCACCATTTGTATATGGAATTTATAATTCCTGAGAATTATAATAACAATGATGAGTAATCACTAATCAGGTGTAGAGAGGCCTTTAAATAAAAATTAGAAAATGTTTGTCACAAGTTCAGGTATGGTACTCTCCATTTAATTTTCGATGGTGACATAAAGTAGTGAAAATGGTTGGGCTATAGATTTTTTTAAAAAAAAAAAATTGATTGCATAAAATATAAATGATTAATTTCATGTGTTGAATTTATTTTGTAAGATTTAAAATAGTTAGAATTTAAGAGTCCCACATCGGCCGTGGATTTGGGTGACGTAGGATTTAAAAAGGGGGACAACCTATTCCCTTTTGTGAGGCTCGGGGGTAAAAAATTTGTTGATACTGAGATATCGGTGTCTCGTCCGAGATCTCTCCTAATTTTTTTCTGACAAATATTGGTTGTTTAAATGTGTATCGGCCAATAACAGTGAGATCTCGGCCGAGATTTGTAACTCTAGTGAAACCTTTTGGGCTTAGCTTGATGAGTCAGACTCAGAAAAAAAAAACTATGCAGAGATGGTGGGCTTAAAATGAACAATATCACATTTGAAAAATCGGAGTAAGGTGTTACATCTTCTCTTACGTATAATGATTAATGTTTTAATCATTAATTTCACCTCTACTGTGAAAAAGAAATATTCATATTATTAAAAAAATATTTTAATAATTTGTATAGTAACTTAAGAACATCCCACTCAAATAATTTTTGATATTCATCATTATGAGATTGAGTCTACTAAAATTAAGTTGACTCCTAATGCTATACTTCTTGTTTGAATTTGATATTTTTATACCAAAGTGAAGGGTCACAGAACTCTCAACTAAGGTGCTTTCTGAAAAAGAATAGGTATCTTGTCGCCACAAATCACCATCCATCCAATCTTTCAGATCACGAGGGACTTGGACATGAATGACATTAAATACTAATAATCGTTTTTTGTTTTTTTTCTACGGGAAAACATTTTATTAAAGTATTATACATGATCCTCAACAAAGAAATTACAAAGGTATAACTCAGCTGGTTATCTTCTGCCTCAAAAAGTTGAAAGTCACGAGTTCGAGCCCCCATTGTCTAACCTTGGTGTGCCTTAAGGGTAGGGGTCCACCCGTAGGAGTTTTACGCCGGGTATCCCGTGGTTTCTCACACGTGAATTCAAAAAAAAAAAAAATTACAAAAGTGTAAACATAAAGAGATACTAGATATGATGAATATTAAAAAAAAAAAATCCCTAATCCCATACAATTCAAAAGAGTCTGAAATATGTGGCCCGAGGTCCTTAGATGCATGTTTCCTCTAGTGACTGAGAATAAAACACTTTTATCGCGGGCTGAGATTTCTGTACTCTAACCTTAAATAAGAAGTCGGCTGTATCATTTGTCGAATAGTCGACATGCTTGAAACGGATGGCACCAGTACTACCACATAAACTCAAGATGAATGACTTTAAAAACTAATCATCTATTCGCATCTACCCTAGAAGTTCATTTAAAATTGGATGTACAAAAGTTTTGAGTGAATTGTTGTACAAGGGTAATTCAGTTGACTTTAAATAGGGCTATTAGGGGTAAAAAAACGGCCCGGCCGATATGCATATCGGCCGCAATATCGGTCGATAAGTTTCTCTTTCCTCCGATATTCACATTTCTCTCTCCTCCGGTATTCAAAACCGTAAAAACCTTTAAGAACCGCAAAAAACCTTGAAAAACCACAAAAAACAGTGAAAAACCTATCAATTTTTGTTTTTTTTTTTTAAATAAAAATAAATTTTAAATACCAATATTTATGCATATCGGCCGATATGGTGACCGATATTCTGGACCGAATATCGGCCATATCGGCCGATAATCTTTTTATACCGCCGATACATATCGTATCGGCCCATATCGTTCGGTCTTATAAAACCGATACATATCGGCCGATACAATATGTATCGGCCGATATTTCGACCCCTAAAGGCTACAATTTGAGTCAGGTTCCTTAAAATCCAACTCGACGTGAATCAATCCGAATTCTGATCCAACCCGTATTCTGAACTCATTTTAGTCTAATTTTAGTTGGGGTTGAGTCAGGCCGGACTGGATTAACTCGTAAAATTCTCAACCTGACCGACCCGAATTTCATGGGAATTTTTATCTTCTCAACCTAATCTGACCCGCTGACCCAAAATTCTTGACCCGACCTGTATGATTTCTTGAGTCGGGTCATACGGGTCAAGCCAAAACCCGACCCGAATTGCAGCCCTAACTTTACCCTTTTAGAATAAACTAGAGGGCAGAGTTTTGATCCTTGTCAAATATATATGATATACGAGATTTGCACATAATTTCATCTATTTATTCATTAATCTTACTTTTAATATAGAATGATATTCTCCTCCAATTTTATATTGAATTTTTTTAAACTCAAACCTATGAGGCCCACCAAGCATTGGTTGATCACATGAAAGTAAGTTTGCTTGCCTTTTCTTAAAAAAAAAAAAAAGAAAACAAGAAAACATTCAAAAACTAAAAATTTCAAAAATAGGTGTAGATGCCTACATAGGCCAACTAATGACATATCCATGAATTATTGGATGACGAGGGAGAGACATGCATGAATGAAGAGTAAGGACAATTTTTGTTTTCATTATTTTTTTTTTAAGATAGATAGAGCCATAGAGGTATGGGCCACGTATCAGATAAATATCGGCCACTCCTGGCACCACGTGATGACTGATACGAATCCTCTGTATTTGGCCTTCCTGCTTTGTGAGCTACAACTAAATTCTGCACCAAACTATTCAAATTTGGGAAACGTTATTCGGTGATTAAGAGGAAGAAAAAAAAAAACCAACTTTTTACTCATTCTCTTTTATTTTTTAAAACTCTTTTTAAACAAAGGGTATCTATGATATCCGAGATAACCCCTATAAAATTTACCCAACGTCCAAACGCAGCCTTAGATACCATCATTTCATTTGGTGACCTCGAAACATGGCCTAAATTAGTCAATGAAAAAATAGTTAGTTTTCCTTTTAAAGTTGTGTTTTAATAAGAGGTAAATTTTGCGGAGTTTCTTTTATGCATGATTTCCCTTCTAACATGGGTTTCTCAAATCTTGTTGGGTAATTACCGTGCAAAAGATAAAAGTGAAAAATCTTCTCTTAAAATAACGAAGGGGTTTTCAAATTTGTGCAGAAGAGGGAAAATTTGGAATTTGCTTGCCCCTTTCTTTCGTTATCAAATGGGAATAAATGAGAGTTACCCTCGCTTTCACCCCTTGTCCAAACACATTCTTTGTTTTAGAGATATAGTTGACATATATTTATATAGAGTATAGGTAAGAATTTGTATTTACTTGTCATTATCTAAATAATAAAAAAGTATACTAGTGTCCGATAATTGAAATAATAGTAAAAAAAAGAGAGAGAATAATCTTGGCCCATACATCGGCTAACCCGATTTTTTAACCCCTGCTCTTACAGTAGATTGGTTAAGATTTTTTTGTTAAGCATTAAATTAGACTTTCTGGTTGTTTGTTTTAAAGTCTATATATATTGAAAGTTTGTAAAGTGACGAATTCAATAAAGAAATTATCAAACTCTTTTAATTCTCTCGATTCTTGAATTTTAAAAGGGTTTCGGTGGTGTTCTCATATTTTAAGTTAGCAAGTAAATAGTGGGTTGTGTCACCACATCTATATGTAAGTGTGAAAGCATTGTTTGTTGTTGGGACAGGGGTGTAAATCTCGATTGATACTATGCGTATCGACAGAGATATCTCAGGTTTTTTAGCATATTTGTAGGAGGGAAAAAATTCGGCCGATATGGCCGAAATCTTGGCCGAATATCGATTGCGAGCCTAGTCGATATTTGCCCATATCTGACAATCGGTCTAGATATCGACCGATACTTATATTTTTTATCTTTTATTTTTTTAAAACAGTCTTTTTTAATTTTTAAAATAATTTTTTTCAAAAAGAAAAAATCTATCAAGATTTAAAATAAAAAAAAAAAAAAATTGAAGAGAGAAAAGAGAGAAAATCTCGATTGGACTGAATTTGCAACCTCTAAGCTGGGACAGGGAAGCAGAACGGGTAAGCAGCCTCATCCGACTGTAAGTTTCCACGGTTTGTTCCACTCTCTTTCCCTTCTCAATCCTTCGGTAAGCAGCCTTATCGGATTGTAAGTTTCCTCGGTTTGGTCCATTCTCTTTCCCTCCTCACTCCTTCCTTTGTCTTTTGTCCTTGCATGCATGAATTTAGAAAAGAAAATAAATAAAAGTAAAGCGATGTGGGTGTGCATGATTGTGTATCAAATCAAAGCACATTGGATGAATGGACTCATTATCGACATTCAATAAGCGGGTTATTTTTACGATCGAAGGTGTTTAACTATTTCAATTCTAATAGAGTTTATTCAATTAATTTTTTGAGACATGTGCAAATCTACCTCTATATATACCGAGTTCAAACAATGAGAGATAATTTTATGAAAAGTGGTCTAAAGGAGTTGGCGCACGAATTAAACTCAAAACATTTTTTTCATGAGAGAAGTTTCTTGACCGTCAGACCAATTCCCTCTGAGCTATAAGCTGGATTTCAAAGTTAAGTTTGAGTGAATGAGCAACACTTAGACAAGTATAAGATTTCTTTTCTAGTAAAGTTGAACCATGGTGTCTAATAATACAATTTAATTACAACTTTTAAAGTTTATCAAAAAATATGAAGATTTTTTTATGATTAAAGTGCACAGGTTTCTTAGAGTACATGACTAATTTTTGGAGCATATGCAAGCTTTTCTACCTACATACACTGAGTAACTCTATAAAAAGTGACCTTTTGAAATAATGTGAGAATCGACTTCATATATATATATATATATATATATATATATAGAATTATAGTGGAGAATAGTTACACACATGTGATTAAACCTTAGGTGTTCATGCCCCTTTCTACAAAGAAAAATATATAGGAGAAACTTAATAAGAAAAGGTCAAAAATATCATAGGACCCAATAATTTGGAAAATGTCATAGGCAGCACTCCAAAGTATGAGATATTTTGCAAAATGGTACAAAAGCAATGATTGAATCAAGAGGGAAGGAGGTTGTAAACTCTCATAATTGATTTTGTGTCACTGTGTATGAATGTCGACTTAGAATCAAATAAGGGTTAATGGTGAGAAACTCCAACTATGCCAAAGTAATCTTAGTTATAGGAAAAGAAATTATATTTTTGAAACCTTGTAGATAATGGGTGAGTTAGTTCCATCATATTAAAACTTTAATTGTAGAGTGTTATATAGTAAAATTTTCAGATGAAAAGTCATTGTTAGCCATTCAATTTATATGTATTAAAATTTATACCCATTTCACTATTAATTTTAATAAATCTAAGTTTAACGGTTACGGTTTTTTTTAATTCTAAGTTTTGATTTTATTATACTCTCAAGCTAAATCTTTGATTTGATAGAGCCCACTATCCCACATATAAATTAACTAGAAAAATCTTTTATTACTTTGCTGAAGACTGAAGTAATAGGTTTCTATTAAACTTAATAATTATTTAAGTTTTAAATCTTTAGCAGATTTGGAGAAACTTAATGATCAATGGATCGTGGAAAAGATTATGTAATCTTTGACCGTGGAATTTGACTACACTGTGGCATTGATCAAAGAAGACAAAGATGAGTCAACTATCACCATAAAAAAAAAAAAGTTTAAAGGTTCTTTGTGTTCGCATCAGCAACAAATGAAACAGAAACCTACGTATATATCTCAGTGAGATGATTCTCTCTCTTTTTTCTTTTTTCTTTTCTTAAATATCGGTCATATTTTATTTTTTATTTTTTCTGAATTAAAAAAATTGAAAGAAGACTCATGTTTGAAAAAAAATAATACTTGAAAATATCGTTCAATATCAGCCGATATTTTGAATATCAGATAGGCACACGAAAGAATTAATTTAAAAAAAAAAAAACCAGCAATATTTAATGATATCGGTTGAGATTATCTATTTACGACCGATACGATACATATCGGCCAAGATTGTTACCCTTGTATAAGAATGATCTTTTCTCAAATGTGTGGCTCACCAAAAATCAATCTAATTTAATCAATAATGTCATATTTTAAATACCACAAAGCTTAATGATTAAAAATAATGTAAGTTAATTGACTCAATTAAATTAATTTTTAGTGAGTTTCATATTTAGTAAAAGAGTTTTTTTCAATGTACCCATGACTGCTCTATTTAAAATATGCCATGCGTAGATATACAGAATAATACTTTAGAAACCAATGTGTGGGTGCTCATCGCCCGTGAAGTTAATATCTTTCACGATATATATTACAATTACCAAATAATAAAGCATGAGAGAAAATTAATGGATAGCGATACTCTCACGGGTATTTTGTATACTATGACACGGGTTTTACTTTATTGCATATTTTACCCTTTAAATTGATTCACCCGAACCCTTCAAATCACTTACAGCAAAGAGTTCGGTGAACTGATTCGAAAGGTAAAATGGGTAATACAGTAAAACTCGTGTTGGGTTACACAAAATGCCTGTAAATGGATCGCTGGCCAAATTAATAATGAATAAGATGATGAAAATAATCCTCCAATCTTTTAGAGAAAGAAAAAGGATTTTACTTTGTACACCTCATTTAAATGGAACATTTTTTTTCTATTTTACTATTTGTTTTCTTTGATCTAATTATCAAACTGCAATTATCTAAATCTCTAATAGATAAAATAAAAAATATTTAATTAAAATAAATTTGAAATATTTAAAATAAAGCTAAAAATCATTGTTGCCGACCAGAGGATGGAGAAAGGTGTACTTTTACAATCTTCAGCCGTAGTTGCATCCGTGGAAAGCACGAAACGTGATCCACACCATTCTATTCCATGGGCCCCACTTGCCCTTGGTGGGACTTTGCTGACCGTTCAATTAATTCAAAGTCTACAGCTTCCAATTTCACATTAAGAAATTGAATTTATGGCACCATTGGGCCCATTGATTCATGATTGGAGTATTATAGTGAATGGATCAAACTATTTGGGTGTCGTTGACATGTGTAGGACTATTGGCGGCCCAATTTGGCAACTTAATTTTCAATTATTCAATACACTCTTCAAAGTTGGGAATTGGGAGTGGAAGTTGTCAATTCAATGTTTGTGGATGCTTTTCTAGCTTAAAAGTAGAATGAAATGTCTTCAAAGTTTCACTTCATTAAACTACACAGAGAGCCATCACTTAGTTGTTGTTTTTAATAATGGAGCCATTTAGATATAGACATAGGATTTTAAAATCATCTGTGAAATTATCATTTTGCCCTTTAATTTTTTAAAAAATTGAAATCTTATCAGATCGTCTGAATGTCGTTCAGAACATTTTTCGTGGACCGTCAGAATACACATTTCAAAGTAAAATGCAATCGTTTGCATCCAAATACGTTTCCACCACCTTCATTGGACATAGGACTGAAATCGGATTGGATTGGGTTTTAAAGTTACTAATATATAGAACCCGGTCTGAAATTTTGACTTGGACGTTTTGACCCGGCCCGACCCGCATTTTAAGCCTACTTTTTACCAGGTCAGGTGGGGTTTAATCGGGTCGGACCGAGTTAATTTAAAAATCTCTCAATCCAATTTAACTCGAATTAAATGTGGATTTCTAACTTCTCAATCCGACCCAACCTGCTGACCTGACTTTCATAATTCGACCCGTATGATTTTTGAGTCGGGTCATACGAGTTCGGGTCAAAACCCGACCCAAGTTTCACCCCTAATTGGACATAATTTATTCTTCACCTTAGCCAACTACAAACAGATCCAACGATTTAAAGAATCTTTTAAAAAAAATCTGAATAATAATAAAATAATAGTAGCAATTACATAAAAAATAAAAATAAATATAATAATAGAGATGCGTATGTAACATAGAAAGACAAGCACCATCCTGCCATGACATCCAAGTGAAAGTGACTCTTTCTACGTAAAGTGACTTCTAAGTTTTACATTATTATATTCTATTCTATTAACAATACAATTTTTTTTTTCTTTTTTTTCTGGAAACTTATATTTACAGTTACGACACACCCTTTCTCTATCAGCGTCTCTAACTCACCCAGTCACATCCGATCTGACTCGACATATCACACTCTAAATAAAATTCAAAGAAAAAGAAACTTACTTTTTGTTTTTTTTTCCTCTTGTTATGTAAATAAATACAAATTATATAAATAAAAGATAAAAGAAGTTAAATATCACTTGATTATCTTATCCTCTAATATTTACGTTTAAAAAAAAAAATTCCTAAAGTCGAAATGAGACCAGGAGTTCAAAATTCACCGATGAAGATATCGGCCAATATCTCGGCCGAACTTATTCTCTATCATCTTTTTTCTTTTTTAAGAAATCATCTAGTTTTATATATTATTTTAAAAAAATTATCTGAATTAAAAAAATAAAAACAAAAGGTTGATTTTTTTAAATAAAATATATTTTGCAAAAAAAATACATAATATCGGCCGATATATTGGTGGGACCTAGCACCGATTTTGATTTTTTTAAACAGTCGTTATTCAAGATATTAACACCTCTGGATAAGACCCCATTTTAAAACTTAAACTATCTTTATGTGAATAAACTTCTCATTAACTCACAAAAGACAAGTCTTTAAGATAGTGATAGATCAATCAAGCTATTTTCATGTCTTTAAATTTTTATTATTTTATTTTTAATAATATTTTTTTGTGGTAAAAAATATATCGAGATACAAAAAGTCCTTATAATCGAAAAGGTGCTTAAATACTTTTAAGACTTGAGAACAAAAATCACCTCAAATGGATAAGGATCAAACCATGTATTTTTAGCCCTCTAAATTTTGAACACTTAAAATTATTTTTTTATCTTTTTAAAATATATGGGGCCATGAAAATCTCAATGATCAAAGAACTTTTTGATTGTATATAGCACCCATCAAAAATAAAAATTATTAAAACCTTCTAAATTTTGATCACTTGAATTAGTTTTTTAACTATAAATATTTGTCATTAAAAAGAATGGGTACCCTAAAATAAAATTCAATACACAAAATGTAAAAATAAAATAAAATAAAATAAATGGCATGAGTACATGACCCATTTCAAAACCAATTACATATTTGCTGTCCCATTAATGGGAAAGGTCCATCTCATTTGGTTATGACTTTAGGAGTCAACTCAGACACAAATAGGTTTTCATCAACCTAATTTATTTAATAAGTTATGAATGTAAAATCCAAGTCCTTTTAAATAGAATGGGTTTGAGTTAGGTCTACTTTTTTTATCCGTTTATAATAATTTTTTTCTTTAATTACATTTGAATGGTGGCTAAAATCTTATGTTTAATAATTATTTCTAAACTTAAAAATTTGTATGAACTAACAATTTTTATTCTTTCTTTGGATGTGTCGGAAAAAAATGATATCAATTATAAGATGATTTTTCATTAAATCTTTTTCAAATTAGAAAAATAAAGCAGACGGAGAAATGGTGTCCACCACAGTAACGTACCATGAAATTTAATGTTGACGGAGCTTCTAGGGGAGAAACCGGGTCCAGCAGGGATTGGTGGAGTTTTTAGAAATCACAGGGGTGATACAACCATAATGTTTAATGAGTCGATAGGTGTCAATGAGTCAAATGAGACAGAAATTCTTAGTATTAGGAGAGCTTTAGTCATTTGGAAGAATCATGGACTGGGTAATTTGGTTATCGAAGGAGATTCGGCAAATGCACTAAAATGGGCAAAAGGGTTGATGCGTCCACCTTGGAAATTAGCCAAAGTGGTTCGGGAGGTGAGGGATTTGGCTATAGGAATGGGAGTATCCTTTACCAAAGTGGGGCACTCGGCAAATGGAGTGGCAGATTACTTCACCAAATTGGGAGTTGACAATCATGTTGTTGGAGTTTATTTATGTTGATTTCTTTTTCCTCTGTTTAATTCTTGTAGACCTATTTTTCTTTGATTTTTCTTTGTACTTTCCTTCTTATCTAATGAATTTTCTTTGTCACCGCTCAAAAAAAAAAAAATAATCTTTTAACTTAAAAGGATACACATTTCAATGATTTAGCTCTCGAGTGTCCTTCGATAGTCGGCAAACTATATTAAAATTGTTCAGTTTTTCATACTCATAAATTCATCCATTTTTATGATTTTGCTCTCAAATGTCACTAAAAGTGGTATAATCCCAATTATGATTTTCTAACTTTCTTTTCAAACTTGAAAATGTATGAACTTGAGCAACATTCAATTCTAATTATGATTAACTCATTGTTTATATTAGACGTTATTAAATTTACAAGCGACATAAAACGTTTAACTTATCTAGCAATTTCTAATAATTTTTTATATATCTATTTTTATAGTTGAATTTTAACTTAATTTGTGAAGTAGAACTAACAAGTTATCGAATGTTAAATGGCTAATTATATGTCAAATCAATGTCATATTTCAACCATTCATTTTATCTTTCTTTTTGTAACACTATTTTATTTAATTCTTTTTTAATTTACATGTGAAAAACTGCGGAAACACAGTGTAAAACCTCAACGGGTGATATTCACTGTCCTTAAGGTACACCATGTTAAGCTGTGGGAGCTCAAACTTGGCACCTCTCACTTCCTGAAGTGGGAGATTAACTAGTTTAACTACGTCCATGTAACCTATTTTACTTTATTTTACAGAATCAATAAACTCCATCTACTATACATCTTATAATTAAAAGCAAAAAACAAAAAAAAAAACTGATAGACCCAATTATTTCAACTTAAGACCCTCTACTTAAGTTGGCAGTTAACACACGTAAATTGATTAGAAAATTTAATTTATCTATGAACCCTACTTTAGAAAAATAATTTAAAGGATCTTATTAAGATCTGATGATTACTTTGATTATTATTATTTTTAACTGTTCTCACTTACTCTTATTATAGAAATCATTATTTATTTTCTAATTAAAATTCCAATCATGATGAATATGACAAGACATGATGGATACTTGGAATACTATATAATCAATTGGCTAAATATGTAACAGTAGATGACAAAATGAGAAGCACAGTGGCAATAGAAATTAAAAAGGAGAAAAAGCCAAGTGAAAGTCGATGGCTCCTTCGGCAGAATCACGTGTCAAAGTAGGGTTTAAGTAACCACAATTTATTGTTAGGGTTTAAGTAAAATTTCAAGTTACTCTGTTAATTTTAATTGAACTAATTCAAAATCTTTTTTATACTAATGTATTATATTCATAAAATATTTTTTTTAAAGAAAATGACACAGTTTAATCATGCATTTATCATTTGAAATTCATTAAGCTCTGAAAACTTATTAATTTATCTGCAGAGGTAGTTTAATTGATTTACACTTTTAAAATTAGATTAAAGGTCTTGGATTTGACTTTTTCGAAATTTATCTAATAAACAATAGCCATGTTATCCAAAAAAAACTTATTAAATTCTTGATTTTTTTTTTTTAATTTACATGTGGGAAACTACAGAAAACCCAACGTAAAACGTCTGCAGGTGATAGCTCCTGCCCTTAAGGCACACTAGGTAAGGCCATGGAGGTTGAAACTTAACGCCTTCCATTTTTTGAAGTGGAAGATTACCAATTAAACTACACTCACGTGGGCAATTATTAAACTTGGCAATTATTAAACTTATTAAATTCCTGAATTATTACTTCGACTTATAAGCCTCTGTGGTCTAATCTTGGTGTGTCATAGGGGTAGTGGATTCACCATGGAAATTTTACGCTGGGTATCCCGCCTTTTCCCATATATAAATTTAAAAAAAAAAAAGATTGCAAATATGCAATCACCACTTCTTCTTCTAATTAAACAATTAAAGTCACTTAAATAGACACAATATTTGAATCCTCCTCAATTACAAGTAAAGGTTGATCCAAAATTAAAAAAATCATCAAAATTGTGCACAAGCAACAATTGATCAAGATCAGTATTTTCCATTGGTGAGGTTAACAATAAAATATTTATAATTATAAGTAAACTTTCAAACGACTTCACCACTTTTCTTCCAATAACTTTTGACACTTGAGAATGGGCCATCAAATAGAGTGATGATGGCCACGTGGGCACGTTAGAAAAGTATTTATTTGAATATGAAATTATCTTGATTAAATTTATCGAGTCATGTTTTTAATATCATAAGTTTAAGACTAAAAATAATTTTAAATTATTAAATTTTAAGAGTTATAACATGATTAAATGGGCCATATATTTAAAAAAAGAAATTTTAAATAAACTCATCTTTTTTCTCATTTGGTAGGCTCCGTACCTAAGTCTGATTTGTAATAGTAAGTGGCTTGCCATTGAAATTATCTGTGTGGACTGAGTTGTACATCTACATGTGCATGGTACAGTAACTCAGCCTTGTCTCAGTGATGATAAATAATTAAAATTTAAATATTAATAAATCAATTAGTGAGTGCCCCAGCCATTCAAATTTTACATCATCTCAAAAGATTAATAAAATATTAATGAGCCTGTTGCATCATCTCAAAACTTCAACTTAAAATTCATTATCAAAAGATATTTGATTTACTGTTTCTTCAAAATCCACTAAATCTAACTCTTGATTCTTTTTATTATCAAATGAAATTATTAGATTTTTTTTTTACAAATGATGTTCAATCTAATGACAAAGATTCATTGAATGGACATAAATAAAATAAGGTTTGACCTTAAATAAAATAGGCAAAAATATAAAATAACTTGGATTTAACTAAAAATAGACTTCCAATTGGAGAGCATGCCTCTGCGAACTGTAGATTCTCCTTTGTGTAACTGTAACATTTATGAGAAATTTTGCCATCAACAATAGAGGGGGTATATACACATGCACTTTTACTTGAAAATTTCTAAAACTCGGGAAGAATGAAATTTACTTGATTTTTTGACAAGGGTTGAAACTCGGGGCAGGTTGGACTGGGTTTTAATAAATTCAATTCAACTCATGTCAAAATTTATCGACTCAACTCGACTTGAATAGCTCAATCCAATGCGATCCGATCCGACTCAATCTGACTCGAATTTCAACCATAATCGCTACCAGGGGTCAAAAAAACGCTTCAGCCGATATTTCGGCCATATGCATATCGGCTGAAATATTGGCCGATAATTTTCTAACTCATCCGATTTTTCCATTTTATTGCATTTCTCTCTCCTCCGATATTCAAAACTGTGAAAAACAGTAAAAAAACAGTGAAAAACCGTATCGGTTTTTGTTTTTTTTTTTTTTAAAAATCAAATAAATTTTAAATACCAATTTTTATGCATATCGGCCGATATGGTGACCGATATTCTATATCGGCCGATAACCTTTTTTACTGGTCGATACATATCGTATCGGCCAATATCGTTCGACTCTGAAAAGCCGATACATATCGGCCGATACTATATATATCGGACGATATTTCGACCCCTGATCGCTACAGTTTTATAACTCGATGCATTCGAATCGAATCGAATTACGTCAAGTCAAGTTGATTTTAAAATTTTCAACTCAACTCGACTCGAATTTCATGCTGTTTTTTTTTTCCAACACGACCAGACCTAAAATATACAGATACATAATGCAAATGGGTCATACAGGTCAAGTTAAAAACCCGACCCAAGTTTCACCCCTAGATGAGTGGCATTATGTGTAAGTGGTTTTCTCATATTGAATGTAAAATACAATACTTTGAAAAAAAATATGACTAAAGGCCAATTTTTGTCATTAATTTAAAAATTAATATAAATGAGATAGTGATTGATTTCAATATATTTTGATTCAACGACTTTTTATCTCAAATTTTATTGCTAAATTCTTTAAATTCTAAATTCAATTTCCCATCGAATGCAAATATATGAAAAATATATATATATATTATCAGTATCCTCTTTCATTTATAAGCATTATTTTAAAAATTAGTTGAATCTAACTTAAATTAGTCAAGTCAATAGAAACTTAATCTCGAAAATTCAAAACCTTGCAGCTCACATCAAAAAGAGTGACTGAGGACTCTTACTTACATTTGTTTATACATTTTCCTAGAAAGTAAAAACTTTCAAACCATTTGAGTCCATCCAAACCATTAAAACTCACTGTAGAGAATAGACGGTTGTGATGACTTCCTTTGAAGAATCCATTGATGAGTAACCGGTCTGACCACATGCATGAGTTTCCTGTTACACGTGATAAAAGCGTTACTCTCTTCTCTGCTTGTGAAGCCGTTGTAAGTTGGATGATAATTCATAATTGTAAGGGCCAAATGGTCATTTAAAGTCCAAAAAATGGATTTAGGCCTTCGAGGTCCCCTCATGCTTTTCCCCGTCCGCCCCTCGCAGCTTTTTATCCGTTTCTCGAGAGTCAAGAGACTCCTCTCCTCCTCATGCATTTCTCTTCTTGAAATATGAAATTTCTGTTTGGGCCAAGGAAATCTCTGTTTCCCCAGAAGATTTTCTGCTCCCTCAGCCATTTTTCAACCATTTTGGCGGAAAACCCGAGGAATCCTTGCTCCCCAGCGCTGTATATTCTGTGCGAGTAGTTTTGAGTTCCACTGGAGCCCTTTCTTGTACTTTTGGGGATCTCAGTCGACGAATCTTCCAAAATCAACTCTTTCAGACTATTTTACTCTTCAAATTCCAGATCCGTCGGTTTTCCGCGGAAAAAAAAAATCAGATCTTGAGACAGAGTAATTCCTCGGTTTTCTCTGAAAATGCGAGAGCTTATGTGAGAATTTCCGCATTCTGCGACTGGAGGAAGAATCAGGATCGAGTGAAGATCAGAGAGATCAGGATCAGGTTCAGGTTCAGGTATTTCTCTGGTAAGGATTTCTACTATTGTTTCCCGGAATTTATTCGTTTTCGTAGAAAACTCGAAATTTACAGTGTCGCGAGGTTAGAATTGGCTGAATAAGATTCTGTAAATGCTTCTGAGTAGTATTGGCGCTTTTTTCTTAACTGAATCGGAATCCATTCTCTAAATCGAACTGAAAAGATTGAAGCTTTTTCGTTTTCTTTTTCCATTATTCTATTTTAATCGAGAATACGTACGCCTCTTTAGCTATAATTTGGTTCATGTACTTTCTACAAATTAATTACCTTTAATGATATTTCGTTAAAAATATTATTTTCTTTGGTTCTTACTGCTGAATAGTTTGCAGATGAGTAGATCATCCTCAAATAAGTAAAATTTCATCATTTCTGCTATAATCATGTTTAATAATAGCTTTTTTTTCTTTTTCTTTTTTTTGTTTTTCATTTTACTCCATCATAAATTATTTTATTATCGTTCTTAAATTTTTACTCCATCAGATGTTTGTACTACAATTTTTTTTTTTTCATCAAAATTATATAAAAAAGAGAATCGAAGAAGTTTCAAAGCAGTCTTGACTGATCGCTGAAAGTTCTCAGACGCATTTTTTTCCTTGCTCTTACGACCTTGCTTGACGCATGTCTGTCTGACAATAAGAGATGGCATATTTGTTAATCTTTTCCATTTTCGATGGCATTTTCTGTTACTTTATTTGGAGGTACTTACTTGTTCAGTACATCGCGGGACCATCTTACTGTGTGACCTTCCATGAGAGAATGGTATGCTTTTATAGTTAATCGCAGCCGTCCAATGGTAGATCGTGGGTAAAGTATCTGCTTCCCTGCAGCCCATCCTTTCCACTAGATTGGTTTATCTGAGGATTAGGAATGTGCAGATACTTTGTTACGGTGTTTCTTATTTTAATTACAACGTACCTCTTATCTTCACTTGTCTCGTGATAAATAGATAAAGGAATAAATTTGATATATTTTATTATAAAAATATCAATATTCTTATTAATTACGATGATTTTGTTCTGATTTTATTTTTATTTGAATAATTCAAATATTTTAGGACCATCTTGTCATCAAAGATTTTTAACAAAAGATTTTTAAATAGTTGATATCATCATATAAATAGATTTTTATATATATGATATCATCATCATGATTGCCTAAAATGCAGATTTTTTATTTAAGCTGAAAAATTCATAGTTTTAAGTTTTTAGGAGTATTTTTTTTAACTTTTCATAGCATCACACTAATCATCAAATTACGTTGTTGCTTTTTTTTTTCACACGAATAATTTTATAAAGAGTAACTCTTTAGAATAAAATAGAAATTAAATTTAAAACTCTGATGAAATGAATTTTTTTTCCCTCTTGCGCTTTTGAGCTGAGTGATTTCATTCTATGATTGTTATTGAACTTTAATGCTTGATTGATCTAAGGCCTACTTTTATTTGACGCATATACTAATAGTCCCATGTGCTAATATATTATTGTTATAATCATTGCCTTATTTTCTTTTACTTTTTGTATTCTAGTATTTCATGTGCACCTTTTTGCTTCCCATGTTCCATTGTTTATCATTGGTTTGATTCGTAGAATGCTCCATGCACAATGGTCTAATATTAGAACTACTTAATTGTTACTTTTTCTTTTTAAAATTTGGCCTATCTTTTTTTTTAATTTACATATGAAAAACTATGGGATACCGAACATAAAACTCCCATTGATGAATCTCTACTCCTAAAGCACACTGAGGTTTGGCCACGGAGGCTCGAACCCGTGACCTTGGAGTTAATATTTATTTGATGCATTTTTGAATTGATGATTATATATATAGATATCCACCCTATAGCTTCTTATAAACTTAATTATTATGGTGGATTTTATTATAAAACTTTAACTAAATTTTTTCGTCAAAACACAAGCTGTTACAGCACTTAAAACTTTTAATCTTGAACTCGATCTCATCATCGTTATCCCTTTGTCAGTCAAGGACTATAAACTCATTTGAAAAAGCTACCTCAAAGCATCATAAACCATGCTGCTTATGCTACACGGATCCTCTATCTTGAGCAGTGGGTTTTAGACTCTCAGCTAAAGGCCGCCCAACTCCCATGGACTAATCAGGTTGCTTGTGGAATGGATTTCCCTGATTTCCCCTAAATGGGTACAAGATTAGGGAAAAGAAGAGGAATGCAGATTTTCCATATTTCTCTGATTTAATATTTATGAATATTTTCTTTCTCAAGTTCAAATTTAATTTGAGTTGTTATTTATACACTTCACTTTTCTTTTAAGAAATACTTCATTTTAAAATTTTATGTGAAATTTTCATGTTCTCCCTCAGTTTTATATGGATGAATTTTTTTTAAAAAAAAATTAAGGGGCAAAATAGTAATTTTCATACAAAATTTTGAAATGGAATGTCTCTTAAAGAAAATAGAGTGTCTAAATGACCGCTCTTTAATTTTCTTTAGAGAAAATAAATTATAGTCTCCTCTTTTTCCACTTTGCTCCTCTTTTTACTTATTTCATTTGTGTACCTTTTGTCTTTAAATTATTAAACAAATAAAACAAAGTTACTTAGAAGAATCTCCAAAAAAAGACACTTACTCATCCAAACACAGCATTCCTTCTTTTGGAAGAAGGAATATGGAAAATTTCCAGGCAATTTCTGGGTAGTTTGCTTCCCTGGGCAGAAATCAATATCAATATCCAAATGTTGATGTTTGGGTATTGTTATTACGTCGTTGTTGATTGCAGGAGTACGTTTACCCTTAGTTGCGCAAAATCCTGTATTTTTTATTCATATAACTATGTAGTTGGTTTAGAAATCTGGGGCAGTAATTGGGGTTATAGGGTATTCATGCACCGGAATGCTTGGTGCATGTGTAATTTTTACGTACTCTCATCCACGTACCATTTGGTAGGGCAAGAAACCCGACCCGACTTGATTCACTATTTATGGAACCCGACAAGACCCGACTCGAGCTATTGATCTAAAATTCTCAGCTGACCCGACCTAAATTCTAACTTGATCCGTATTTTGAATCAATTTTAATCTAATTTTAACCAGGTGAGGTCAGATTAAGTTGAAAATTTTCAACCTGATTTTACTCGAATTTCATATAAGTAAAATCGAATTTCATATAAGTTTTTGTTTTCTCGTCCTGACTCCTACCATTTGGCAATTTATTTTGGTAGTAAAAATTGTGACCAAACAGATTTTTTTCCCCAATTTAGGAGAAACACTGTCTTCTGCCTTGTACGAGGATCTCTTAAAAGAAAACCCCACATTCCATAATTCACATTGGAACAGTTTTTTTTTCTAGTAAATTGGGAATTTTGAAATTAGAAACCAGTGAAAATTAAAGTTCACCCTTCATTATTATTTTTACCAATTAATCTGAAAAATTATACTCTAAAAATATCTATATACGATAATTCAATTTAAAGAAACTTAATCAACAAAATTTAGGATGTTTGCGTCTGTTAGTTATCTGTAGTTTAAAAATTACAGAACATTGCTCTTAGTTTCGTTCGCAAAGCGGAACAATCAGAACCCTTTATTTCATGGGCCACCATGTGTGCATAAAAAATCCAAGATTAGGGCGATTTGACATTAGGTATCTACTATTTAGCTATTGATCACTCTCATGATTGCGCTTTTGTTTGAAGTTACTTTTGAATAAGCTTAAAATAAAAGTATTTAATTTGATATTTTTTTTAAATACATATATGACAAAAGATGTTACAGTGGTTTTCATCAAATTCAATGCATTGCCATCCAGGATGCCCTTTGTTTGTTTTGAGCTTGCAGGTGCAATTAATAAGTGTTCCTATTACTGTTACAATTGTTTCCAACTTGCATCGTATAGTACAGATAAGAGAAAAATGAAACATTTGCTAATATCTACTTCATTTTTAAATAAATAATTTGATAATAAATAACGGTAATTGATTCTAAAATAATATCTATTGTTATTATTATGTTTTCTACGGACGTGTGACTTGGGCCTTAACTTTAGTGGATGCTTCATTATTTTGGTGTATGACATAATGTTCGATTGAAATTATTATCCATTGCTTCTAGAAATGTGTGAATGATTGTCTCCAGTTGATTAGATAGGGGTAGACAGGACACTTCATACGGGACAACCATGGTGACACTTGATAGTCGGTGAATTTTGGAAGGTTGTGCAATTAAGAATGAGTGTTTCCCATCACACGCACGCAATTCACTTAACCATATGTGAATTTTGTTTCCTTCATCCCTAGCCGCCCGTGTTCGTATGTGGGAATCACTTATATGAGGAATTTAAAAAAATGTAAATATTTGATATTGAATTTATCCCTTTATGCATTCAAATGATAAAAAAGTTTATCACCTATTATTATAAAGTTTATCTCTATCATTTCAATCATGAGCCATTTGCTATTTATTTTTTATTATGTATAAAAAAACCTTTGGTTCATTTACTGAACCAACTCATGAGTTTGGATGACTTGGATCAAGTGTCCAGTAGGGTCCCAACCATGAGGAAGTCAATTTCGAAGTATATTACAAATTGCAACGTATATATCATACCAATATACCTTAGAGTTTGAATATATCTGCTTTCTTAATATCATAATGTATAATTGGATAATATATAGTAATATATTGCTTGATAATAGATGGCTAAGAGCAGGGGTCAAAAAAATGCCCCGGCCGATATTTCGGCCGATATACAAATATCGGCTGATAAGTTTCTCTCTCCTCCGATATTTACATTAAACCATGAAAAAACCGCAAAAAACCATGAAGAACCGTGAAAAATCACAAAAAACCGTATCGTTTTTTGTTTTTTTTTTTCCTAAAAAAAATAAAATAAATTTTAAATACCGATATTTATGCATATCAGCCGATATGGTGACCGATATTGTGGATCGAATATCGGCCATATCGGCCGATAATC
Source organism: Chimonanthus salicifolius (assembly GCA_013350335.1). Lineage (NCBI taxonomy): Eukaryota > Viridiplantae > Streptophyta > Magnoliopsida > Laurales > Calycanthaceae > Chimonanthus > Chimonanthus salicifolius. The sequence goes on along the minus strand of CM023542.1, from coordinate 45,806,381 downwards.
GTTTTGTACGACCGATTCATATCGTATCAGCCGATATCATTCGGTCTTAAAAAACCGATGCATATCGGCCGATACGATATGTATCGACTGATATTTCGACCCCTGGCTAAGAGTGTGCCGACTAGTGATTTATAATTATAAATAGTATGCATTAATCATAGAGCATTGTTGTAACTTTCACTGCCATCTATTCTTATCTATATGATATAGCAAGAAGAATGGTAATTGACATTTTTGTTGTGCCTGTTCTACAGGTCATTGAATCTATGTACATGGCGTTTTCCATTCAAAAGATTCATGTGATGTCTGTTGCCATGAAGTGACGATTTCAGCCTCTACGTTTACCAATGGAGAAAGTCCCCCTCCCCATCGTTTTCTTATTCACCAGTTTTTTTCTTTCCCTTGTTACACTGTCAACAGCCTTAACAGTCGAAACCCGAGCTCTCCTTCAATTCAAAAAGCTGTTGAAAGATCCTCTAAATACCTTGCAAAACTGGGTAGACTTTGAAACTCCATGCAATTTCTCGGGGATTGCCTGTGATCCAATCACTCATGAAGTCACTGGAATCTCCCTTGTAAATCGATCACTATCAGGCAAACTTTCGCCTTCCATTTGCAACCTTCAGAGCCTGGATTCTGTTGTATTGACAGCAAATGCTATTTCTGGCAATATTCCTCCCCAGTTGATGAATTGCACTAATCTTAGAGTCCTTGATCTCTCAGATAACAGCTTTACAGGCCCTTTGCCGGATTTATCAGGTTTGAGGGACTTAGAGATTCTTGATTTGTCAGAAAACTATCTTGCAGGGGAGTTCCCTGTGTGGGTTGGAAAACTATCTAGATTGACCTCACTTAGCCTTGCCCAGAATGATTTCGATGAGGGTGAGATTCCAGAAAGTTTGGGAAATTTGAAGAATTTGACATTGCTTTACATGGCTGGCTGTAATTTTAGAGGGGAAATACCTAGCTCAATTTTTGAGTTGACATTACTGGAGACATTAGATTTCTCCATGAACAAGCTCTCTGGTGTATTATTTCCAAAAGCAATAACCAATTTACGGAATCTCAAGAAGATTGAGCTCTATGCTAACAATTTCACAGGAGAGATCCCACCTGAGTTTGCAAATCTCATTCTTTTACGAGAGTTTGACATTTCGCATAATCAAATGTCAGGGAAATTGCCTGTTGAGATTGGAAATCTGACAGATTTGGTGGTTTTTCATATCTACGAAAATAACTTTTCTGGAGAGATACCCAGAGGGTTTGGGGATCTCCGGCATCTTGTTGGGTTCTCTATTTACAGGAATAGTTTCACTGGAGAATTTCCACCCAACTTTGGCCGTTTTTCACCACTTAACAGCATTGATATTTCAGAGAATCAGTTTTCTGGTGACTTTCCAAGGTTCTTTTGTGAGAGCAAGAACTTAACATTCCTTCTTGCATTAGATAACTTCTTCTCTGGAGAGTTTCCGGATTCCTATGCTGATTGCAAGTCTTTGGAGAGGTTCAGGATAAGTCAAAATCAACTGTCTGGAAAGATTGCAGATGGGATATGGGGACTACCTAATGCGCAAATCATTGATTTTGCAGATAATGGTTTCATTGGAGGGATATCTTCAGAGATAAGGATTTCAACTAACTTGAATCAGCTGTTTTTACAGAACAATAAATTTTCTGGTGCGCTTCCATCTGAGCTTGGGTCACTTCCCCAATTGCAGAAACTTTATGCCAATAACAACTCCTTTTCAGGTAAAATCCCATCTCAAATTGGAAAGTTGAAACAGCTAACTTCATTGCATTTTGAAGAGAATTCATTAAAAGGCGAGATACCCTCTGAATTCCGCAAATGCACTAGATTGGTTGACCTGAATCTCGCAAAAAATTCTCTAACTGGTGATATTCCTGAAGTATTGGTTGAATTGAGCTCTTTGAATTCTCTAAATCTATCATGGAACATGCTTTCTGGTTTGATTCCTGAGAACTTACAGTCGTTGAAACTAAGTTCCATTGATTTCTCTGGAAACCAGTTATCTGGAAGTATTCCTTCAGAACTTCTGATGAGTGCAGGAGATAGAGCATTTTCGGAGAACAAAGGTCTCTGTGTTGACCAAAAAGTTGATAATGGAAGAAACTCCGAAATTGGTGTTTGCAAGCCAAACAACACCCACAAGCGTATGACAGAAAATAAATTGTTTTTGGTTTCCATCATATTATTGGCCATAGTTGGCGTTTTAGCTGGATTGATTCTTGTTAGTTACAAGAGCTTCAAGTTTGATGAATCTTGCAAGGAAAATGATCTGGAAGGAGGCCCCAAGAAAGATCCTAACTGGAAACTTGAATCTTTCCATCAATCGGAGTTTGATGCTGAAGAATTATTTAATTTGGAAGAAGAGAACCTGATAGGGAGCGGAGGTACAGGGAAGGTTTATCGCTTGGATTTGAAGAAGAATGGAGGAACAGTCGCTGTGAAGCAACTGTGGAAGGGAAATGAGGTGAAAGTTATGATGGCAGAGATGGAGATTCTTGGGAAGATAAGGCATCGGAATATACTGAAGCTTTATGCATGTTTAACAAGAGGAGAATCAAGGTTTCTGGTTTTTGAATTCATGGTTAATGGGAATCTGTCTCAAGCTCTTCGTAGGGAAATCAAGGGTAAACAACCAGAGTTGGATTGGAACCGACGATATAGGATTGCTTTGGGTGCTGCGAAGGGTGTTGCGTATCTCCATCATGATTGTTCGCCTGTTATCATTCACAGAGATATCAAGTCTTCCAACATTCTACTCGATGAGGATTATGAAGCAAAGATTGCTGATTTTGGAATTGCAAAGATGGCTGAGGATCCTCTGGGGGGTTCTGATTCAAGTTGTTTTGCTGGAACTCATGGCTACATTGCTCCAGGTGAGTTGAAAAGGCTATCTCCAATGTGCGGCTTCTTGATTCTGGTGTACCATGGATTTGTAAAAGAAATTGCTTTTGTTTTACTTTGATTTTGAAGTTGCTTTTAGTATCTCTTTCAGTTTGATTATTAAAACTTAATTGAAAACTTAAATTTTAAGGGAAACAAGATTTTTTGGGGTATACACATATAAATAAACATTCCTGAAATATGAACCTTAAAAAGTTTTTATGATATGGCCAATGAGGCCCCACTATAGTTCATCTCTTTTGAAAACCAGTACCTCCTTGGTTAAAGTCTCTCTAAAACATCCTTGGCCTCTAAAAATGTTGTGAAGTAAAACTATGTTTGCTCAAGTGTCATTGACGATTCTCATCTTCTTTTCAGAACTTGCATACTCACTCAAGGTGAGTGAGAAGAGCGACGTATACAGTTTCGGTATTGTTCTATTGGAATTGATAACTGGAAAGAATCCCATTGAATCTGAGTATGGTGAAGGAAAAGACATCGTCTATTGGGTTTCAACGCAACTGAATGACAAAAGAGATATGATCGAAGTTCTTGATCGGAGGGTGTCACAACACTATGAAGATGAAATGATGAAGGTCTTGAGGGTTGCTCTTATGTGCACTAAAAAGCTTCCATCTCTGCGCCCTACCATGAGAGAGGTTGTAAAGATGCTTATTGATGCCGATCCTTGCATAGTAGCAAGTTCGGAGAAGAATTCTGGTAAATATTGACCTTTTTTGTGTGACTTTTTGTGTTTTAATGGCTGTGTACCTTCCTGCTAGTGCAATTTTTATGTTTAGGTAATTTTGAGTGTTGCTCAATGCATCACGCGTGCCATATTCAGTCATTTCAAAGTAGTAGGCAGTTGGCAATTATATGATTTGAAAGTGTGTTTAAATGAACATATTGGCTATCTGTAAAAATTGGGATCATGGGCATATAGCTCTTTTTTTTTTTTTGGAAGTGTTTATATTGTGAAACAACTCTATCCCCGCTCTCTTTCTCACACACACACTATTATATTAGAGTGCATTTCTTTTAGTAGACATTTTTTTTATGACAAAAGTGTCCAAGCATCTCACTTTTATTGAGACAGGTGACATTTTTAAACTGACTAATCCTTGAGGCATGTGCAGTCCTTCCAATTCCCTACACATCGGATCCACAATTGTGGAGTGCCCCTAATCAGATTCGAGACCTTATTTCTTGAGACGGGCTTCTTGACCGTTAGACTAACCCCTTGGGAGGTTTTTACCGGACATTCTTCATATTGCCCATTTGGTAACTGGGACATTTGTAACAGTTGCAAGTTGAAATTAGAAAATTGACCTGCTACAATTAGCTATCCAACAATAGGTACTGATTACATCTACAGATGGTTTGACAATAATTATAACAGCGGCATTTAGAACTGTTAAAATTCTTCATACTGTCAATTTGTTCCAAATTGTGTTTCAAATGATGATCAGAATGGTGGGAGTTATAAACTGTTTAGGCATTTGAGCTATGACCAAAAAGAAAAATGAAACACTACTTCTACACAATGATACTCTGCATATTGTTCACACTTCTTTTCATGATCAGTCATCTACATGAAAACTCAAGTAATTTTGGCCTTGGTTGGTGGAAGAGGATTGATCGTTTGAACAGTGAATTTAAATGTTTGGAAGAGAAGCTTTTGGCACCCTTAAATATTTAACTTCAGTACACAATAGAAGAACACTTTCAAAAGGGATATGCAACTTTCATATCTCAAATTGGGATAAATCCTTACAAATTACCAACCAGAAGAGGCCAGCAAGCCAGCCTTGAGGTGTAAATGGTAGCCAACTGGAAGATTCAGAACCTGGGTTAAGCGAAAATGGAGTCTTTGTTGTATGGCCAATGTCAGTCATGGTCAAACTTGATCTTGATTTTGGTTACAAATATCATGAGTGGAATGTCTATTTATAAAAATTGAAATATATAGTTGCTGAAAAGAAAATTACAGTTGTCAAATATTTTGAAAGGTTGTCAGTAAAGAACCTATCCTTTCTTCCCATGGCACAACCACAGAATCTAAAGTAAGAACTATAATTACATCCATTAAGCCCAAATTCAACAAACATGTACTTATCTCAATTTTGACAGGGGGACCAACACCAATGGTTTCATTTTTATAAACAATCATTAAATGTTTATTATTGCAACTATAAAGGGCTAGGTTGAGAGGTTATATGAGTGTAAAATAAGCATTCACTCCCTAAAGAAAAAATTGCCGAACCTAATTATTAATGCCAATATAAATGGGAAAGTTGGATTTTGACTATGATGGCTATGATGTTGATTCTATGTATTGGACCCACCACCCAACCTTGTGTAGTCTCAGCACACCACAACACACACAGAGAGAGAGAGAGAGACTATTAAATGGTGAGTATATTCCAATTGTGATCAAATATGGATCTTGCTCCACAACAAGAACAATAAATGTGATCAATACAAACTGGTGAAAAAGAGACATAGGCAGACCCCACATAAATTTTCACTATTTGCAAATGATCTCCAAGTGTTGAAGCTTGTTGTATGACTTGCAAAGAATTCTAGCCAAGTGTGTGAGTGAAAGCTTGATTATCAAAAGTCTTGTATTCTTTTTGTATTCAATTCAAGTAAGTGCATTCTTGGTGTTTCATCTCTTTCTCAATCTTGTGTTCAAGTTTGTGTGTGGTTTGGTTTTATCACATTAGTCCAAAGAGTGACAAAATTAGTGGTAAGACTGACTTGCTTGACAATGAACTGTTCGAGTGAGTGTCGCACAGGCTAAATCAAGAAAGTATCCATGCTAGTCCGGTGACACTTCTCACACTAAACAATAGAAATAACAACTATGATAAGCAAAATCTATTGATTTCATTTTTTGTGGAAAAAGAAATTATTACTCTTTTCATTAAGTGGCAAAATTGTTGTGCTTTAACAAGATGGTATACAGAATAGAAGATACTACTGCATTATGGAGTGAAGCAGGCACGTGTCCCATTATCTCCATCTTGTTGCTTGTGTCTTGTATTAAACTGGTTGGAGGAAATTACCAAAATATACTTCCAGAACAACTTTACACCAATGTCAGAATAGGCTGAAGATTTGAATATCATTTGATGCGTATAGAAAACAATGCAGAAAAGAAGGCCTCAAATTCAAGGGGGGAAAACTTAGTGCTTGAATATCAATAACTTCTAACAAACTTACAACTAATGCTTTTCCTATTTAATTCAATGAATGATGGTAGATGCCACAGATGGTGAATCTGCCTTCGCCTTTTGCTCCAGCAGAGTAGTCAGTGCAGCATCAATCTGTGCAAACACATCTTCTTTGGGGACATTACCATTTACCTGCAAATAATACAGAAGAAAAGACCTATAAAACCCATGGTTTAAAAACACATGGTTTTAACCGACACTCATTGTCCGTGTGGCCATCTTTGGTGGTTTCGTGGGGTTGTGCTGGCTTCGAGTCTTAGTACAGTGAAAGTGTACGAAAAAAACCCCATGGTTTAAAAACACAACTCATTGCCTCACTGAGTTGGGTGATAAATTTGGGACAATCTTGGCTCCCAGACGCAATGAACTTTCTATAATAATATCTAGGAAGTTGGAAAATTAAGACTATAGAAAACATTTTGTAAATCAATAGGAGTGTAACCTTAACATTAAAAAGAGATGGAAACACAGTGAAAAGATGTGTGTGTGCGCGTGAGAGAGGAAGAAATAAGAGAGAAATTGTTTGAGGAAAAAGAGAATCAATGTGTATCAATTGTGTGTGTGTGTGGGTGGGGTGGGAGAGAGAGAGATTTACCACTGCAATTGCACCTAAATGAACATCTCTGCCTCCCTCGTAGTTGTTGAGAACAAAAAAAAAGGGAAAAATTTGTGGGCTCTTAGAGTTTTCCCCTTCTTTCTCGACAAAATTTTATTTTTCATTTTAGATATAAGGCTCAGCTGAATATTTCATGTTGAGTTGAGTTCACCAAGTTTTTCTCCAAGTCTAACAACCCAGCTGAATCTTGTAGGGATCTCAAAGGGCACTAAGCGGAGTCCAGTTGAGTCAAACCGAGTTTTTTTTTTAACTATGAGAAAACCATATCATTTAAAAACTCAAAAAATTGGGTTAGTTAGATTTCAATTCAATTTAGTCAACAATTTTTTACCAGTTTCTGATCTTTCAAAAGAAAAGGAAAAAAAAAAAAAACAGTTTCTGAAAAACTCAAAAAAGGGGAAAGTTATAAACTGTACTGAATTTCGAATCAAATAGGAGTTTTGAGTTTTGAACTATAGATAAAATTAAATACTGCTATCAGTAGCTAATAAAATGAAATCTACTAATCATATATATCAATATATATTGTCAGACATATAGAATAACCTACAATGCTTACTAATCCACAAGGACCATTCAAACTATTAAAGAAAAAGCATCCCCTTTCTTTCCTCGAAGAAAACAAACAATAAAATCATGAATTTTTTTGCTTGGGTGATCAAAAAGTGAGGTTTTCAACTTTTATTGGTAGAAGAAAGCAATGTTTTAAAATCTGGACCATTCATTGAACCGTTTAAGGCTCTAGATTGGTCTAACTAGGTTCAACTGGATCGTACAAACCAGAAAAAAACCATGATATAATATGACTTCAAATATACAACCTTAACCACAAAATAAAGAATTTCAAGTGCCATCTATTTTCATGAATTAAAATAAAATAAAGAGTAAAAATGCTTTTTTTAAGTTGCTACGTTTAAATAAATATAAATATTGCATTTCATTTAAAATGATTAATAATTCTCGAAATATCACATCTTATTCATTTTTGTGTAGAAATTTACACTTGCCATACTAATGGTCCTATTGGAGAGTCAAAAAGGTGAAACAGCATGACTGAGAGAGGGCCAGAGGAGTTGGACATTTGGGTGAAACCGATACAACTGAGAGACGATAGATGGGGAGGGACAGAGTCACACAAAGATTTAAAGAGTGTGTGTGTGTGTGTGTGTGAGAGAGAGAGAGAGAGAGAGAGCAGAGAAAAACCCATTTTCACCATCATCGGATGCAGATTGCTTCGGATTTTAGGGTAAAATTTAAAGGTTAAGTAAAATCCTAAAATCAAAAAAGATTTTTTTTACTTAAAAAACAAAATAGGTTTTGAAATAACTGTCCAGTTTTTCCAATCCGAATGATTTAACGATTGGACCACCAGGTTAAAGTGGCTTTCTGTTAGGAACAAACCATACCGCTGCCCAGACCACTTGCCGTGCCGGTTCCAGTTCGACCCGGTTCAACTGGGTGGTATAGCTCGGGTTTTAACATAGTGGGACTTTTAAAGAGTGAAGGAAAATTGATAATTACAAGGAATGAAAAAACATGGAAAACAGCAAAGAATGTAGAACATGAATTTTGATGGGTGGAGTTGAAACTTGAAACTTAAAAAATTAATACAAGATAGACGGGAAAATTGGCTATGATGATGATGATGACATAAAACAAGAGTAAGGGTTTAGGATTCATGACAAACATAATTTAACATCAGAATTTGGTATCTTTCTTCCTATAAACATAATCAGTAAGAAGAACAGTACTTCACATACCTTCAGTAATATATCTTCATATATTCCAATAACAGCTTCCACATTCTGATGGTAAGTTTTGAGTCGTAACTTTACCTTGATAATGGGAAGAGAAAATGACATCACCAAACATTTAATCCCAAAAAGTTCCAGTAAATTAGCATGAATCAATCATGGATGAAAGAATCTAAGATAGCTTATGAGTATATAATGTCAGCCAAGGCCTTCCCATAAAATAGAAATAGATTTGTGAACTAATAAAAACATACCTTTTCTTCAGTATCGTCAAAGCGTTGTGTAAGCCTGGCAGCAATTTCTTCAGTCTCTGGAGGAAAATATTTAAGATGGTATATCTTTCCAGTAACAGGATCTAGCCTTCGGCCTACTACTCTCTGAACAAGAATCTCTTCAGGAACCTACAACAATTGACATGCTCATTAAGCTCAGCAGGTTACTCTGTCTAGGTGGGTGAATCCAATAAAAGAAAATGGAGAACTAAGGACAGCATAGAAAGTCGCTTTTGGGGATCATCTGAACTCATCTACTAACAGATATTAGTACTAGCGAGACAAGTGACATGCAAAATGGAACCAAATTCATAGAAAATGTAGCATATTGTCAAGTGCTAATATTTTATTTTATTTTAGTACAAAGGGGGGGAAATCTCCTTGAAACTCCTGGAGTTAAGTTAGTTCTCCTAAAACCCCTCCTTCGAGTGACGTCCCGCATTCACACAGGATATCCACCGGTTAACGCCACGGGGACTCAAACTAGCAACCTCTCACTTCCTGAGGCGAGAAGTTACCAATTGAACTATCCCATGTTGGGTTTGCCAAGTGCTAATATGCCATATAGAATGTAGAAAAGCAAAAAATAAAGCAATAAAAATGTCTTCAGAATCGTTCTCATATCACACTTAAACCATTATGTGTGGATGCATTTCTGACCAGCATTTACCTCTGCCATGCACAAGAGGTACAGGAGTCTCAAGATTCCCATAAGTAGAAACGCCCCGAAAACCCAAAAGCCCGAGAATTCCAGCCCAAGCAAAATAGGGCTTGAGCATTAATTTATAGACCAATTGTAATCAGATTCAGGTTCAGACCTAAAAGATAAACCTGTTTATAAAAACCAGGCCAGATTTAGACATATCAATGCTCAAGCCCGAAGCCCAATATCGGCCCAAATATGTCATGTATTTCAACAAAAAATCATGTAATCCACTAAAAATCAACTATACAAATTGCAAGTAGACTCGATGGGCTAGAAGTAGACCAAATTTCAGCCCGAAATTCAATTGATAGCCACTTTATCTTAGTGGTCGAAATCATTAGTTGTACCAAATTGCAACCCAAAGTTCAATAGAACCACTTGATCTTAGTGGTCGAAATCTCTAGGTGCCCTTTAAGGTTAAGTGGTTAGCAATTGAATTTTGTACTGAAATTTGGTACACTTGTAGCTCATCAAATCCAATTTCAATGCTAGGTTATTTTTTTACCTAGAATCGATGAAAATTCAAAAAAATAAAGGAAAATGGACAAGATACTATGATATACATGTTCCTCCTACTCGAGCTTTTTGTCGGGCTCTTCAGGCTCAATCTTGAGCACATCTCTTTGTGGACGTAAATTTCAAGTCCTTAAAATTTTTTTTTTGAAAGTTAATTCAAGTCCTTAAAATATTGAGTCCGTAAATTGAATTTAATTGATGAAATGTGGGCACAATGTTCTAAGTATTGGTGCTCAATGGGCCCAGCACCCTTTGTACAAATGAAACAACTTTGAGCAAGAATTACATTGTGTTCAACGAAATGAAGCTCAAATGAAAGAAATGTCTACTTTACGCTTTCTTGAATATGTCTTAGGTGGGGTCCGTCGACTTGATCCACTTGATGGAGGTAATGATATTGGAGGTGTTCTCAAATTAGTTTTACAAATCACAATTGTGTTGAAAGTTCAAGTGTCCATGGGAAGAACCCAAACCACACTTATATGAGAATGTTAAAGTGTCCACGGGAAGAACCCAAACCACACATATATGAGATGATGTTAAGTGCCCTTAGAGGTAATCTCCAAACCACACTTCAAGTTGATGAAGAAAAGAGACTAAGAGCCTTGGATCTTGGATCTTCAAAAAAGCATGAATCTCTCCCAAGATCAAAGATCTCACACTATTCCTCTAGAAGGTTTTTTTTTTTTTTTTGAAAGACCAAGGCGTCCAAGTATCTTAGAGCACCTAACTAATCATTAGGGCATGTGCAAACCTCCCCTTGGAAACTCCTCTCCCAAAAGACTCTTGCACTCCCAAGCCTCCTCATAATTATAGGTAAAGGCTTACTCTTGGATGAATCAACTCACGGATGGGTTTATCTGTGAGTTGCACTCATGAATGAATCCGTTTGTTAGTTAAACTCGCGGATCGATTTATCCGTCAGTTGCACTCACTGAATGAATCTGTTTATGAGTTGAACTCACAGTCAGTTGCACTCACAGATGAATTCATTTTTGAGTTGAACTCTCAACTTCATTCACCTACCAATCAAACCTACAAATAGATTTTCCGCAAGTTGAATTCACAGATGAATCTAACTGGGAGTTGGACTTGCGAATGGATTTTTCCACCAATTGAACTCTTGGATGAATCTATTGCACAGATGTCGACCCAAGAGGGGGGGTGAATTGGGTCAATGGCAAACTTTTCTCTCCCTTGATTTACACAGATTGGAATGCTAAGAACAAATATAAACAAGTATAAGCACAACACACCAATTTAAAGCACAAATAAATAGACAAGGTAAGAAGAGATGGAGAGATTGAACCCGATATTTTTACGAGGTTTGGCCCATAGCCTACGTCTTCGCCCCAAGTGCACCACCTGAGGATTCACCTCACTACTGCTTCTCCTTCACAGGTGGAGAAGAAACCTTTACAACGCCTCTCTCTCTCTCCTTCAGTAGGGTTACACTAACCCTTTACAACAACTTTTGCACAGATAAGATGAATGGGTTTACGAGGTTAAGCACAGGGGTAACTCTTCATAAGATAATGTTGGATAAGGCTCACTAAGAGTTACTCAAAATGATTTACAGACAACTCAAAGTATGATGATCTAGTATAAGCTGAGCTTGAGAGGATATCAAGTGTGTTTTGTAAGGTGTATTGGATAGTCCTCTCTTTGATTCTTAATGATCTCAACCGGGGATTAAAGAGATCAAATACTCAGGTTTTCAAGTATTCAAATGTAATGTTGATTCAAGGGTGTGAGAGAGTTTTCTTCTTCATCAATGCTTGCTTTTATAGTAGAGATTAGGAATATAACCGTCGGCAAGCATTGAATGCACACGTGATTGTTGGGAGGGATAATAAATGCATTCTAGATTTTATCGTTGCTGGAGACCGGCAGCCCTCTCCCAAGTAGCAGTTGCCCGCTATAGCCCTTTGTCCCAATTTCGAATTTCAAACATAAGGACTGGTCGTCCGCTGCACAGAGACCAGCAAGCCAATCTTAACTGGGAGCATAGATAGTTTACAATCACATGGACCGGTCGCTCGTTCATCCAGGAACGGTGGTCCGCTCTTTTTTTTTTTTTGAAACATTAACGGCTTAGATTCCATAAAATAAGAGAGAAGTACAAAAGAAGGATCTGAGTATAGGAGAAGTATACTCAGAAACGAAAAAGACAAGAAACATAAATACAAGAGAAAACAATAGAAATAGAAAAGATACATCCAAAAAACCACCCCGCACCAAATACAAAGGGGCGCCCAAACCCCCTAGCTTCCAATGCTGGCCAGAGGAAAAAATTCCAAAGCCGGCATTTGTAAATGAACACCAACTTTTACCAAATCAAGGTGTATAAGTGAAAGTGATGCCACCCATTTTGTACAATCTCCAAATGTCCCTTACAACACAAAGCAACCTCCACGGGGGGGATTTCTTATTACTAGCCCAAGAGATGGCATTAGTTGAGTCACTTTCGATAATGAGATTACCACTCTTAAATCTAGACCAAATCTGAATTGCTCTCCTAATTGCTCTCAGTTCAGCCTCATTTGAATCCATTGATCCAACTGATTCGGAAAAAGCTGCTGACATTCTACCCCTATCGTCATGAAGCACTCCACCAATTCCTGCCAACCCTGGTTTGTCCCTAGCTGCACCTTCCACATTGAATTTACATGATCCAAGGGGAGGCGCATCCCACTTGACCAAGCGCTGGCCAATTCTACGAATCCCTTTTATACACCCATCTCAAAACAAATAAAAATCCTCTAGAGTTAGGCCCCTAAATTCCTCACACAGACAACCAACCAATCACCTGCCACTTTGCCCTCTCAAACACATCTCTAGGACTCGCTTTTTTATCCTCAAAGATCCTCCCATTGCGCTCTTTCCAAATGGTCCAAAACACTGCAAACGGAACCATATTCCAAGCCATTCTTTGTCTACCTCTAAAGGGGCCCCCCATCCACGCCACCAATAACTCCTCAACTCCACCACCTAAAACCCACGTACATCCAAACAATCCCAAAAACGGTGGTCCGCTCTTAACTGAGTGCATTAGATGTTTCTTGTTTTTCGGTCCGGTCATCGCTCATACATGGGCGGTGACCCGCTCTTGAGTCAAGGCATATATTGATTTTCTTCCCAAGAATCAGTCACACGTTCTCAGGGCACCAATGGCCCGTCCAGTTTTTATATTTTTGGGCCTTTCTTGAGTCATGGGACAATGTTCTATGGACCTAACCAATGTATCTAGTATGAGGGCTTTGAGGTCCTAAAGTCCAACTAAGGTCAATCTGAGCCATGATGAATCAACATTGAGTAACTTTACAAGTTATGATCCTAAACACACACGACTCGACCCCAAGGACACAGACTTGATCTTCATAGTCTTCAATCTTGTGAGCACTTCAAATCTGGAGCCGGTGTTCATTCATCTCATGCCATTCATTCTTGAGTTTTCGAAGTCCATGAGATGATCAGTCTTTTGTGTTTGACTATGAAGGGACATAAGCACTTGATCTTCAATGATTTTCTTCATGAGGCTTGATTTCCATTTGATCTCCAGTATTCTTCATATATATTGACCTTGGATAGGATCTCTTGATATGGATATCTTGATATCCAATACATGTCTTTGGGTGCACATGTCCAGGTATAATGCTCATACATGTATATCAATCTTGTTCTTAAGATGTTACGCTCAAACACACATGTTAGCCCATTACATCAATGATTTTGTTATCATCCAAACATCACTTGTAATCATGGGATAAAACCCTTGGGGCTAACAGAATCCAACTGGGAGTTTGATGTGCACATAGATTTTTCCGCCAATTGAACTCTCAGATGAATTGACTGGGAGTTGGACTTACAGATGGATTTCTCCGTCAGTTCAACTCTTGGATAAATGCAACTAAGAGTTAGACTTGTGGATGGATACTTGCGCCAGTTGAACTCTTAGATGAATCCAACTGTGAGTTGAATTCACAAATAAATTTATACACATGTTGAATTGTCGGATGAATTCGACTGTGAGTAATGGGCCTTGATCCTTGATCATAGTTGGCCACAAATATCTTTTGATCCATCCATCCAATCAACGGTCGGTAAATTGTGTTGGAGATCAAACATATGGATCTTCGAAATGGACTTGATCTTATGGTCATCAAGCCATCAAAATTGAACGAATCCCATATCCTTTGATCTATACATTTGATTGTTGATCTGTAAATGGTGAGGGAGATCTAACACATGGATCTTCAAAATGGACTTGATCTTGTGATCCTCGGGCCATCAAAGTGGTCCAAATCCTATATTTTTCAACTCAAACATCAGGCCATCAATCCATGCGTTGTGATGGAGATCTAACACATAGATCTTTGAAATGGACTTGACCTTATGGTCATCGGGCCATCAAAGTGGATTCAATCCTATATCCTTCAATTCACACATCCAATCATCCTAACACATGGATATTCTAAATGGATTGGATCTTGTGATCATCGAGCGATTAAAGTGGTTTAAATTCAATATCTTTCAAACCATACATCCAATCGTTGATCCATATGTTGATAACACACGGATCTTCGAAATGGACTTGATCTTGTGATCATCATACCATCATGAGTGGGACACAACTTATATCTTTCAATCCACCCGTCCAACCATTGATAAGTAAGTTGCAAGGGAGATCTAACACTTGGATCTTCAAAATGGATTTGAACTTGTGACCATCGTGCCATCATGAATAGACCACAGATGAAATATTTTGATCCATGCCATCCAATCAAGGATTGATGAGTTGTAGCACCATGCTTGGACTAAAATATGTCATTAATAAATTTTAATACTTTCTTTGATGCACTAGTGGCCCACTTTTGATCAATTGCACCATAGAAGGTCTAGATAGACATATTCTTTCATGAGTTTCACTCTCTTATTGGATTTTGATATGTCTTGTATGCTCAAACCATTAAGGCTCAAGTGCATGATAAGAAACAATTTTGCAAAAAAATTTAGTGTCAACAATCTTAAGCTCATGTCACACTAGGGCCTGGGCTTCCATATTTTAAATCAAGCTCGACCTTGGAGGAGCAAAGGCCCGGTCAAGCATGGCCCATTGCCATCCCTACCCATAAGGTACATCATCAATCAACTCCCTATTAAGTTCCAACATGGGTTCTTCAAGATTCTCGATGTGGAGAAACTGGTCAAACTATTAACCTACGTTGCTCGAAGTAGCAAACTGGAGCACCTGATGTAGCCACATGATTATACTGGAAAAGAAATTTGTTAATACCAAATAAATGACAAAAGCATCAGGTGAAAAAGGCTTACGAAAAATGTAGTCTTCGGATGCTTCTGAGTTCTGATTTTGCAACTCAGAAACGGTTGCTGAAGTTGCTGTTGCAGAATTTTGGAAATGCCAGTATGAAGAATTGAACGATGAGAAGTGCAAGGAACTACAGGAGAAGGGAAACCAATAAAGACTTGGAATTATGTCTCAGAAAGAGAATCTCAAAAGCTGACTTCAACCAGATAGGATAAGGCTTCCGATAATGATTAATTATGGGATTCTCATAAGAATTCATAAATCAATGAGGGTTATTTCCTATCGGTGATGGTTTTTAACAGTTTAAGAAGAATAATGGTCCATGAAGAAAAGAAAGAATTCACCCATCAAAATGACAGCCCCTGATACAACTAACCCAGATCAAGAAGACCTCCAAAACGAAAATCAACTGTTTGTGAATCCTTCCTTGGTGACAAACAAACCGATCACTGTTGAACATTATGGAACTAGACCTCATGCCATAGGATACTCTAGAGAGTATGAATGCTAAACCTCATGAATATGAAATTAAACGTTAGTATCTTTACAAGAAAAGCCTATAATCTACGTCCCTGCATATTTACAATAACCTATAGCACCTCAAGTTACTTTTCAAAGCGAAAATTTCATTGGTAATACTAAAGTCTCCAACAACCATCTCTTCCTAGAGTCCATGAGTGACACATTTCCAAGTCCACTCCACAATAAGCATCCTTGGAATCAATATTTCATAATCATCAATGAGATACAAAATTCAAGCACTTGGCATGAATGACATTTAATAATATGAGGAAAAGAGAGTAATTAACCACAAAGGTAGACGAGACAAAATGTCAGTTTACCATAACTGGATCTTTTTTAAGTGCTGAACTTACATCCAGGAAAATAAAAAGATCAGGTCTGATCTCAAGGTTTTCGAGAGCAGTAGTTTGCGATAAGCTCCGTGGATATCCATCTAAAAGCCAGCCATTTTCTTGGGCATCCATTTGCAATAGACGCTCTTTCACCATCTAAATAATTTAAAGCAAATCAGCACAAAATTTAACGACGAAGGTGAATGATGATCAGGGAAAAAGCGATCAGTCTACCGTGACAACTATTTTATCTGGAACCAATAGTCCTTTCTCCATATATTCTTTGGCTTGTTTTCCATTCTCACTTCCAGCTGCAATCTCTGCCCTTAGAAGATCACCAGCAGCAATATGCACCAGTCCATACTGCATATATAAGGACCATTTTTTTACTTCATGAGGTGACAGAAGGAATTATAAATTAGAAGCCAATCATTCATACATAGCAGCATTAGAAGGAAGAAGAAACAACAAGAAAAAAAATGACAGAAAAAACTTACATGCATTACTCAATAAAACATCACCTGGTGCTTCAAAGGAAATGATCAAACTAGAGAAGTATATCTTCAAAAACTTCTGAAGCGCCTAATGTTGGTCTCGTCCGCAAAGGAGTCGTTTTATTGCTTTCTCTTCATCTTTTCTTTTATTATTATTTGGAAGGGGAGGAGGAGGTGGGGTGCCAATGTGAAAATTCTCTCAATAAACACATTTACCAACTCAGTAATTCGCATTGGAACGAATCTACAATCCTCCTTTATGATTGGACCAAACACATCCTAAATTAAGAACTCAGCATACCAAATTAATTTGATTTTTAACTATAGTATATGCATAATGTTCTCATAACTTTTTTTCCTGAAAGACAATAATGTTCTGATATCTGAAAATATTCCTGGTGGTCAATCATAGCTTTTCAATCAACAGCCCTTGAAGAATGAATTAGCAAAGCAATCCACATTCAATAGAAAATAAGATGCCATTGTAAAAATGGGTCTACATCTGTAGCACTCTCTTTAGCACTGCATCAATTTAAAAAACACTATGGACATGGTACATGGCACACTAGGTCCTATCATATAAATGGCATAGATAAAATGACAATTGACATGTCAAATTCAAAGGCTAAGGTATTATATATCAGAGGATAACATAGCTTCTTGCAAGAATATAACATACATAGTAATTAAAATTTGATTGATCCAAGTTTTATAGTTTTTGGATTAGGGATGGAAATTAGGTCCAAATTCCCGAAGGCCCAAGTGATCCAGCCCGAAGAAAAGAGGGCTTGAGCATGTATTTTCCCCAATTCAAATCTGGCTTGGGTTGGGCATTGAAAAGAAGTTCGATTAAAAGAAAGGCCGGGCTCAGTCTCATTATGTTCAAACCTGAAAACCCAAGCTCATCTTGAAAACTGATACTTTAGTAAAGTAGTTAATACATGTGGTTTGCCAAGGTTAAAAGGCAAAAGCATAGGCTAAAAACCCAAGGAGTGAATGGGGAATTGAAAGCCCCAAAGCCCCACTTTTCCAACTCCATCCATCATTCTTCATTTTCCTGGTTTCTCTAGCAGTACCAACAAATGCTTCCAAATCCCTACTTCTTTGTCTTCTATGAATTGTAGTTGTGAACACCTATCTCTTTAAATTTTTCTTCCCTCCCGTGAAACCTTTGTTTCTCTTCTTCTTCTTCTTCGACTTTTGGGCTTGTCAGGATATCACTTGTATTTATCTATCGATCAAACTATTTCCCAATCAAAACCCATATTCTTCCTTGTCCCTCTTTCTTCCTTCTATTCTAGCGGCCTCAAGCGGTTGGGCTCGTCAGGATATGGTGACGAGGACATCATCAGCAACATGTGGCAACAAATGAAGATGGAATCCATGAAGAAAATAGCCAAGAAAATTGAAGAGGAACCTAAATTGCAGGAAATTTTTGTCGTGCAAAAGTGGGCTCAATATGGCTTCCATTGGGTAGGCTCACAGGCTGGTGTATTGGGTTGGGCTTTCAAATCCACTACGAGAGAACCAATTTACACCAAAGGAAGTGGTCCATTTGCTGACCACAAGGACGAGTGACGAGATGAGAAGAAAAGAAGGATAGAGCTCCACAACAACATTGCATGGCATTCTTATCTCTTTATGGACCAATTTAGAAAAAGAATCCTCTTTTAAGCAAGCTTTGGGCGCCACCTCGTTTCTATTCAGTATTTTTCAAATTTTTGTTTTATTTTTATTTTTAGATAGGATAATGTCACTCAGATTTGACAGAAAACATGGTGTAACTTTGCAAACATATTTGATATACCAAACGATATCGGATTTTCATAAAATTGGATTCATTC
Source organism: Chimonanthus salicifolius (assembly GCA_013350335.1). Taxonomy (NCBI): domain Eukaryota; kingdom Viridiplantae; phylum Streptophyta; class Magnoliopsida; order Laurales; family Calycanthaceae; genus Chimonanthus; species Chimonanthus salicifolius. The sequence goes on along the minus strand of CM023542.1, from coordinate 45,787,852 downwards.
GAAATCTTATTCAATAACCTTTCCAACAAGCTCAAATTGTACAATTCCAACATACATAGACGAAGTTATGACTAGTTTTATAACCAAGTGTTAGAGAGTTACAAGAAAGTTTATTTTTGTTGAATTTTTGTAGGCAATGCAAGAACTAGGAAACCCTAATTCATGTAAGCCTAGGAGGAGATCTTTTTCCTGTTTTTACTGCATCTAAACCTCTATAAATTGGAGGCTTAGTTGACCATTGTAAAACACACAAATTTGATTGAAAAAAATAAATAAATAAAGCATTGGCTGCTTGTCGCTCCAAGAATTGGTTAGTTCATGTTTGATTTGAATTTCAGCTTTTCAAATTGTCTTTAATTAAGTTGATGCTTTCAATTTTTTTATTTTATTGTATGGAATTCGAATTTTGTTTGCATATTGCACAATTATTTTGTGTGAATTTCAAATTGAATTGAAGCCTAAGTCAAGGTTATTCCAGTGAGAATTGTGACCTAGGTGAGAGTAGGACCTTTGGATTTTCCCGTTGAGTGAAACTTCTTTGGTTCCTCTAATCGATTTCCAAAGTTCCATGAGATTAGTTTTAGGTGATTAATTTGATTTTCCCACCATTTGTAGCTTCGATTTCCTAGAGAGGTCAAATCTTATTCTTCTTTGTGGCTTCGAGTCATTGGACCTTGTTGTGGGACCCAATTATATGTCTAGATTCAATGTATATTGCAAGTCAACACAATAGATTGTAATTAGGATAACCCACAACAGACCTAACATTTAAACTCCACATTTGGAGCCTTTTACTGTACCCATATATTGTGACCAAACCTTCTTTAGTCTTTCTTTGAAGCTAGGCTACATCAGTCGGTGATCAGAGCAGAGATATTAGCATCTCCTGCCGAGTACCTCTACTTTGTGGTGGCAGGTAGACAAACCAAGCGAACCCAAGGTGTTGAGGTTGATCTTGATAAAGATGCAATAATTGAAGAACTTAAAGATACATTAATTAAAGAACTTCAGAAGAAGATCGCAAAATTAACAGTGAGATCTAGATCTGCAGCACATCGCAAATCGATTAGATCGAGACATGCTACTAGATTTGATGCAGAATCTTCAAGAAGAATTGGAAGTTTCTATATCAAAATCTGAATCCTTTACAGAGGATATTATATGTGGTGATGAAATTTTATCAGCTAATTGCACGTTCTTTGATGCGCTTATTTTTTATTCTTATGATGATGAGGAGAATGGTTTTTTCTATTGAGGATGTGTATAGTCAGACATCATGTAGTGTTTCCATCATGGAAGGTCTTTCAAGCTTGGATGAGTTGTTGGAAGATGGAAAGGTAGTAGATGTTGTTGAATACGTGGAGGACAGATGGCATAGTACGGATTTACCCTCTCCTACATATGATCATTATAGCAATACTGACAATCATATTGATATGCTTTCTTTAGTGGAACAGGATGACATGATCCAAGATGATGAGCAACTAGTGGCGGATCATGATGAGTCGACACTTCTACAATCGGCCGACAATTTTCAAGAAAACCCTAGAGTGGTGGCTGCACAACATATGGAAGATCACATAAAGAACATCTAGCCATAAGATATGTACTGGTCCAGTTGTGGGTCGAGCTCCACGCTGAGCTTGCGGGAGGTCAAAGGGGGGCAGCGCCCCCTTGGAGGGCAATTATGTAAATTTATACTGCACCCTGTGTAACCTCTAATATAGGCAGTATATAATGTCATTTTCATGAGAGAGGGGATATGAGCGAAAATGTAACAAGGGTCGGTTGTCTGGATCATAGTGGATCTGGTTTGAACCCGTAAACGTACCGAAAGAGAACCACGTAAAATCTCTATGTCTAGTGTATGTTTGATCTATAGTTTGTTTTTTCATTTATTGTTTCTACGCTTCTATTCCCAACAGTTAGAGAGAGAAATTAATACTAAGCAAAGAATAAAAAAAAAAGTCACAATTAATCAAAGGGATTCAAAAAGAAGATTCACACCAACATATAAAGCCTTTATGGTTGTATTGCTAGCCCTTAATGCAAAATCCCTCAAAAAACTAATTAAATTGTACCAAACCCTGTCCTAGGTCTTCTAAATTTAAAAAATCAGCGACCCAAGGGATCCAATAAGGGTACGAGGCCACCTAGGGTTTGCCAAAGAGATTAGGGATTTTATTTTTATTTTTTTTAAAGCAAAACAAGGTCTCAAATAGGTTTATACAGTATATTAGAGTTAGATTTACAGGTCTAAAATAGGGATCAAAAGGTTGGGGTGCAAATACGGAAAAATAGGGCCAAAATGGGCATGTCCGTACAGTCATAAGGACATGTATGGACGTTCATATGGACTGGTGGCAAGGTTTTGGTGTCCGATAATGGGGTTGGGTCCTTGATTGGCTAGGGTTAGGGTTTGAATAGAAAAGGGACAAAAATAAGGTGTAGAAAAAAATAAAAGTGGGGAAAAAAAGGAGAAGAAAAAGAGATGGGGAGAAATAAGAAAAAGAAGAAGGATTTGTACCTCGAATTACACAAGGTTCCTTAATCTAACACCAAGGAGGCAAATGAAATCACACCAGGTGCTACAAATGGGAGAACTTGAAATTCTTCATTCATTTATCAAAAAAGTGTATAACACTATTTATTTATTTATTTAAAAAAAAAAAAACTCTTAAAACCTAGAAACATGTGACTTAAGCCACACATTTAGACAATCAAAACCACAAATAACAAAAATGTCTCCAACATTCTTAAAACACATAAGCTAAAATTATATGACACTAATAAAAAGCGTAAATGGATGGATTGAGCCAAATCTTCGAATCCACTGCTTCATCAACATACAATCTAGGCTATCCATGGTTGGATTTGTCTTTATTCATGATCAAATATGTAGGGATTGGGCAAAAATTCATCATCCAACCATGATGAGATGAAATCTAGATTTTGATGCATCCTTTTTCGTTGGAGTCCCATGATGACCTCATCAAGACCCCTACCTTAGATAGGAAATCCACCACTCCATTAGTTGACCTTCTCACCTACTTAAACGATATGTTATTTCCCTTACAAAGAGAGAAAATATCCCTAACAACAGCAATAAGCCTCGATAGAGGCTTCTTCCTGCTAGAAGCCCAAGCAATGGCATTTATCGAGTCACTCTCCACAATGAGTATTAGAATGTGTAGTGAAATTTGAGAATCTATTTTCCTTCATATCTTTTAGTTTATAGTCTTAGCTTTATTTCCTTAGGGAGAAAACTTGTAGTTTTGATTCTTGAAATTAGAGAGAGTTATCCAAACCAAAATAAGGAGGGGTTCAATACTTTGCACTGTTGTCTCTTGGTTTTTTGTTGTTTCAAGCCCCCTTTGTCCTTTTGTTTCTCCATCATCATTAAAGATTATAGGGCTGCAACTTGGGTCAGGCAGGCCGGGTTTTAATAAACCCGACTCACTCCATATTGAACCCGACCCGACCCGACCCGAAAAAAAATCCGAGATAGTGAACCCGACCCGACCCGAGATTGTAATACCCTTAACCCAACCCGGCCCGACCCTTAACCCAACCCGAATTGCAGCCCAAAACCCGACCCGAATTGCAGCCCAGAACCCGACCCGACTCACAACAATCTTTCATTCATTTTGCAGTTACTGCTTTACTGCTTCACTGCTTCATTTAGGGTAAAAAAATGCACACAACAAGGGTGGACTGGGGGACACATGAAATTTTCCACCCAATACACCCAAATTCCACGAATTCCCCAGCCTTCTTGCTTTCCAAGAATTCTCCAATATTCTCTCTTCACCCAAACAAGGGAAAACCAAACTTATCTTTGCCTGCTTGCGTTTCTGGTAAGAGCAAAACTGATCTACTCTTCTCTTAAGAAAAAACACACTGACTGAGTAAAGAAAATCGATTTTGTATTTTCATTCGTCTGTCTTCAGTATGTGAAAATTACATATAACTCAAATCCATTTGCCGTGAGGGACAAACAGGCGGTGTAGATGGTTGGGTTTGGTCATTTGAGAGTGGACCTAACCTGCTGATTTCATAAGAGCTTGAAAGCATTTAAAAATCATGAAACGGCTTTAGAGCTTTGATTTGAATCACATATAGAACATATCTATGTATATCAGTTAGAGAAAGACTCACCAAGGTCCGGCCTGGAAGAGATGTCGATGAAGAAGAGGAAAAACGACGACGACCCGAAGAGCTCAGATTCGCAGGCGACGAGGGAAGGCGGAAAAACGCTACCGGCTGGAAATTGGAAAACAAAGAGTTCTGCTAGGGTTTGACTGTTGGAGATTTGAGGGTAACTGGGTAAGGCAGCCTTTTATATTAAGTTATGGAAATAGGGTCGGGTTTGGTCGGGTCTTCTCGGATCGGGTTGAAATTTAAAGGCCTCAACCCAACCCAACCCAACCCGACCCGAATTTCGGTCGGGTTTTTCTTTTCTCAACCCGACCCGACCCTATAGCCCGACTATTGTAACTCGACCCGCATGATTTCTCGGGTTGGGTCATGCAGGTCGGGCCAAAACCCGACCCGAGTTGCAACCCTATTAAAGAAAGAGAGATCAATCTATTTTGTAGTGCATGTAACACCCTGCCCCGATTTCCCGAGTGTGTTATTGTCTGCTTTGGGCCCACTTCTGCCAGCACGGTTTTGTTTATGAATCTGGCCCACCAAGCCAAGTCCAAAAGGCCTCACACAAAGGAAAGGGTTGGCCCCTCTTTTAAATCCCACATCACCCAAGTCCACAACTAATGTGGGACTTTTGGGTGGGTGGGTATTACAGTGCATTCCCTTCCAAAATACTATTTAAATTTCTCCTCCAACACCAAATGTAGGCCAAACTCCAAGTTGAGCTGACCAAGTGAAGTCTAACTTCTTTTACAATTGTAGTCCCATTGCAAACAACAACTACTAGGGTCTCATCATCATCATCACAGCCACCTTCCCATCTATCAAGGTCTTTTTTTTTTAAGTTTTCAATCTTCTCTGACGAAGGCTATCACGGTCTAAGTGGGAATTAAAACTCTATTTTTACTGAACCTTGATGAACTTTTCATTTTTAGGCCATAAATACCCATTACCCATGATAAATGTATTCATGTATTTGTGCACGATGCTAAAACTATAAAATGACAAGCCAATGTGTATATAATCCAGTTCTTGGTTCAACCAATACAGAACCTTAAATCACGAAGAATGCTTAGTATTTAGATCTAATGAAAAATCTAAATCCAAGATACATCAATGAAGAAATTGGGCTCTAAACTTAAAGGAAACCACCCGAATTCCAACGTAGGCTCCAATTGGTTCTCTCAGAATAAAGAAACTTAAAATCTCACCTAAGCAAATCAAATGCAAAATTCACACACCAGGAATTTACACACTCCATTGAATACTAAAACCTTGGAGTTCCCACAAATTCAACAGGAATTTCAAGAATATAAATAACCCAAAGGTTGTAGAAACGCTGAAATCAAACTTGTATTTCATTTGGTATAAAGGACCCTTATACTTCTCTACAAGCCAAGGTTCATTGAACCTAGACTCTATAATTTCACCATCTAGATGGCAACGTACCATGCCATAAATCTTCGTCACACCCTTATGCTCCACTCCTAGATTGACACATAACCACTAAAATATTCTCCACGGTAAAAAAGACAAATAAGAAAATAAGGTAAAAATAACTACAAATAAAAGACCTAAGATCTCTTTATTGATAAGGATCCATTTCTTAATTCTTTCTTTGGTTTGAGATCAAGTCAAAGCAAATCCAATCTCTTGCATTCTGGAGGATAAAGAGAATGGAAATTCATCTCTCTGAGAAAGTCCTATTTTCTATGTCCTAGTGGACTAGGTCCCACACTCATTTATGTGAAATTTCATAAGGACCCATAGACTAATGGTCTAAACTAATTTAAATACACCTTTTACCACTAAATTCCTTTTCAATTGGTGAACTTAGGAGACATCTGATTTTTCATAATAATCAAGCACTATACTTAAATTATGATCTTCAAACACTTCAAGATGCATTCCATCAATATATAATTTGGCAAACTGTATTTGAATGTACCCCACACAAGAAAGTGACAGTAGTGGTGGATCATTACACATGGGCATACTAAAAACAATTGAATGATGGAGAGTTGGCATCGCAACTTACTTTCTTGGTGATGAATTCACACTGTGTTCCCTTTCCAGCTGCAGGAGCCCCTAATATCATAATCTTGAGAGGGTCTGACTTGGAAGATGCAACAATCTGCTCAATAGAACACAAGGACACTTCACAGAGAGAACATATCATGAGAGTCACTCATGAAAAGCGCATATATATATATATATATATATATATATATATATATATATATATATATATATATATATATATATATATAGCATATGGAACATTTCCATAAGTAAGAACTCCATTATTGGTGACCAAAATGCCACTCCATTGAAGAGACTCCAGTCTGAATATGGAAAATAGCCCCAAAACCTCCTGGAATAAATGCATACAAATTAAAAAGCACATACGCCAAGCATATTCTACCTGGTTTCAATGCATGTTGTCAGGACCTCATTTATATAAGTGTGGAACCCATTAGCTCAATGGTCTTCAAGTATAGTGTCAGTATTACATGACAGGGAAGAGCATAAATAGTTAATAATTGATCAATTTCAGAACTGAATCACTGATCACTTATAAAACGAAACCCAAAATTTCCAATTGTCGAGATTAAAAATCAATACAGAATCAGATAAGTGGAAACTAAGAAACTCTGTTCTTCTTTAATTCCCTCTGAACCAATCTAACATCATTTTATCCCTTTGCATAGTCTTTTTTGCAATGGAGAAATGACAAAATACTTTCAATTAAAAGTACAGAACCATGAAACAAGAACTTGTAACTACAAGTGTTGTTTGGTTATTTCAATTACATCCCTTGAAAATATCTCTAGACAACTGCATGTGTTATTTGGTTTTCTTTTCATAATGGGACATGTGGTTTGGTTATTTGGACTCACTTTCCTCAATAATGACTGTTCTATTATTTGGTTATCCTGAAAGTTTAAACCCATCATCAGTTTGAAGCAATGTCCGAAATATCATATATCGACAATAAACCAGCGGATGGCCTGGCCAGTAAATTTCAGCCTTTTAATAAGTTTCTGTCCACTTTTTGGCGGGTCCCTGAACAGGTATCGGAGAAAATAAGACCAATATATCACACATCTATCAGAAGTTGAAAATATTGAGGAAATACCAACAATAGAGCCAATATGTTAGATGACCCATACATGTCTAGTATCTAATGTTATCGTTCTCGGAAGGCCGATGGGCAGATTAATTTGGCTCATTACAGTTACAAATCAGGTAATTCACTGTCATGGATTCAGCAAGCCAATAAAACACGAATCCCTGGAATCTGATATTCCCCATTTCATACTCGACCTTGCCTGGAATAGACTTATCAGCGAATCCAATCTCCGGACTTAAAATTCCGGGCATCGAAGCAAATACTCGAGGAAATATAACTAAGCCTCAGTTAGATTTAAAAATATTCTTTTCAATAAGTGAAAAAGGATGCCTGATGCCATCGACGGAACTAAAAATCGGCAGAAATCATCTGAAAATTGCGTGGATTTGAAATGGGTTATAGTACTCACCGGAAAGGTTCGAGAGGCTGAGGACGGAATCCTCCAATACCCGCCGACGCACAACCGGGATTGGCTGGCTCGTGCTCCGCCGGAACAGGGAAGATAGGCCCTCCCAGCTTGCTGAGAATGAGAAGACGGAGAAGCATGGGATGGAAGAAATGGTGGAGAAGATGAAGAAGGGATAGAGAGAGCCGTTGGATTGGCTGAGATGAGAAAGTTGCAGAAGCATGCCATTCTTCTCTCTCTCTCAGGTCTCTCTATTTGTTTCTGGTTGGTAACTTAGAACGAGCAAAAGGGTGGACGGATGTCGTGAGGGAGACAGAAACATCACGTGATCCACGTATTCGGCCATTTGGAATTGGAATAGGACCCTTTCAATCTTTTCACTCTTACCATTTAAAAAAAAAAAAAATTAGAGTTACAGATTATATTTATATTTTCAGAAGAAGAGCAGTTCAACTTTTAAGGTATAAGATAAAAGGTTGAAGAATGATATTTTATTATCTTTTTGATAATAACGACGATGTTAAATTAATGCTTTTTTGTAAATTGTAGAGCTCATTTAATAAAAAATTAAATTGTTTAATAATTTATAAATGTATTTTTTAGATTTTATAAAATTATTAGGTTTACTATTGTATGAATCAAATGAGAGAGATGTGATAAATTTTATAAAAAATTATTAAAGTTTTGTAAAATTTATGTATCTATTAATGGATATGATCATTTTTAAAAAATACATATATTTATTTTTATACTTACAAATTAGATTTTTTTTAAAAAAAGAATATTGTCATAGGATTATTCCTCAAAACTAAGAAATAAAAATGAGAACAAAATAAAAACTAGTTTGATTAAAAGATAAACTTTGAGCTAGCCAGAGCAGGAGTTGATTCGGCCCGGGGTTGAAATTTCGATCTCGATCGATATATCAACCATGAAATTTCTCCCTTTTATTTTATTTTATTAAAACCATTGATATATATCAATAAATATCGGCCGATATTAAAATTCCTAATTTGAGCATCTAAAGATGTCCTTCACTTTGTCAATATTTAAGGTCCAATACTTGTTAGTATTGTCAACCTCACTTAGAGATCATGATTGTCTTAATAATGCAAAAGTAAATCAAAATCAACCTCAATGTTGCATCGTTTTCGTCAGAGAGGACAGCATTTATGATCCTATTTGAATTGGGCATAAATCGAACTTACATGAAAAAAAAAATAAAAAAATTAGGTTCAGATTGACTTGAGCTCGAGTCACGTTCATTTTCTATTCTAAAAATGTCAACGTCAAGTCAAATTAGAATTTGAATTAGGCCAAGCCCGAGTACATGAAAACTTGAGTTTTGCTCGAAAAGTCGAAAGTTATGAGAACAATCGATGGTATCGAGTTTTGGCTCAAATTAGAATTTGGTTGTTTTCCTCATTCCTAATGTGGGCATCAAGCCAGGCCCAAACTTCCATCCTTGGGCCCAACTTGCAACATTGCATTAGATTTTCTCTAAAAAAATAATCTCATTATTATTAAGAGAATTCAAATAAATATTAATTATAGTGAATCATAGCCAAAACACAGAGAAATAAATGATGGGTATAAAAAAAAAAAAAATTAAAAATGTAATCAAGTGACTAGTATTTTATTTACAACTATTGTCACAAAACACGCCATCTAGTTTAAATTAAAAAAGAAAACCACGTGGGCTACATATTAAATCAAAGATTATGAAAGATAAATTAAAAAACAAATTTGACATAAACTTCCAACAAATTAAATAAAATAATAATATTGTTATAAATTATAATCATTATCATAGTACAAGAAAAAAAACCTTAAAAGAAAGGATGTTGGTGGAAAGAATACTAAAAAAAAATTTAAAATTTGATATTGTAGGATACTAATCACATTGAAGAGAGTGTATTGGACGAGGCTATAAATTTTTAAAATAATAAACAAATCTGGGATTTTTCTTAATAGATTGGGATTCTTCTCCTAATCATTGTTAACAGTAGTAGTTAAAAATTTGGCCACCCAAATGTATATTTTTTTATATATTTGTTGGCCACATTCTCTCTCTTTTTATTATATTTTTCAAAAATTACAGAAAAAAATATGAGACAAATATGAAAAATAAAATAGTGATTTTCATAAAATATTAGACCATTGAGATAACGATAGGAATAAGATGTATCCTAAATAATTGATAAATGTCTAAAATTTAAAAAATGAAAAATAAATATGAGAAAATATTTAATAGGAAAACCATGTTCTCTAGTGTCTTCTATTACAATTTATGTTTTTTTTAGATTAAAAAACTTAATTTCATAAAAAATGTTGGAAAATAAGAAGAAACACACAGACACTCCAAAAACTATATCAATCATATTAAGAGTTTTTCATTTAATTTCATAAAAAAATTGTATATCATTTTCATTATATTTTTTCACAACAAACTCCAAAATGGGGATTATCTTAGAAAACCTAATTCTATGAATTTGTTGAAAAAAATAAGAAAGCTACACAAACATCCTACAAGCAATATCAATTACATTTACTACACTAATCACATTAAGGCATCTGCATTCAATTCGATAAATACTCATATCATTTCATTTAATTATTTTTACAAAAATCTCCAAAATAGGAATTATCTTAGAACAAAAATTAAAAATAATAATTAAAATAACTCAAAATGGGTAAATCTAAGGAAAATGAAATTGGAATGAAAAAAAATCTTTCACACATGAAGAACTTACTTCTAAACCTTGTTAGAATCATACCTAATGCAAAATTCAACTCAAAAAATGGTTCGAATGACAATTTAAAAAAATTGATAAAGGTTAACACTCTTGTGCATCACTTGTGATTCAACCATTAAATGGACCATATCTGCCATTCGACCGATTTAATAAGTATGAGCCTAAATGTAACAGTCTTAGTTGAATAATATATATCGTATTGGCTGAATTCTTTACCCTTGATTAATAGAATAGAATGACCATAAAATTAGTGTATTGTTTCTGCTAAATTATAACTATATGCAAAGCCTACATTTAAGAATCCACATCCATAGACTTAAGACAACAACGTTCTTATTTAGAGATAATCATAATCCTAAACAATCTATCATAATCCACATATAGCCTGTCATTCCCTCTTGAGTTCAAGTAGGTCGACAACTTGTGCTTGAATTTATTTAATTAGATAGTGAAACAACTGATAATGCCATCTTGAGCGCAAGTAGATTGAAGGTAGATGAGATGGAATTGAGCTAACAATGAGATGCAACAACCAGTAATTCCATCTATCTGGATCAGTTTTATTTGTTCTTTCTTTTTCAAATGTCTTAATTACAAATTATACCATCGGTCATTCTACAGTCTAGTGACATAATTGATTCAACGACAGATAATCAGAAAAACTAGAGAACAATATTTTATGATGATTAATAAATTTGAATGATCTCATCAGTTCAAACCAAAGGCAAAAGCAAGTTGATCCAATTTAAAAATTCAAATCGGCATATAGAAGATTTGCATCATTGCAACAAATAGATAGAGTCGGGACAAAAATCCAAACATATAGATAATGGCATTTATGTGATGATGATGATGACAAAGATGTTAAGAGCTTAATGGAGGTTTTGATAGATCCAAATGATCAACTAAATTGAACATGGTGCAAACCATACCATGCACAAAATGGGGGAGGTCTGGGTGGCTAGGATTGGCTCGACCGAAACTTTAATTTGGGCTAGACATTTTAGGCCAGAAATGATACCGACCCAAACCCATTTGTATTTTTTGAGTTTTCTAATACAAGCTCATGTTAAGCTTGGCCCAAGATGAACCCCTAATCCAATCTATGAACTAACCAACCTAGCCAATGACCCATACTCAACTTAATCCAATCTATAATCGAATTCTCAACTTGACTCATGGATCATGATCCCACCTAATCAAACACAATATCTATGATCTGTTGTGTGAATCATGACATGTCCCAACCCATATCCCTTGCCTATTCACTATCATGCCCATGAACCAACAAAGGCTAACTTAGATTATGAATTTATGGATTACATTGAGGTAGGTTATTCCAAAACTTGACCTAATTGCACCTTATTATATAATATTACTATGTTTGAGTAAAATATACATTGAAGTAACAACATAACATATATAATTTTAATATTAATAGTGTTATTATTGTCGTTGTTGTTTTGAATCTTTTGATCACATCATCATCTAAAATCCAGTGAAATCCAATTATAATTCACGTCTCACCCACCTAAGAGGAAAAAATATCGATGACTCATCATGAAAACCATTTTGTCAATAGAAATTGATAACTGTGGGATCAAGGATTAATTTTTTTTTCTATAAAAAAGTTAAAAAGGAATTCTAAAAAAACAAATTTTATGAAAAATAATTGAAAAAATATACCTTAATTGAAGTCAAATTATAGGATTGATTACAATTTGCTCATTTGTCTAACAATGAAAATATAAAACTCCATTAGTGTTTTCTATTTTTTAGTCTGAGTTTCATTTGTGAAAGTAGACCTGAATTTTATATATTTTTTCCCTTTTTTTTTTTAAATCAAGATATCCAGACGTCTTACTTGACTCAGACAGGTGTCCCACTTGATTAATCTTTAGAACATATATAAAATAGTGGGTAGATTAATAAAACACTAAATTATATTTGTATTTTTCATAATATTGTTTTGCCAAAATACACAACAATGTGTAAAATAAAATTCAAACATATGTAATGTATTTTCGAATGTATAGAGAAAATGCAAATAAGAATGACTTTTGTTATAAAGTTAATAGTAAAACTGAATCAAATGGTGTCGATGGATATTATACAAAATCTATTTTTTTTATTTAAAATTATTAAATTCACTATTATGTTAATTAAATAAAATTATTTACAAAATTTAAAATGCTTGTCACCACGCCACTCATTTTGATCCATGACCCAACAATTTTTTAAAATCTAAAAAATTCGTACCTATAAATAGTAAAATGCAAATGATACTGCTAGAATAGTAAAATCGACGGTTTGGATTGGACAAAACAAAATTTCCGGAAATGTCTAAAATGCCCTCCATTCCCTCCACGACGAACGAAGAGGCGGGAAGAAGAAAGCAGCCTTCGAAAATCCAAACAGCTCGCGTATTTTGGTAATGTCTGAAAATGGAAGATCCATCCGAAATCGAATCCAATAAGAAACAAGAACTAAAGCGATCCCTCGATTCTCCATCTCCATCTCCATCTCCAAATCCTTGCAAGGTTGCCAGATCTGAAGAATCCATGTCCCCCACTCCCAGAATCCAAAGGTATTTGGTGGCCATCGAGTATATCGGCACCCGGTTCTCTGGTTCTCAGCAGCAACCCAACTGTAGAACTGTAGTTGGGGTTCTCCAGGTCCACCAAACCATCTCTCTTCTTATCTTTGATTCCCTGTGTCTGGTCTGTGGTGGTTTCGCTCATGTAACAGCGCAGTCCATGTGTTTGTTGAAATTCCCAAGTGACTGATGTAGGGGGAAGGAGTTCTAAATGAGCTGGGATCCTTGATAGTTTTCTGCTTGGCCAATCTAAAAAATCCTTGTCAATTTTCCATCAAGTGCATAATGTGCGAACAAAAATTGCAGGATTCATCCAAACTTGATACGCGTTCTGCATTTGAAGCCACCTGCATCCTGCATTTGGATGTTCTGTCTCTGATCAATCATGTATTGTTATTATCTTCTGCATTTTTAGAAAAGAAATTGTTGCCCGTGGAGGATCCTCTCTATTTCGAAACGAACCACAATGAGGACGGAAAACATAACTTAAAAGATGTGTTTGGATGAGGGGAACTTGGGTTTGGGAGGGCAAGTGCTTTTGGGACGACCGACTCACCCCGTTTTCATGAGCCTGAAGGAAAACATATTTCCCAGGGCATCTTTCTGGTGTCAAAGAAAACTCATCCTAGCAGGGATGGGAATGTAGAGCACTCACTTTGTTTTCTCCAGTTCAAATCTAAGTGCCCTTTCCTTTCTTTTTTCTTTCCAAACGGGAGTCACTGAGTAGGTTATTCCTACTCCTGTTGACTCTCGCTTGCAGTTTTCAAATTCCTAGAGAACCCCTTGTTTTAAGTTCTTCCTCATCTAAACAATAACCTGCACATGCAAGGGATTGATATGCACAAAGTAAACACTTAATAGTAGGCCCATGTAATCAAATGAGTGTGCCTCATTTAAGGATGGTCATAAAAATCGAATATTGTCCTCTCTATCCCTGTAGCATTTTTTTTTAATATGTGCCACTGTTGATCTAAGTAAGCATTTGGTTATGATAACTTCTTCATCTGGTTCACACATAATTGCAGGAGGCTTTTCATAAATTTGTTGGACAGCCTGTTTCAATCTTCTGTTCCAGTCGAACTGTAAGTATAATTCCAGTCAGAAGCAGCAGCATTTGTCTGTGACATGCGCATTTTTATCTCACAACTTCATAAAACTCATATCAGAAATTGTTCAATTGCTTGCTACATAATGTGTTTGTTCATTAGCTTATGTTTGTTCATGCTTCTGCTTCTTCTGTGCATATCATCTGATGTGAATAATTTTAAATAATATTCAATATAGTTTTTATGCACGTTGTTTGAAGAGAATAAAGGCGGAATAAAAATTGAGCAGCAGAGTTCCATCCTTGATTTTTCCCTCATTTGTTTAGATTTGCATGAACCCTTCTCTCTGTGTTGCTCGAATGTGGACATAAATTTCCATTTTATCCAGTCATCTAATTAATTAACACATCACACAATCAAGATCAACACATAAAACTGGTATTTTTTTTATAGTCTTGTCATTCTTGACTTTTCAAAGCAGTTCAAGAAGATAAATTTATTTATTATCTTTTTCATGGGTACATGCACACTGAGCTTGTCGGCATGTTTATGATGAAAATGTGCATCATACTTTCTGCAGGGAGAGGGGGGCGGGGGGGCGGGGGGGAATTGAGCATTTTCATAATGCTTTATGGTTTTCTTCATTCCTCAGCACTGTTATTCTGGACATTACCAAGTCTTGACCTTGAACATGATAGATATTTATGTAGTTCAGGATGCTGGAGTTCATGCTCTATCAAATGTTTGCCATGTGGATGTGGAGCGCATAAGCAAGAGGAAACCTGATGCTGTGGTATTTTGCTAACTTAAGCATCAAGTTTCCTTATAAGCTCTGTTCCTTTTTCCCTTGTAATCAGCCTTTTGAATTACTAGTGGCATTTACCTTTAACCTTGAAATAGTGGAACTGCATATGCGTTCAAGTACTTTGATTTGATATCATTTTTATTTCTCTTAAATGTGTGCAGCTACCACCCCATGAACCTGGAGTTGTTAAAAAGGCCGTGAACCATTTCTTACAGGTTGGCACCATTGTTTGTTTTTTATCCAACATTCACATCATTATGTCCCTAGCATGTGCTTCCGGAGACCATTGGGATGACTGTAGATCACCATTTAAAGTCCCTAATTATTTGCGTAGAATTCAAGCATGAATTTGAAGATGGGAATGGTTCAAGCACTGAGTTTTGCTTTCTCCTTGGGAGACCACCTTAGCACCCCCTTTACAAGTTTTGAACTTGGAGTACAAATTAAAATTTGCATTGTTACAAGAATTTGAACTTACAAAGAACTAATACTCCCTCCGTCCCATTTTAATTGTCTCATTTGAAACATTTGTATTTTTTAAGGAACTCCCTATATAAGGCTAGCACTCCATGTGATCTCATCCATTTTCAACACACTTTATGCTACTCCAATATAAATGGGATAACTATTTTGGGGCAATTTCAAAATCCATATAAGACAACTAAATTGGGTTAGAGGGAGTATTATATTAGGTGGCAATTGAAGTTATGAAGGATAAAAATTATAGGATATTTTGAAAGGAGGCCCAATCTTTTTTGCTTAATCTGAAAAAACCTCATTGTTGTTCTATATTCTAAAAAAATTGGGGCCAAAACTTCTTATATGCTCCTTGAGAAAAACACTCTTTGCCCAATTCAACACTTGTTACATGGATTTCAATCTATCTTTTCAAAGTTGAAGTTGGCCATAGTTGTAGACCTCATTTTATACTAAAGTACAAAAATTTAGAGGCATTTGATTCTTCAACTTCAATCATTAATTTTATAGCCTTTGATTGGATGGCAAAAAAATTCATAGGGCTGAATTTTGATATTTTAGCTAATCTGGAAGTCCCTTTTACTTTACTATGGATGATGCTAAATACTATATTAAACTTCAATTTTAGCAATTGTAAAAAAAAGAACCCTCTTCATCCCAATTCAAGACTTGCTTCATGGATTTTAATCTATCATTTCCAAAAACTGCAATTGGATATGATTGTATAACTCCATTTTAACATACAAAATGAAAGCAGACCTCTAGATTTGCCAACATATAAAATTCAAAGGCATATTATATTTTCAACTACAATCATTAATTTCATCGCCTTACAGTCAATAGCTAAAAAAATTATATGCAGTTGAATTTTGATATTTTAGCTAATCTAGATCACTATATTAGTTTCTCATATATGGATCGGTTGAAAACTGTATCCAACTTTAATTTTGACAATGACAGATTAAATTGTAGACCTTTTTTTCTAAATTAGGATAAAGAAGGTTTTTTTAAAAGAACTTATAAAAGGTTTGGGGATTTTTCTTTTTTAGACAATAACAAAAAATTCATTAATAACTATAAAGAAGGTACAAGAGAAAAGGAAATGGGTATAAGAGACTTATACCCGCAACCACTGTTACATCAATACATAACCCTGCAATCCACTACAAATCTCCAAATACACAACCATAAAGAAGACAACAACAGGAAAACTAAAGCAGAGAAAAACAACAATGGTAAAGGCCGGAATATAAAAACAATGGGGCTTCTTTTTAAGATGGACAACGGCTAATGAACTCATTCAACTCTGGATTGTGTTAAAAATGTTATCTTGAGGCATTGTCGATTCTTTTTTTTTGGTTGAAAGGTAATGTATTTTTATTAATAAAAATCAGCTGTACATAGGAAAGGATGGCCGATTGGCTACCAACATTGACCAGTTAACAAGTTCCGAAGATAGGAAAACTCCCTGACGAGCCAATTCGTCCGCAGCAATATTTGAAGTTCGATTTGTCCACATTATTTGAAAATCCTGCATTGTTGTATGATGTTGAATCTGCTCTATTTTATCCAGATACCTCCATGGACAAGCCGGTAGCCCACCCCACCACTAACTTTAACAATACTTCCTAAAACTCCTAATTTGGCTAGCTCCAAAATACCTCTCCAAAGTGCAAACAATTCAGCATCGATAACTGAACCATTTGACAGAGGGCCAGCAAAGGAAAACAGAGTATGTCCCTAGTCGTTACGGACTATGCCTCCATAACCAGCCATCCCTATCTCACGCAGGCAAGTTCCATCAAAATTTAATTTGAGTAATCCAACCGGAAGAGGAGACCAAGAAGTTATATGACGGGGTTGATTCTGTTGTATACATAGTCAACAGTACCCCAATCTCTGCACACATCTGAAATTGATAGTCCAGTATACCTCGAAGACCCAACCGTCCACCAAGCTACCCGAACCAGAGCCAAATAGACCACACTATACTCTGCACTATTGTTGCCCAAAGAGTTTGCCTAAAAGAAAAGCCATTCATCACCACCTCTTCATTAAACAAGTCAGACCATTGTCTAGGTATACAAAACTTAATGTCTAGTAGTTGAAAGAAGTGAACCCAGATTTGATGGACATGGGACAATGGAGAAGAAGGTGATTGACTGACTCAGCATTGGACAAAGAAAGAGGATAGGCATTAATGATAAGCATTCTTCGTATTCGGAGATTATCAATGGTTAAATTTTTTTGCTATCCAACTGAACACCTTTACCTTAAAAGGAGTTAAACCTCTCCAAATTTTCGGATGAATTACTGGAGTCGCATTTGCCTTCAACAGCTCCTTGCAGTATGATTTCACTGAAACATGAGGATCCAATTCCCAAAGATGCCTTTCCCTGCCACTACCAGCCGCATAGGTACTCTCCAAGAGAGACAACAGAGTCACCTAGCCATCGACCATCCAATCCTCCAACTCTTGTATGGACATAGGGCCCCAAACAATGTTGTCATTTATAATGTCATAACACTCCCTCTGTGTAACTGATTTGTTATCCACCATAAAAAATAACACAGGGAACAAGTGGGACATAGGAACCTCCGCCAATCCATTTATGTTGCCAAAATTATGTCTGATTTTCAGCATATACTTGGTTCCGAATATGACGGTTGAATGACGGAACCACACTACTGATACCCTTCCAAAAACCAGTCTCTCTCCTGTTGGCAATACAAGACGCCGCCCTTGATTTTGAAGCCGATAGTTCTTGCTGAGAATATCCTTCCACAATCCATCAGAATCGTCACCCAACCTCCATAACCACTTTCCCAACATCGCCTCATTGAATTGACGAATAGGACGAATACGAAGATCTCCCTCATGCTTAAGTTTACAAACCTGGGATCAATTGACCAAATGGAACTTCCGGCGCTCAGCATCATCATTCCATAGGAACTTTCTCTGGATTGATTCCATTTTATTTGCCATCGATGCTGGGCATTTGAACATACTGTGAGGATAAACTGGTAGGCTAGATAGTTGCCTTAAGCAGGGTAATCCTTCCTCCAATAGATAGAAGCTTTCCTTTCCATGTCGCAAGTCTCCTCTCCATTCTTTCAATTATCCCATCCCAACACCCTTTTTTTGGCTTGCCTTTACATAAAGGAATTCCAAGATACTTAGAAGGAAAAGAAACAACTTTACACCCCAATAAGGCCGCCGACTACACACATTGACCATACTCCACATTCACTCCCATCAATTCACATTTCTCAAAATTTATTTTCAATCTGGAGCAAATTTGAAACCATTTGAGAACACCCCGTGCCATTTTTAGCTCTTCCGCATCAGCCCGAAGAAAGAGGACAGTGTCATTTGCATATTGCAAATGTGAAACTACAATATCTGATTGCTCGATCCGGAAACCGTGTATCCAACCCTTGAAACATGACATGAAGTGCTTTTGCCTGAATGATGTAGGGATATGGTGATAAAGGATCCCCATGTCTAACACCTTTTCCCATTTTAAAGAATCCTTTCGGGCTTCCATTCACCAAAACTGATAGATGAGCTGATGATAAGCATGCATGCATCCAAATCCTCCACCTCCTACTAAAACCCATCCTTTGCATAACAAAGTCTAGAAAAGACCAATTTACATTGTCATAAGCCTTTTGGAAATTGAGCTTACACACAACACCCGCTTCCCCGGATACAAATTTGGAATCCACACATTCATGTGCCACTATTACCGAATCTACAATCTGACGACCTTTGAGAAAGGCACTTTGTTCTGGAGAGATAACACCCGGAAGAAACTGTTTTAGCCGGTTTGCCAAGAGTTTAGTTAAAACTTTATAGGGACCACCAAGGAGGGAGATAGGCCGAAAATCATTCAAAGTGGTGACACCAGGCTTTTTCGGAATGAGTGATAAAACCAGCCCCTAGATCCTTAAATATGACACCTCTATCATAGAATTGCCAAACGAAATTAAGGACATCCGACTTTACCACCTCCCAAAAAGTTTTAAAGAAAATAATGGGAAACCCATTCGACCCATTTTGATCATTCTTTTTGGGTTTTTGCTTGTTTTATTTTGATCATTTTCTTCTTTTCCATTATTGGAGCTAGTGGGAACCATCCAATCCATCTATTTGGAGGACCTATTGCAGGTTATCAAGCTCAACTTTTTTATTGCTATTAAATGATACCTCAATTCGTGGTTGGAAGTATCTTGGGGTCAAAAGCAACTCTTGAGTTCAAAATCATCTAAAGGTTGGAAACAACTAAACTTTAGGTTGGAATTTGTTTGCAAATTCATTTTTTGGCAAAGTAGTTAAAGCACATGGAGCAATCAAGGTGTTGAGGTATCTAGAGCCTAAGTGCAAGGCGCGTGTCTACCTGAGATCCTAGTTTTGATAGGTAGACTTTTTTAGATACTTCAAAATATGTGTAATCTCATGGATTTGTGTCGTTGCATCAATATTAACTAATAATCCTAAGCACCCAAAATATTGACAACTGTTCTCCAAACACCTTATATAAGTATTTCTTAGACACGGACCTGTAAATTATCTAATAATCAGAATTTTAAGTTTAGTATTGCTAACAATTATTTCATCTTAACCGTAATATTACTAGCTTATATGAAAAACTTAGACTTATTATAGAAAAAAAATTCTAAAAGAACTAAGCAAGGACCTAGGTGCAAAATGGGTCTGGAGTCTAGGCGAAGGCCTGGGCACAATTAAGGCATGCCTTTGACAACTATGCTATGTGGTTGGATTTTAGGCTTCTTTGGATTTGTTTTTTTCTGTGGGCACTTCCAACTAGTGGGGACCAAGTAATCATGCATTGATGGACCATATCGGGCAAAATTTTTATATATCAACATTGATTTTCTCCAATCTCATCTTGTTCACTTTCATTTTATTAACCAGGATACTTTCATTGTCATCACCATCATCAAAAGGCTTATTTGATCCAGCTGGGGTCAGCATTGTTAGATTTTCTCCACTCATACAATACTAAAGTCGCTATCACTCAGCAACCTAACATGTAGTTTTACCTTTAACTAACTAATCCATAGATGTTGTTATGATTTGCACAATATAATGGCCTTAAATTTGTTTTTGTATACTGGGAGGCTTGATATGAAATTTGATTGCTTTTGGCTTTTGAAATCTTTTTCATCTACTTGCATCGGCAGTTTTTGCAGATGGCAAAAAGTACATGATATCCTTATTCTTTCAAAATAATGTCTACATACAACAGATTGTAGGTTTTTTCATCACTTGTTCTTAACGTGTTAATGGTTCCTTTATTTTCCTCTAGAAGAGTTATTATGAAAGTTATGGAGATCGGTGTCTTGGTTTCCATTCGTTAATACATGCAGCCAAGGATCCTTATGCATACTTGCTTATTCACAGAAAAATGAAGGAGATGTTATGGTGATTGATGTTCGATGTGTTCCAGCTGACTTTCATGCTAGATTCAAAGCTCAAGAGCGCACGTAGGTGTTGTTTAAATTTAACTTTGAGCTGAATGGCATGTAAAGATGGAATCTATGCATGCATGCATGCACTATAGTTTCATGTTCCATTGCTTGGAATAAATACTTTGAGCTGGATGGCATATGAAGATGGAATCCAATGTATGCATGCATGCATTACAGTTTTATGTAGCTCTGCTTGTGACAATACTTCAGCATACTGCTGGTAAACTTGTTTTGTAGTTGACATGCTCTGTTGGCTGTATCTCTTTGGACTTTTGGTACTTTAGATCCTTTGTCTGAGAACCTTATGACATTTGAGATTCTGAACCGTAGTGAGTCCTGGAGGAAAATGGTAAACTGGTTATGTTTGTGTGAGCTTTGACGATGCAAGAGCAAGTAAACATTTAGTTCTTAAGTACGTCATCTGTTTTGTCTTATACTCTTAAAAATGTTAGTCTCAATTTCCACTTTATGGGTGTCTGAATGGTTAAATTTAAAGACTTCTTGGAATCTCATAATCAAGCTGTTTAATTATCTTAGATATTATTATCGGCTTCTCTTTGGGCCAGAGCGTTTGTCAACATTTGAGAAAGAGCGGGCGTGGCATGTACCTGAGGAACTAAACATACTTGCAATGCAGGTCACTTATACTTTATTATTATGATAATCTTCTTTGTATTATTTAAATAAGCTTGGTGACTTTCATTTGATTTTATTGGTGATTGTTTCTTGAGCAGAAAGCTTGCAGTGTCCTTGTTGGATGCCATGATTTCAGTTCATTCAGAGCTACTGGTTGTCAGGTTTTTTTCGTTGTTTCACAGCTACTTAGAACTTTAATAACGTCGACTCCAGCTTCTCTGTAAAGAGAAAATAGAGATAAAACCTGCCTGCTAACTGAAAACTGATGTGTAGCATTCCACTCAAACCATTCATGTGACTTACAGGTCTGCACTTTCAGTTATTAACCTCTTGGCTGTTCAAGTCAGGAAACGAAAAAAAAAAAGAGACTGCTGGTGCAGCCAAGCTGGGCATTGTGTTCTTACAGTAATAGACTAAGATACTAAAATGACTTGTTTTATGTATTAGTTGGTCCTGTCAAACAAAATAAGGTTAAGAAATATACCACCAATCAAAAAATCAGCTGAAGTCAATGTCAGACACTTTATACATGTTACTTATTTTAAGTTATTTATTGGTTTAATTATTTTGTTCATTTTATTGCCTTAGCTCAAAAGACTAAAAATGGTCATAAAGTAAGATTTTCGTTTTTAATATATCCACTATATGGTTTTTCATTTGGTCTACATGACTTTTCATTTGATGAGGCCATTAATAAATGGGTTGTACTTGATCTAAACAATGTTAAATTGGTTGGTCCAAACTGATCTATTTGTTAAATTGTTGATTTAGCTGGATTTTTGTTCTAAACTGGATCCAATTATTAAGTGGGTTGTCATTACCTATTTAATAGATATGGTCGGGTTGAGTTAATCATTTAATTAATAGACTGGACCAGGTTCATTTTAAGACTAGTTGGATTGGGTTTAGCAATTGATGAGTGGGCTAGGCATGGTTGGATCGTATTAAATTTAATTTCATTGGAAAATTTGACCCTCATAATTTAACTTCAAGAAAACTTTGTAGCAATAAATGTGGAAAGGTCTCAAACAAGAATTTTAGAAAAAATTATGCAAACCTACATACTATAAAATTTGGTTGTTCACAGTTTTCTAGGAAAATTTGGTATCATCTATCACAACTCATGACTATAACAACCCAATCATGTGTTAAATGGGTTGATCTAACTCAACCCATTTATTGAATGTATTTATTTCACTAGGTCATCTATCAAATGCGTTGACCCAATCCATTTATTAAATGGATTCATTGACTTGATCATCTTTAATGAGCTATTTGTTTTCATATACTTTATTAGTTAAATTTAAAAAATTACCTCCTAAGAAGAAACAAAAAAATGCATTTAATGTTTATCAAGTTATAGTATTATGGATTAGTAGATTATTATGGGTCTCAGTGGCTCACTAGATGAAAAACGAGATAGTAGATATTTCAAGTATAAAAATTATTACATCTATATTTTTAGTCTTCAATCTAAGACAACAAAGTAAAAAAATCTGAATCAAACATGTCACTTGCTTATAATCATTTATCCAATTCTTTACACAGTGTAGAGTTGATTCTTTTAATTTTTAAAATATT
Organism: Chimonanthus salicifolius; assembly: GCA_013350335.1. Taxonomy (NCBI): domain Eukaryota; kingdom Viridiplantae; phylum Streptophyta; class Magnoliopsida; order Laurales; family Calycanthaceae; genus Chimonanthus; species Chimonanthus salicifolius. Next base: position 45,764,771 of record CM023542.1, on the reverse strand, counting down.
CAATAACCTTATTTTATGTGATGATGCCAAGGGACTCCAACAAATGTACATTTCCAAGTCTCTTTTGTAGGAAATTATTTATGAAGTACAGGACATAATGCAGGAGTTTTCATGCATTGAAGAGCACCACTAAAACAATTTCCTTGTTTTATATTCCAAGATTTAATGGCCAAGAGGTTAATGACGGAAATACAGATATCTGTGTCATGCGAATGGTCTGAGGATGCTACATGTCAATGTTTTTATTAGTATGCATATTTTTCCTTACGCACTCTGCACAGAGGATCTGGACTTTAATATCATTGCCATTTGATTTCATTAATGACATAATCAATGTGAATTTGCAAAGGACACCCTTATGGAAATTTGGCTAACGTGGCACTGGTGGACCATATTTGGCTAACGTGGCAGGTGGTGTGGCATTGATCTGGAGGTTGACGTGGAAGGTGATGCGGTGTATGATATGGTGCCTAGTCATTGGGCGTGTAGTGGTAGAATTTGATGTAGATCAGCTCCCACATTTTCCTTTGTTTACTAGGAATGACTTCCCAAACTTGCAAATTTTCCTCACCAAGTCCTATCCCAATTTCCTGCCTCTTGTGATCATAACTAATGGAAGAACTTAACCTCTGCAATTCTTGGCTGTTTTGCCTTTCTGCTTGACTCTGAGCAGAAGTAAGTTGCGGATCTCAGCTAAGTAGGCTCATAGAGTATCTTCTTACTCAGGTGCGGCTAGGCCCATATTTCTGCCAATTCACATCATTTTTTGATCTACCCACTCAGGGGGTTTAGGATCAGGTTGATCAGGGAGACAGATTTCCTAGACTAGTTGATAGTAGTGCATTCGATATTAGCTTCCACTTTATCTGCCCAGCTAATGGCGGCAATAAGGGGGAAGGAAGAATTGTGAGAAATCTGCATTGTAGATGGTGAGACAAATGTGATTGCAATCAAAATTGGAGTAGGGGAAGTTGACTGTTGAAGGGGTTGTCCCTGATTGTGCCTTGCAGATTTCTAGGATCTTGATAATTAGGCAATTTTCTGATGAAGCATCGTTGTCCACTATGGATGACTGGATCTTGAGGCGATTTGTGGATGGGCTGGATAGATTGGGGTGAAGGGAGATAAAAGACAAAGCATCGTTGTCCACTATGGATGACTGGATCTTGAGGCGATTTGTGGATGAGCTGGATAGATTGGGGTGAAGGGAGATAAAAGACAATAATATCCAGATTCTGTTGATGAATGCAGGAATGAGGGGGAGGGGCAGCTGCTTCATCAAAGAGAGGAGCTTGAGAATCTGAATTGAGCACTTTAGCTTGTAAACAGGGTGGAGGGTCTGCTGCTTTGGATTGGGCACATGGGCCTGTTAAAGAGAAAGAGAAGCCTGTGGGCAAGGAGGAGAGCCCTGGCTAGGAACAGGCAGTTAGGCTTGTGAGTTAAGAACGAAGGAGTCCAGTAACCCATCATCTGCAGCTCGCTCATTGAGTACAAGGAACCTGATATTTTTATGCCATAATTGTTACATCATGGTTTTGCAAATCAGGGAAGCACTCCTTCCATGGCTAAATGAAGCACCCCATCCAAACAGGCATAACTTTTGCTATAAGGAAATGCGGAGCTCCCTCCATTTTGGAGTGGTGAAAGTTCTCTTCTGATTGCCTTGGATCATTCAGATTTCAGAAAAGGGCCCGTACTGGCTTTCTTTTTCTTTTTCCCCATTGTATATATTTATTTATGTTCTAATGATGGTCCTAGGAGCAGCTCATATTAGTCAATTATGTGATCTCTCTTAAATTCTTCACACGGTAGATTTAGCCAGCAGTTAGCTATTCCTATTCTCTTCTATAAATTGAAATTCATAGCAAAAAGGAATTTATCCTCACTTCTATGTAAGCTTCTACTTGCAAAAGTATTTTCAGTTGGACAGACGTTTATGAACATGTATTATGCTACTGTGAACAGGCTAACTCCCCAATCAGAACCTTGGATGAGCTTCATGTTTCTGAGGTTGTTCCATCTCTTTTTTTTCCATCAAGTGAAGAGAGAAGACTTGCTACTACTGAGCGAGTTCTTGAATCCTCCAATACTTCAGTGATCAAATCAGAGACAAATGGCGGAAGTCCCACTCCTACGGATGTTGGTGGATCCTGTGCTCAAAGCAGTCAACTATTTGGACAAAGGAGAAGTCATCGTTGCTATGTGATAACAGCTAGGGCACGGTCCTTTCTTTACCACCAGGTCAGTTTTATATCATTTACATATACTGGGTGGCCAGATGCATGTAAGGGTTATCTATTTTACAAGGGATCATTTTTCTTGATGCAAAAACTTTTGGGACTTTTTGTTTCATTGCAAGATAACTGATTAGGAGTTTTCCTAATGCTCATTGTATCCCTTTGACTCTCTGCTTCACATGTATACATTATTTGAACCTGTTATACCACTGATCTGATTTAGGACTTTGTTCAGGAGCCCTTGTTCTAGCATGGTCTAGGTTACCTTTTTCTTTTACATGTGGACTTGCAATAAGAGCTTCTATTTCCATGTTCTTTTTTCTTTATATACATATTTCCTGTGTCTAGTTTTCGAATTTATCAATGGCAAATAGATTTTGACACATGCTTTATAAACCATGTAGAATGAAACAATAGAAAGCTTTTGAAAAAATGCTATAGGATTGTGATCCTGACAAAGAACTTCCAATTATCCTGTGAGTTTTTCCACTCAAAATAAAATTTCATTTTTAACTTTTTAATTAATTTTTGATCTCATTTTCATTTTACAGTAAATAATATTAAAAAAATTTGAACTTGATGCAAATTCTGAGATATTTAACATTTCAGGAATGTAGATTTTCTTGGAAGCACATTCCTGAAAACACATTTATGTGCTCTCTCTATTTTTGGATATTATTTCTAAAAAATAAACTGTTTTCCTGTTTGGTTATCCTGAAACAATTTCCCTGAAAGTGACAATGAACAAAATGCATATCTGATAAGTGAATGGCTAAGATTTAATTTGATGGCTAATGATGGAACATGTCAGTCCATAGTTTACCTACCCATTAAGCATGTAAATTGTAAACCCGTGTGTGGAGCTTTTCGTTTATGCATGTGTGGGATATTATTATTTGAAACATGAACATTTCAAATTTCTAGAATTTGCAAACCAGAGGCAGTGCTGGTTTGAAGAATATTGGAATTTTGGAAGTTGGAAATACAAATTTTCTATTTTTGTTACATCCAAACACGTTTTAGAATAGAATTCTTGGAAATTGATGCATCCAATGGTGATGATCTCACTTCGGACCCAAGGAATTCACAATAGCATTCATGGATCAATTGGCACATTCCATATGTCAAGAAAAGGCTTAGGTCCAAGGTCCAATAGAAAACCCATTACCAAATTCAAGCTTAAATTTCAATTTATGATTTAATTTGAAAGCTCCAAGATTCCCATATCTCTATCATATTTCTTGAGATTACTTTATGTCTCTATTTTAGTAAATAAGATTAGCAGCAATCCCTAAATATTTGATTTCTTTATTTATTAGTTGTGTTTAGAAAATTATTTTTATTTTTATTGCATACAAATCCACGTGAGTATTACCATGAATGGCTTGGAAATGAGTCGTAACAACCTTTTTTTTAATTATTATATAAAGATGGCATGCAAGTCCACTGTTTGGTGGCTTTTGGTGTTGTCTATTTTCTAATTTCCTTTGGAAAAATTCAATTGAAATTGTGGGTTTTAGAGTGCTTGGGCCAGAGCACCCCCAAAAGATTTGAGTGGCTATTGGTTGGCTCTCTTGTCATATCCCAAGGTGACATCCATTCTGATAGATCGTCTCACCTCTGTTAAAATTGTTTTATCCTCTTTTATCTTCTTTATCTTTTTTTTTAGCAGTCTCTTATCTTCTTGATCTATGGCTGGATCAATTGTTTTTGGAGAAAGATTTGTTTTGAAAAATTCTAGATCTTTAAGTCGTGGTCTTGGTAAGACCCTAGACTGCATCAGAAAGTAAGACCTTTCAAAAAAAAAAAAAAAATTCTTGGGAAGTAACAGATCCATATTTAAAATCCTATTATCCAAACAAAGACTTAATAGTTTGGATATATTGCCATATTACCTCTCTAATGGGCTTGTTAGCCATTGTCTGAACTTTCAATGATCTTCTTAGGTCCGACTACTTGTTGGTGTTCTGAAATGTGTTGGCACTGGGGAGCTAACTGTAGGTGATGGTATGTTTTTCATTTTCTAATTGTGGTCCAATTCTTCAAATTGCATGCAAGAAAATACCCTTACGTTCTTTTAGAATCTTCTGTCAACTGATTTTTGCATTTCAATAATTGATGCAGTTGAAAGAATACTCAATGCCAAGACTGTGAATGCTGCATATCCCATGGCCCCTGCCTATGGCCTCTACCTTGGACATGTGAAATATGACCTCCCTTGAAATTTTGATAGACAACAACCATTCAAAAAAAAAAAAAATTTGATAGACAACAATTTCTTCTGTTCTTTGTTCTCCTTCCATATGAAACAGAGGCAAGAGGTGGTTTTCCTCTAGCCTTTTTTTTGGTTTGTGGTCAGGTGACTCTAGTGCATTTCATGTGCTGGAAAAAATTGGGGTCCTTGGCTTGAAGATGTCCACCCCCAACTGGTCTGACCTTATTAACTGGCTTGCCCCTAATCCTTTTGCATTTATTGAGATAGATAGGAATGGTGTTGTATATCCAACTATTCTTGTAATTACTTAGAAGTTGGATTGGCGCAGTACATGGAATTGTGAATATTATTCTCATGTGTGGTATGATGATTGTCGCACTTGCAGTTGCATAGGCGAAAGTAATCTCCAGCATACTGTAGTGAGTCCATTAATCATTTTCTTTACTGTTATAAGTTCAGGTTTGAGCCAGTTGTCTGGCCTGGATCACATCTTCAAAGCCACCAATCTCAACTATTCTAGGGTCAGTTTTTTTTTTTTTTGTTTCTTTTCTTCCATTCCACTCTTTCAAAAATCATACCCCTCGTTACCTTACAACCGGCCATATCCTTTACAATTAGGTTTTTAAAGGTCTACCTCTCCTGTTCCTTTTACTTGAATCTTTTGGATTTTTCTAAAATAGGTCGTTTAAGGTCTCCCTTTTATCTACCATACCACCTTAAACAACTCTCTTATTTTCCTATCTATTAGGGCTGCTCTAAAGGTTTTTATAATGTGTTAATATCTAATTTTGTCTTTTACGTTATCCATTTTAGAATATATTGTTAGGTAATATTACCTTGTCCACTTTTTTTTTTCTTTATTTCCAACACAGCTATTCAAATCATTGTTGGCGAAACAATTGTTTTATATAACCTTTACTTCAATATATACAGTATTCTTTTATTACAAAGCGCTCCACTAATTGGTCTATATTTAAGCCAATATCACTCCCATCTTATGGGTGTTACAAGGAAAATGAGAAAAAGGAAGAAAAAAGAGATAAATTCTCTCTATATTGTATTGTTTGTTTTTAATAGAAGATAATATATGAATATATAAAATACAGAGAGCTAATCAAGGCAACAAAAAAAGAAAGAAAATATGTTATAATCTATGATACCACATAACTATAATAAAAATTCATGTAAAATGTGAATACACTTAAATCTACGTCTACAATACTCCTTCAAGTTGTTGTAAAGATATCAATTAAGTTCAATTTGTTAAAAATATTATCAAGTTGAGAAGAAGAGATGACTTTCATCATCATGTCTGCTAATTTAGCATCATTGAAACAAGGTATGTGATATGTCATGTGGAAATTTTTGAGGGCGTGTCAGGTCTAAAGCGGATAATATTGGTGCTGGTTGAGCATGAGTTGTTACTGATGGTATCAAAGTAAAGGACGGCTCTAGTATCAGGTGGGGAGATTGCAATGACTTGCACCCGATGGAGAGTGGGGGAATACTTCAGGTACATGGATAATTCTGATAGAAGGATTCAGCCTGTGGTGCTGGAGAATGGGTTGGGGGGTGTGGTGGGGAATACTCTAGAGGAATCCAATGAGACAAAGGAAGAGAGAGCCACTTGATGGAGGAGGAAGGCCCATCATTGTGGGCGTGAGAGTAGAGAAAAAATAGCCAGAATGGCGTTGGGAGTGTAGAAAATTGTCCACATCGCTTGGTCTTGGATCTAAGTAGCGCTCTTCCTTCACTCATTACAAGGCCTTTTAGGATGTGTGTATGGGTGTATATCACAAAGCAAAACCGTGAAGGCATGTGAAGTCCAAAGCAGTCAATATTGTGTTAAGTAAGACATGGTCCTTAGGAAGGAGTTTTTATGACTATACTTATGGAGTCCAGATCGAATGGAAGTGGCTTCCAATCGTAAAGAGCACCTCTATGGGTTTGACTTGTCCATGATGGAAGTGCTTCCACACGATCCGGATTCATGATGATAACCCAAGCTACTATGTTTCCTACACTGTGACCTGAGCTCAGCCTGTCTAGTCTATTAGTCCCCTAATTTCTTCTAAGTTATCAAAACGCACTTTTAGTTCTTATAATTCTGCTATTTAAACAACAGTTAAAACTGAACAATTTCTCTTCCAAGTATGCATCTATTTTTTTGGACTTGTCCATGCCTTGTATTTATTTACACTTGTCTAACTATTATGTAGGCAAAGTTTTTTTAATTATTATATTTATTTAGCAAATGGGCAAAAATGTCTCGTGGAAACTAGAATCAGAATGACAAAGTCAGCCTGATGATATTGCTTGTCCGGAGCCGGAGGAGATGAATAGGGTTGTCTCCGGCGTGGGATGAGATCTGAGGATATATCGAACAGAACAAATGAGAATGATTTTGCTTTGTGATTTGATATGTTTGTTGGCTGCTTTTAATTATTGGGTCATTGAGAAATTGAGTAGCCCAAGAAAGAAAAGGCATTGGCAATCTCATCAGCTGCCAACAAGTCATGAACAAGAGAAGCATGCGTTTTATTTTTCTTTATCAATATGGGTTTGTGATCATGCCTATCATCCTCATTAGCTGATATAAGATATTAGATTAGAATATATGATTTGCCTGTTTGGAACTTGGGGATTGGGTGAAGTATCAAATTTATTCCAAAAATAATAGATTTATTTATTTTATAATTAGATTTTTGAATCACCAACATTGTCGTTTTCATTTTGTAATTAGAGAATGTCTTTTTTGCTTTCGGTGTCGTATTTCTATTTGAAACTATTTATGTTTGGCAGACGTCGCTCATGAGCTACAATTTATTTTGGACTTTATGGGGTCATAATGCAAGGGTCAGCTCTGAGATTTCAGGGCCCTAGGCGAGTTTTTAAGATGAGTCTTATATATTACTTACAAAAAATAAAAAGCATATAATTTTTTTTACAATTTGTGAAACTAAATAAAATATCATAATCAAATTTATAACAAATATTATTTAAATTTATTCTTATTTTGATATGCAAAATTACTAATTAAATTACTATATTCAATTTTTTTTAACATTTATTTTTCAATAGATAAGATAGCTAATCCATTCAATCTTTCTTATGACATTGTAGACCGAAGATAAGATTTTATCAATTTTAATTTTGACAAACTTATTTCTGCATAGGTAACTGTAAGTGATATAATCAACATTAGTATATAAGCAATTCATGAATTTGAAAAACAATAATTCATTCTTTTTATATAATTTAGCAATTCATTCTTTTGGTACTGCATCTTTTATCATATTCGAGTGCGACACTAATGTAAATTCTCATTTGAAAAGAAGATATTATTATTATTTTAATTTTTCAAATTTTCTGTATTTTTTTAAAAATAAAAAATTATCTTAATTATAATGATTTATACTTGTATATTACATCTAATAGAATCTACATTTATCAAATGAATAAAGCTATGCTTTTTCATCTCTTCAAATTTTAAAAGCTTTAAATTATTTTTAATTCAAAATTATGAACTCAATATAGATTTCTCTTTCTCTTTATTTAGATGATAGATATATTTTAAAAGATTCTTTATCAATTAAAATTATTTATTATTATTATTATTAAACTCAATAAAATGAGGATTATAATAATAATTATTATGATTGTTACTATCATTATTTTAATTTTTTAAGAAACCCATGTTTTAAATTGAGTAGAAAAATTAGCAATAAATAAATTTTTAATTTTGAATGTTCTAAATTCGAAATAGTTAAATATAGTCAAATGATTTCAAGTAGTATTAATTCAAATTATTGTTGTTCTCATTATTATTATTAAATAACTCAATAAAAATAAAAATAAAAAATATTATTATACACACAGCCGGATTTGAAATTATTGTTATTCTCATTATTATTATTAAATAATTCAATAAAAATAAAAAAAATTATTATTGTATTTATAAGACGAGCATTCTAACCAGAATAACAACAATGCATTTGTGCTTTAATATGCATTATTAACTATTCAACATATAATAAAGAAACTTATGGACTTAGGGAGCCCTAGACGACTGCGTACTTTGCCTATAGTGAGGGCCGACCTTGCATAATGCATGGGGATATGTGGATTTGAAAGGTTTATTTTTAATATGATACTTCTTAAAAAGATCAAATTTATTAAATTTTAAAAACTATGATTTTCAAATATAAAAGAATTTGACGGTTAAAATGGGTCAGTATTGAATGAAATTTTTAATTCTAACACTGAGATCAACTTAAAGAGGGATGATAGAGCTGCCTGAGAAATCTGTGAAAGAGGGATAGAGAATGAAAGTAGAAAATGTTGAGACTGGTCTTCCAACCCAAAAGACTAGAATGATAGTTGGAGATATCCATCTCTACGTAAGTTTTTATATTTTTCTCTGTCACCTATGTGGGAATCGTTTGTATGCCAACCATCTCTCCTCAAACGAGGCTCTCCGACGAATAGAACATCGCCAACCATCCCGTTCCGCTAGTGGATCTCTGAGTCCATATGCAGTGGCTTGTAGAACCTGACTCTGATACCACTGTTAGAACTGAGCTTCTAACCCAAAAGACTAGTCTAATAGGTTGAGTGACTAGTCCCTTATAAGTCTTTATATTTCCACACTCGCAACCAATGTGGAACTCTCATCCACATCCCAATAGAAACTGTCCCAACCGCAGTTCGACGTGAGAGGATGTCTATGGTATGACTACTGGATTCCCACATGAATGCCTGTAAAACCTGATGAGATAGAAACGGAGAGACGAAGATTTACAGATTAGAATTTTGGTAAAAATCCAATAAATTTGTGAAAACATCCATTAATTCTGAAGGTATTCTGCAAAATCAATTTCTCTCTCTTCTTTTTCCCCTTTATTCCTCTTTTACATTAGGGTTTCTGTGTTTGATTTCTTCTACTTCTTATATTTCCCTTTCTCAACTCGTTATCCCTCTCATCAACTGCAACGGTTATTGAAGCTGTTACCCAACTGCTGTTCACCGAGAAACTGTTTGGCAGTTGGTACTGAGTCGATTTGGCAGTTGGTATTGAGTCAATACACAGTGAGTTGATCTGTTGACGGATCATCCATGGAAATAGGTCAAGTTATGCATGTTGGTGCAAGAATGTTTCTTAGCTTCAATAACCAACTATCCTGTGAAAAGATAGACAGAGTCTGATTGCTTTACTGCTACAACTCTTTCAGACCCATCCACAAAAGCCTTTCTGTTGGCTCAGACTTTTTTCGGATGGAGTATAAGTGATCCTCCCACGGGTATTTTGTAATCCAATATGGGTTTTAGTGTGTTGTCAATTTTACCCTTTGCATGAACATTAAAATCGGATCTTTCGGATGAACAATAAAATTTCGACGAGCCTATTTACTATTCATGCGAATTTCGGCGAGCCGATTTACTGTTCATGCGAATTTCGACTAGCCAATTTTATGTTCATGCGAAGGGTTGGTGAATCAATTTTACTGTTCATGCAAAGGGTGAAATTGACAATATACTAAAACTCATGTCTGGTTACACAAATATCCCGTGAGATGATCGTTATCCAAAGATTTTTGCTGTTAATTTTGGACCATTAAAGTTAGCACTTTTAGAAGTTGCAAGCTTATGTATACCAGTGATTAATTTATGGAAATGATCATATCAAATTTAATAAATGCATGAAAGTTAGAACTCCTTCAGTATTTGAGACTTTTTAACAATCCACATTGCGTTTCATGTATAATAAGTTAATAGTCAATAATATTTGACAATTCATCTGATTTCCATTTCTTTCAAAGCTCAACAAATTCAAAGTAAATCAAAGCAGTTCGAGGGTTGGAGCGATGGCCAAGAATTCACCTTTGAAAGTGAGAGGTCTTGAGTTCAATTTCCACTCTCCTAAAGGACCACTCTCCACAGTTTTACTCAGTGCGATTGGATAGAAAAATTTGAACATGCTCCAAAGATTAATCCTAGACACCTTGGTCGTAAAAAGAATAATGATGAGAAACCATGAATCTAAACTTGTCATTTCAAGGAAGACCTCTATAACTTTTGATTTTGCTTTCAATCAAATTAAATCTATGTCAAAATATGAAGAGAAGGGATGATGTTGCTAGTCTACCTACTTAAATTGAGTCCTTGAGGAACTTTGAGCCCCTGAAAGTGGTGTATCTTGGCATTAGAAAGTGAATTTCATTTTCAAGGTCTTCCATTGGCACAGCCACTGGGTGGGTGGCAGCATCACAGCAATGGGTGGCTTGTGGTGATTATGATTACTGTAGGGTAGTTTACAATTTACATGGTGCCCTACTTATATGACCATGACTCATCTATGCACTTTAAAAATACATCTGTTTCCATCATTGGTATTGATTTTCTGTCATTTATACAAAGGAGGGGTCTTTCATTTTCATATCTTTCTTAGATTTTGATAATCATCTGAAAAGAAAAAAAAATATAATTAAATGGGGCAAGACATAAACGTGATAATGTTGGGGAACAGAGGTCATTGATTCTTTGTTTGAATCTCAGCACTATAGAGTTGTAGGGACATTGAGTTGGGCCACATGGAAATGCAACTTGATTGCAACCATCTCTTGTCTTTTTGGAATGTCTACGGCTGCTAGGTCCACTTCAGCACCACTAATTTCGCACATGCCACTCTCTTTTTCATCCCTTAGACTCTACCGAGTCGCAAAATATTTATAGAGCTTTTGTAAGAATGCTTTTACTTGAACTACATGAATGAGTGAGCTTGAAAGGTTTGATTTCTATATTTCTTGTCTGTAAAACTTCAACTTGGTCGAACAAGTGAAGTGATATTTTTTAAAGCCCATAAAGTTTCAACGTTATCTGAGGGTGAAACTCATTCGATTATATCAATAATTTAAAAATCTGATTGGTGTCAAATTTGATACGGGTGTAATTCACGAGAGGTAGATGTATGAGAGAGAAATTGAATCTATTGTGCCCAGTGTAGACCCGGCAATCTAAAGTTTGCATAAAAGTTTCTTAGCATCAGTTGTTAGGGGAGAATTATAATACACTAAAGGAAGTGAGAGAGAATCTCCATTTGCAAATGTCAATCTAAAATAGTCCTTAAAGAGAATGAAGTGGACCATAGAGAAGTATCTCAGCTACCATTTTGGCTCCTACCTTCACATGTAGAGACAGTGAGAAATGATTATATACATAATACAAAATCGTGGACTCTTTCCTCATCATGGCAGGACAAAAGGCTAAGCAAATAATTGTAGTGACTGATCCGAGTGTTATTCTTATTCACCTGGTTTGAAACTTTCAAGTGAAGAAAAATAAAACGGTTGGCCTGTGGTCAAATGCCCATCTCATAAAGTAGAATTTTGATTTTGATTCATGCTCAACTTCAACGAGTCTTTCTCTGTAGACTTAATCGAAGTGTGTGGATTGTGAATTTTACACATGTATGTGGGATTAATCTCACCTCTAGTGTAGAGTGGGGATACCCATATTATAAAAAAAAAAAACTCCTCTAATCCATGGTGAATATTAATGAGATTTGAATAATATTAAAAATGGTTTGTAATTTACAGGTGATGGTGTCGATTCAATAGTTTACTTTGATGAAATGTGAATCCCATAATGTGACCATTACGTGGCTTGCAAATAGGTTTATCATATTTGGGATAGGATTGCTATGAGCACATTGGTCACAGTATACAAAGCCATTAGGATGTACGAATCCGTTTCATGGGTCTAGCAATAACAATATTCGTGCTGCAACCCTCTTATTCTTGCCTTATCCCTGTCCCTTCAGCCCTCCCCTCCACTATGTCAATTCTCTCTCTCTCTCTCTCAAATTTATGGTCTAAAAAACCATAATTATGGTCATCCTCGTTGTCGATGTATTGATTTTTTGAGTTCTAATCTTCCATTCTGTCATGTTATAAATCAAATCCATTGTCACGTAATTTATCATGTTTTATTTTTTTTTATCATTTTTCTCTATATTGTTAATTGTCTCTCCCGTTTTCCTATTATTAAAATTTTTCAATTTTTAGCTATTTCTACTCTTCTAACAACATCTGCAAAATATTTTAACAACTCTATGTCATTTTCACTTCTATTGAAATTATTTTCAAAGTATTCTTATGTTGTCATATAATACTTTTAAAATTAATTAATGTATCTCAACTTTTCAAGAAGTTGAAATGCAAGTGTGATTTTGGTTGAGTTGGTATGTTAATCTGCAAACAAATATTACTGAGCCACCTAATTTTATAATATCATAATCTTTTTCAATTTATGAAGATTGTTGATTGCTCAAGTAAAAAAGAAATCCTATGGGTGTAGTTTGGCTAGCTCTCCTAAGATTAGACTAAAGATCTTAGATTCAATCATATGTGCACTGACTTGATACACATGGGTTGCAAACATTTTTGTGTATCTATGAGATTAGTCACTTCAACTGTGAAAAGAGAATACCCATGTAATTAAAAAAATACAAAAACTTCTCATTTTTTATTATAAAAGAACCTCTAATATATAGACCAAGATCAATTGACACTAACTTGACTGTAGAAACCTTCAACATAGTAAATGAACACAAAGTGTGACTGCAATGATGATTTTGATCACTTGCTGAAGAGCTAAACTATGGGTATCTTATCATTCTAAACTAAAATATTAGAATAGTAGTTGTAAATATAGTTAAGAAATGATCTAATGGCCATTAGGAAAAAAAAACATTGAGGGGCCAACATCTTACTTGATGATTGATGAATGAAAGGTCGATTTGTTTCTATTAATTTTAGACTTGGCAATGAGTCGGTTGAGATTAGGTTTAGATTGGGTCTCATTTGATTTGGATCTATTCCGGATTCAAATTAGGTCAAATTCAGGTCGACTTATCCATTTATCTAAAGAGACTTTTCTAGTGAGAATCAATCAATAGTACTCTTTAAATGAGCTTAGACCTTGTACAATTGAGTGGATTGTGTATAGATGTGGTAATAGCCGAATCATTTGAGTCCACCCATTTAGAAACAAGTTGAGGTCGAGTCTATTTATTTATTAAATAGGTCACATTGAGTCTATCCATTTAATAAATGAGTTACTTACACAATATCCCGATTTTAATTACATCTCTCATTCATTATCATAGTACTGTCTCAAAGGGCAAGGTGCTTGATTCCTTGCTCAATAAAGTAAGGCAGGCCAACTTGATCTAACATTAGCAATCAGTAACAATGAATCAATGGTAATAATAAAAAGGGGTGTCTGAAAATGGCATGTTTGACCCAGACCATCATCTCAAGAGAGAGTAACAGGAAAATTTAATCTAACTTTCATCTCTCCATTGATAATTGTTAGTCTAAATGCACTTAAGGTCCCAGCAATTTGACTTTATAGTAAATTTTCCCCTTTATGATCTAATAAATTTACCACCTGTCAATGATACTGACAATAATGATTAGTGACAGTAAAAAAAAAGCAAATAACTAGAAATGCACCTATCCAATGATGGCTTCACTCCAAAGGTAAAAGTGCAAGATGAAAATATGGAATAATTAACAATCTAACGGTGAGTATTACTTCAATTTAAATAAAGGTGTAGTTCTATTGATTGCCTCATATCTTAAGAAGTAGGAGATTGTGGATTCGACCTCCTATGGTCTAAATTTGGTGTGCCTTAAGAATAGTAGACTTACCCATGAGAGTTTCACACTGGATATCCTGCGGTTTTCCATACATAAATTCAAAAAAACAAAAGAACAAAAACAAAAAAAAAAATTTAATTCGTAATTTGTAAATTTAATTTTATTTGACAGTATATGTTGATTACAAGTGGACCCAGTTGATAAATTGGTCTTAGATTCTGTTCGGGCTGGGGTTGGGCCACTCAGGTTGGATTTGGGCCTAAAAGCTAAACCTCTTGCTGAGTTCAGTTCGAAACGAACCAACTCGGGGCAAAAAATAGTACTTCAGGTCTTGGGTCAGGCATGAGTTGCATGAGATGGGCTGAGTCAGGTTCACATTTCTCCCACTCAGTGTTGGAAAATTGGCTCGATTTGAGCATCCAAAAGCAGACCCCAAAGTTTTGATGGAAACTTTCTTTTGTTTTCTCACTTTCTTCTGTTTTTTTCTCTCCTTCTAATTTTGTTTCGTTGGATTTTTTATAAAAGGAGGAAAATAGAGGAGACTCGTGGGCTGGCTGTGTGACCGCTCTTCGTGGGTTTCGACTATGTATTTGACATCGAGAGTTTGATTTGTGTGAGAGAAAAGTAGAGAGGAGAAATTTAGTCCAAGATTCGTTTTGTAATTGAGAGAGGTATACCAATTTGTGTTGGAGAGTTTTGAGAGTGATTTGTAATTTGTATCTCCTTTTAAATTTAGTGGAACTTATCGATTAGTGTATGTGGATGTAGATCTCAGTTGAACCACGTAAAAATTTTGTTGTCTTTCTATCGATGTTTGATTTTTTGTTTCATTGCTTCCATTGTGTTGTTTAAATTCAATTTTGACACATAACTCAGTTCATTTTGGGCTGTTCCCAAACCTTTCCTATTACTGGAGTTGTACCCCTTGCTCACTATTTAACTCTTTCCCTTGAAGGATAAAACATCAAATGCTTGACAGGCCGAAACTTTGATTGGACTTATAGTGTGCAATTTTGTACCAATGGTGTCGCATTTCGCATATCTGAATGACCATTGATTTGATGATTGTCTGATTCATGTCCTCCTATCAAACACAATTTGTTAAGACGGGATAGTCCAAAAGATTAGCTCGTTAAGTGAAGTGACCCAAGTCCTACATATGTCCCTAGATTTCTCCATTCACAACCGATATGGAACTCGTTCAACTATCTAACAATCCTCCTTCGAATGAAGCTCTCTAACGAATTCAGTGTCTCCTGTCATCCTATCCAACTAAAAGATCTTTTGAGTCTAGTAGTATAGAACCTGCCTCTGATACCACTTGGTAGAACTATGTGTCTAATCCAAAAGACTGACCCCTTAGGTGAAGTAACCCAAATCCTATATATATCTTTAAATCTCTCCCTTCACCACCAACATAAAACTCGGCCGCTTGCCCGACACAATTCTCCGTCATCCCTCCATCTACCCTCTATAGAAAAGAAAGAGAAAAAAAAACAGCTGTCAGTTTCAAAAGAAAAAAAGCCAAATATTGAACAGTTGATATTCTACATCCTAGTGAACTTTTATACTGGACTATCTTAGACACGTCCATATCAACAGTATGAATAATTGACTTTGCCTCTTTCAAGCTAACTTTAAGTACATAACCTACTTTTAATACATAATTAAAAGTGAACACTCTGTAAATTATACTTTTTAGTTATTACTAAATGAGGAATTAAGATGCATATAATAAGATTTAAACAAAATTTCCGTCATGATTATTCACTAAGACAGTATTGAGAAAAGGTTTAAGACTTTAATAAGAAAGAGCACCTTTTGACCCATCCAATCAAAACTCATGATGCTACAAAAAGTGAATGCCAAAACCCTTGAGGAGCCAGCCATGCCCCCCCTAACCTGATCTAAGTCAGAAATTTGATTCTAATGAGTATCCCAGTGGGGTATCTCGCAGTTTTTTATACAAAAATTCAAAAAATAAATAGTAAAATTTATTTAAATATCTTTTTTATCTAATTTAAGTAAATACTCATGTATTTTTAATGTGTCTGACTTCTTTTAAAATCTCACATCAGTAATCAATTAATTAATTTCATGAAGTCATTGACATAAAAAATTATAAAATTTATGTAATTTAAATTGAATAAGATAACCATTAGGGGTTTTAACCCAACTCGCATGACTTGACTTGAGAAATCAGTGAGTTTGGATTATATATTTGTATATTTCAGATCGAATGGGATTGCTTTGAGTTGAGAAATTTAAAATTAATCCGATCTAGTTGGACGTAATCCGTCTCGATACAAGTCTACCAAGTATAAAACATAAGCAATTAGGGTTAAAACTAGAATCGAATTTAATAAATTTTGACACAAGTTGAATTGGATTTATTAAAATCCAGCCCGACTTCCCCAAATTTCAACCCTAATAATCATGTGACTCACTTAGTTAGCATGGCATGGCTCCTCACCAATTGCTGGGTGGGTACAGTGTTACAATCCTCCTTTTCTATCTTCTCATATTCCTCACATTTTTCTCACTTCGCAACCAAAGGAGCACCCACAAACAGCAACAAAACAAACACCTCCCCTCCAACTCCCTCTTCTCTCTCTCCAGTTTCTCTGCAAAGAAGCTAAAACCATGAAAAACCAAATTCTTGGAGCAGCTTCAAAAGAAGAAGTAGAAGACAGAGAGAAGAAAATAGCCAGTAGCAGCCAAAACCACCTTGGACCCAATACTAAGGAAACAGAGCTGACGCTTGGATTCTCTTCTAGTGCTTTGGATGGTCATGAAAGACGTGGTCAAGCCTTCTCTGCTTCTGAAAGTTTTGTCCTGAATCAGAGGAACGGCGGTCTTGGAACCAAAAGGTGGTTTTCAGAAACCAGAGATGGTTTTGAAAGCCCCTGGGAGGAGAAAGAAGCGGTTTTCGACCAAATTAGCCATGGAAGGGTCGTCGGTCATTCTCCTCTTCCGAGGTTGGTTTCAGTCTCTCTCTCTTTTACTTCATCAGAAATATGAAATTTCCTTCGCACTCTGTTTCACACTGATGCCATGGCCTGTCTTTGTTTACGTCTAACTCATAGTAAAAGAGTCAAGTTCGAGTTTCGTTCTAGCATTTAAAGATTTTTTTATGATCAAAGTATTTAGCCGTCTCATATGTAGAAGACTTTACTCGACTAAATCCTTTAGAGCATGTGTAATATAGAGATAGGTACTTCCATGCATACCTTCACAAATACCAAAGTGACAAACACTGAAGCTATGAAGTGAGCCTTTTTTTATAATGTAAAAGGAATCGAAGACCGGTCTCGAATACGAGTGCATTGAGTAAGACTTTGAATGCATGTGCTCAGCCTCTGATCAAGCGAGTAGAGCCAATCTTGACAATTTATAGTCATTCTTTTTGCCCCGCCTGCTTATGTAAACTTTGGGGAGTTTCTCCTTCTTTGAATAAGTACTTACCGTACATTAAAAAAAAAAATCAACAAATACAAGACTTTAAATTTCCTGAAACACAAAAATATATGGCTTGGATGGCAAAGCATCCTGGGTCTAGAGAAGAAGAAACTTTTTTTATTAAAAAATGATAGTGTCGTAATATCCAAATTCGAAATTAACCTCTAGTACCAGTGTTCTAGAGGCGGAATTAAATCATTTTTTTAAGTATCTTCATTCAAGTGAGTTGGATTCCCTCTCTTCATTTTCGTTTTCTACTTCTCCATTTATCTTTTGATCTATAATTATCAAAAGAAAATTCGCTACATGTAATAATTTTTGAGAAAATTCTAAAAAAAATACCTAAGTTTTCTCATAATTCCAAAAAACATTCCGTGTTTTTAAAAATTAAAAAAAATCCTAAAGTTTTATTAAAATCTCAAAAACTTCTCTTGACTAAAAGTCAAACTTAAATTGTCCAATACTTGTCTTGTAAATGTTCAATTTAACAAAATTGCCCCTCTAGACAATAATAATAATAATTTTCTTATATTAAAAAAAATTACTTATCCCACATTTTTATTACTTTATATTATAACTTTTCATGCATTTTTTTATGTTCTCGTAAATACCCATGGGATTTTTTTAAACATTTTTATAGTTATCCCTCACTTTTTTGTGCTTAGGCTTATCTCTCATTTTTTTTTTTTAAATTTTTCCTTTCTTATTCATTTTTAGAAGAGAAGTTTTGTTGTCTTACATGATAAAATGCATTAACTAACGGTGAAAGGGGCTCTTTTAGAATTTCTCCTATTTTTTGTTATTTTGCTGAATTTTTAGAGTTTTTCTTTAAAAATGATTTTTTTTTATATAGATCTAAAATATCACATCCATGTATTTTTCTAATTAAATTTCAAAAAAATCTATTTAGTTAATTTTTATCTTAACAAATGTTTAAAAGTTTTGACAAGACGGATATAGTAGCTGGTATATAAAATACCGACAAGTATATATATATATATATATATATATATATATATATATATATATATATATATATATATATATATATATATATATATATATGTAATCTTTAATATATAGAACGCATTTATCATGATAAGATCTTGGCTCACACCTAACAGCCATGCTTGCATTAGACGATTGAACAGAGGAATTATTCCTTTAGGCCATGTCTGGTTATAATTATAAATTTATAATGAAAATAGAATGACATGGAATGAATTAACTTCTTCTCGTAGGTTAAGGGTGTTCCATTTATTCCGAAGTAGATTCAGATTTTTAATTAAAGCCCATTTATTTTGTAGATTGAAAATATGTACAGATTGAAATCAGACTTAAAGATCTACCATATGTTTAAAATTTTATTCAAAATTAATTTCTAATCATTCAATCTTAATAATCAAAATCACCATTGAATCATTTTTAAGGATGTCTATCAACTTTGACTATTAAGATCAAGTGGTTAGAAATTTTAACTGCTGATAATTCTTGAAGTATAGCTTCAATTTGTATAATTGCATTTTCAATTTATAAAAAAGATTAATAAATAAAAATAATGTCTAGTGTAAAATTAACGGACTTTAAACGATAGTCTTGAGCTTTGACTCTAAAAGCCTGATGGGCTTTAGATGGGTTCATGCTTTTGTAGATATAAATGGGCTTTGAATTTTATTACAAAGCCCAGCCCACGAACAGGCTCATGGCACAGCCAGGCTCACCATTTTCTCCGACATCTAAGACCAAATGGGCCCATAGGACCGATATATGAGCTATCATTCCATTGTTTCCAAGTTCCAACCCACCCAAAAGGAATATCTTGCGCTTGAATGCCTGGCCTTTGCATGAGTTTACACTTTATATAACCGTGTTTGAAAACTCAAAATTTGATCGAGCCAACAAAATCAGCGTAAATTTTTTAAAATAAAATTAAAAAAACTCAAAAAAATTTTGTTCAGTCACTCGACTCAATATCTTGTCGAATTGAATCGAGTCAACTTAGAATGACTCGCCTGAGTCATCTTGGGTTTCTAAACAAGGCTACAAATACATATCAACCCAAAGTTATTAGGCCTCCACCCTATTCATTGAATTCAAATCCAGCTTTAAGTCAATAAACATCCAAATCATTTTCATCATTAGATTGAGTAATAAGAATACTAATAAATTGACTGTCTTGATTTCTTCGATCGTGTCTTCTTTCCATGCTTGTGGCCTTAGAAGACAATAGACAGTGAGTGATTTCGGGAGTCGTTGATGGTATCTATCTTCTATTCAGGGCTACTCCTCTCATTGGTTGGCCTCCAGTCCGCACATTTCGGAAGAATCTAACTCCACAATCAAAACCAGAATTGGAAACAAATCCCTCACCATCTTCACCTTGTATTGAGGCCCCAAACAAGTTTGAGGACTCTCTCTTTGTGAAGGTCAACATGGAAGGTTATGCAGTGGGGAGGAAGATCAACTTGAAGGCACATCATAGTTATGAATCACTCTCCAATGCACTTCAGAAGATGTTCAGCAACTTCTTTTTCAGTAAGCTCTCTGTTTCTAATATTTGGGTGATGAAATTTAACACTCCCAAGCAATTTTATGGGGTTTTTATCGACTTTTCAAGTGTTCTTTTCTATCAAATTGAATATGTTTCTCTATGATTCTGAGCTAACCTGTGACTTTATTTTGGGTGTTGAGTTGGGTTCCAAACTATTAGATTTGAATCCACTCAGTTTTTAGATATGGCCATCTACATGGAGTGCCCCATTTAAAGAACACTTGATAACCCATTTATGTGTTCCCTATTCACTTGTGGTGAGATTATATAGGAGAGTACCATCTTTCTCTTGTTCCTAACTCAACTTGTATGTCTATTAAAGTCAGGTTTCTTCTTTTATTTATCTACAACGAGACTTTAAAGTTTAATCCAGAAGATCTCAAGATTTTTGTGAGCAGGGTCAGCCCTGGCTTAAGGTCATATCGGCGGTCTCTTAGAGCCCCCACCATGCATTTTCCTTAAGACTTAGGGCTCCCACCAATATACTGAGCCTAGGGCCCCAGAAATTTCAAGGCCGTTCCTGTTTGCAAGCTACCTTATGATGTTCTTCAATTCTTCATTGTTGTTTATATTGTTATCTTTATGTTCAGTTAATTACTCCAAGCAGCAAGAAGGGAATGAAAAAGATGTGGCCGTCACTCCTGATCTTGTTCTTATTTATGAAGACAATGAAGGAGATAGAATGCTGGTCGGAGACGTGCCGTGGGAGTGAGTCTTTTTGCCAAATTTTCCCTTCTTTTATAATTTTTGTGGCTTATTATTTTACTTGAGGACCACCAATCAGCGAACCTCCATTGAGAAATTTCCAATTTTACATGCATATACACATATAATGATATAATTAAGAAATGAATTTACATAGTTTTAAGCAAAGATATGAGTACCGGCCAATATGTAGGCCAATATGTAACATATCAACCAACACGTATGAAATTTTAAGCTCTAAATACGTATCAGTCGATACATATCATTGCATCTCATCATGGTGCGAAACATCGATACACCCTTTGTTATTGGCCAATACTACATAGTATCGATTGATACAAATTTCTTTTTTGCTTTTTTAATCGGTTTTAACCAATTTTTGTATTATTTTTAATTTAAAAGGGTTTAAAAGCATTTTATTCAATTTTGAGTTATTTTTATCATTTTGAGTTATTTTCAATTCTTCGAGTTTCGGCTCTAAGATAACATTGAATTTTGAGTTTTTTGTGAAAATAATTTGATAAAATGATATCCAGTCCTTCGGAATTCAATGAAAGCGTGTAAGTGTCATTCACATAATTTTTATAGTCTCTTTGTGATTCTTCAAGATTTTTCTAAAAATTTGATAAAAGTCGAGATTTCTAAGATACTTTCCATTTTGGAGATTCTTAAAAAAAAAAATGAATGAAATGATATACAAATATTTCTACAATTAAATGAAGAGCCCTAAGAGTGATTGTTAGAGTTTTTAGTGTCTTTGTCTAATTTTTTTAATATCCAAATATTTTCATGAAACTCATAAAAATTTACAATAAAAAAATTATGAATTGTAATAGAAGATACATATCACTAAGGGATACTTGAGAATATGAAGTTCATATTAGGTGTTTTCTCATGTTGGTTCTTTCTTTCTACAAATTATTAGACATTTTTCAAATTTAAGAAGTGCCAAAATTTTAACTTTCAAAGGTCTAAAACAATTTATCACATGTATCCGTGATTCGATCGGGGTTCCGATTTTTGGACACCTGGTTTTAAGAATTTTAACTTAGCTATCTTGCAGGATGTTCATCAGCACAGTGAAAAGACTCTATATCATCAGTGGCTCCAGAGCACCATCACTTGGTATATGAATGCATGAAACCCAAGAAAGTTCCTTGTTTTCTTTCAAAGCTTATTTATTTGGTTCTAATGCAACCATTTTTTATTTTCTATTTTTGCATTTCAGTAACTGGAAGAGTGGAAAAAAAACAGCAATGAAGTCAAAGCAGAAGCAGTGGAGTAGGCAAAATATATTATTGCTAATGATTGTCTTTGTTTATTTTGTAATATCTGCTGTGCTAGATTGGTTAGGAAATTTACTTCATGTCAAATTTCTGTCTCCCAAAGTTTCTTGGTGATTTGGACTTCTGGGTTCTTAGAACTCCGAATCAGTGAGGTAATAATACTAAGTTTTATTATATCAGAAAGTAATGCTTCCTTAGCGACAAACTATACATCAACAATAAGTTTGCACATTGCCTCAAGGATTTAGTCGGGTACCCAAGAACAATATGTATTATCCCTTAATCTGCTGAAAACACTCAACTAATCCCCTGTTTGGTAAAACTATCTGTGTTTGCTCTTTCAACCATCTCTATGAAAGGTAAAACCTCTCTATCTATATACAAAGGAATATTATCTGTCTGGCCAAGAAACTGAGATAGTAGAAATCCTAAGAGGACTTGATTAGTAACCCAATTAGCTTAAGCTTGATTGCAAAATACAATTTGGGTGCCACATAGCAGATACTGTACAATACTTAACTATTAAACATGCAGATGGATAACCTAAGAAGGAAGGATAATAACTTTTTAATTGAAATAATCAGTAAGGATCAAATAAAAATCTAGCATGGGAAACTTTGGGAAAACCAAACTTTTTTCTGTTAATTAAATCTCCACTTGATTTGACCTCACTTTAAGTTGCATTTACCATTAAATTAAGACCTAACCCTAGGTCACTATTTAATCTCTCTGTATGTTACCCTCCTCTGTAATAGAACTTTTGTTACCACTTCCCAACTTTTTTCAATGATTATGACTTTAAAGCTATGCTTAATCATTGAAAAAAGTTGGGAAGTGGTAACGAAAGTTCTATTACAGAGGAGGGTAACATACAGAGAGAAGCCACACAGTAAAAATACAACTGAACAATGCCTACTTCTTTCATTCCAAGTGTGGAACAACTCAGACTTGGAAATCCCTTCGGAAAGAAACAAAAGTTGTAGAAATTAGAAATTTTCATCATTTGAAAATTATAACTTCTAAATTTTTTCACCCACATTGCAGATTTAGATTTGGATTTCACTTTAAAGAAAATCATTGAATCTTAATGTCTCATTTTGATCATTTATGAACTCCAGTGTCAACCGTTTATAAAAACTATTCACTATTGGATTAACATACACCATGATGTACAACGGATTAAAGGACCCATAGTGTATTTTAATCTAATGATAATTTAGCCTCGTGAGTAACTGATTTCATAGTCTTTTATCCATCATGATGGGATATTGAGATTTAATAATTTTCTTTTATAAAAGTAGCCTCCACATGTAAAATTTACTAACTCCAAAAGATAGGTTCATCCACAGAAAGTCTAGAGAGACATTTTTCCATCACGATTCAACATCAAGAATGTCTTCCTTTTTTCTCTTTTTTTTCAATGACCATATCAAGAATGTCTTTCAGTAAATTGTAAATTCCACATAATTGAATGTGAAGTAAAGAAGATATAAATAAGAGATTTGTAAAGTTTCATCCCATCTAATCTTTCTATGCCTTCATTTTAATTTTTACAAGTCAATGGATTACATTCATGACAATTTAAAAGGCCAAAATAACAGTACTAGGATAATCAATTGGTGATAAAATGTTGTATACCCCATATCCATAGTCTCCTGTGTAACACACCCAACTATATAAAGCCTAAGACACATTTCATGGAGAATTTCACTGTTGAATCCAATAGTGAACCTCTCGTGTGACCTTTTATATATAGTAGTCCACTTGGTTGTTTTCTATGTCCTTTGAATGTAAATCATTGAGCCTGCCACCCAAATATGGCTCCAACCATAGTTGGATTGAACAGATTCAAAGCGAGTGATTAAACCCCCAAAAGCAAATGAGAGTTGAGCATGTGCTATCATGGAGACTACTAAATACAAGCTCGATGCTCCCTTCATTTTAAAAATTAAATTATTACAGAAAGGAGTAATAGCATTCAAATGTTCATAAATTGTACTGACATACCGGTAAAATTTAGTGCAAAAACACATCAAACTCAAACAGGCTTCTTAGCTCTAATTTTTCCATTTTCATCAATCAAAACAAAAACAACCTAGCAGTTTTTCACTAGAATGAACTCCAGCAATGAGACCTTGCACAATTGTACAAAGTGCTCATAAAAAGAATGATCCTTTATAATGCAAAAATAGAACTGTAAACAAGAGAGAGAGCTCATAAAAAGATGAAATAGCTACGTGACTAGAGATCTTTTACATCTTCCTTTAACCTTTCGCCGCCTTCTCCTAGCTCCATTTCTGATTCTAGATGATCTAGAAGCATGAAGTCTGAGTTTCTTTAGAATGATCCTTTCACTCACACGCAGAACTAATGAATGGTACAACTTCCTTTCTCGCAAACGACAACACTTCTTCAACGCCTTCATGTCATCCTCCAATGAATTGGAACCGTAGAAGCTCTCTCGAATATCAGCAAGTGACAAAAGTGCACTACAGACACTACCCGTAAGAAGCAATCCCTTTGCCTTGTCTTGGGTTTCTGGCAAACCACTTCTACCATTTTTGGTAGAAAGAATAAAACTCAAAGATTTGTCAACATTCATCATAAGAGGAATTGTATTATTCAGCTTCTGATAGGCTTCCTCAGGCAAGTAAATGATGTAGAGTAGAATCAGAAGCTCCAACTGAGGTTCCCCACATGACGAAATTTCAAAATATTCAGCATTCTGGCTGATGCACCCAGAGCAGCCCAATCGCCTCCACAATGAAACTCTCGATCTACAACAACGGTCAGAGAATGACGACGAAATTGATTGCATTACCAAATCAAGGTCAATATTCACAATGTCAAATGGATTATCAGGTTCTGTAAATCCATATCTGTGAAGCAAGGCAGCATTTCCCATAGAACCATAAGTATTAAAGACCTGACAGGGACAAAATAGTAACAATTAGCATCAGGAAATCAACTTTTCCTTTCTGTACTACAGGTATTTCACATGGTCCATGAGAGAGAGAGAGATTACTTGTTTTATAATTATTAGTATTATTTGAAGCACTGCAATTTATTTAAATTAGAGCTGCCAAAACATGGGAAATGGAGCCAATAAAACAGAAGTGAAATTGTTTCATTCACTATAATATCAGTATCAAAAGGTAACCTTCCAATTATGTTACAGGCTCTTGTGACTTGTCAATTGTACTACATTTTACTGAAATTCTGTGACGATCAAGAAACATCATAGCCAACACTTGTGCAAGTAAGTGATTCAGGGAAATGGAAAGTACAGAACAAGTCAAAGTAGCATCAAGTAGAACATTCTTGCAGGGCCACTATTCCGCCACCAAACAAACATGCTCATTCAGCAACATATATTTTCACAGCTTCATGAAACAATATCATAAATGCAACAAGTATTGCATTTACAGAATGCGGCTATAGGGGGGCCTACAAGAAACCCAAGCTTAAAAGTTTGGGTGCTCTAACATGCAATATTAGACGGTGGGGCCCACTCTATGATGAAAAACCACCCTCTGATATGAAAAAAATGGGTGATTGGATGGTTAACCTAGGGAATATCAGAAAATCCAAAATGAGGCCTATC
Organism: Chimonanthus salicifolius; assembly: GCA_013350335.1. Lineage (NCBI taxonomy): Eukaryota > Viridiplantae > Streptophyta > Magnoliopsida > Laurales > Calycanthaceae > Chimonanthus > Chimonanthus salicifolius. The sequence goes on along the minus strand of CM023542.1, from coordinate 45,739,052 downwards.
AATCATCCTAACTCAATTTTTTAACATCAAAACAAAACCATTTCATAAATATTTTTTTATCTATAATGCTCAATCCAACGGTGAGGATACATCAAATGAACATCAAACTGGGTTGATCTAAATTTGGAGAAAAAAAAATTGTATGATTTAGATTCATCATCAAATGGGCCCACATGGGGCCGTATGCCTGGGAAGACAGCCCATAAGAGCATTGCAGAGTTTAGCATATAACAATGACGATGAGCAAGGATTAGATATATATCCATAATGCATCAGTACTCTATCTTGTCAGTTGTAACTGATTAGAGCAAAAATATCAACTCACAGACTCCCCGTACGAATTCTCTTTTCCCAAACCATTTTCAAACCCATTTGCCAGTTAAAATTATATGAATTTGAGTTAATAGATGGCAAGGGAATGCTTTATTGCATGTGGCACTTCATTTAATTCTAAAAGTATCAGTGTACAATTCGAATTAGTAGGTCATAAGATTTTAGGCAAAAATAACATGGAAGATGAAGCTAAGGTTTTAAAGCATTTAAGAGGAGTGAGATATCTAGTTGGTGGCCGGAGAAGGATCTGCTTTTAGAGGACGTGGATTGGACAAAAAAAATTATTGTCCTAATGCCAGCAGTTTTATCCCATCATGAATTGTAAAAAAAAATGAAGTGAGGAGTCCCTGGAGAAGTCGGGAGAAAGATGGGTGTGGAATTTACAATTCTGTTGGAATGACATGGACTAAGAGAACCCTGAAGCACCTTAGAGGCTGTTAGGAGATGGGGTTCATGACTGCATCATAAGCTCTTTAAATCTGGAGCAATGAGCCCAGAGACAACTTTTCTAGAAGACCCTTTTTGTTGCAAATCAAATAGAAAAACAAAAGTTCCTCCATTGGGCCCCACTCTAATCTCAGATTTCCAGAAAGAGAATTGTAGAAAAACACTTCCATGTTTCTTTGGGAAAGCAATGAAAAGAAATACCTCACCTTATACCACCCAAAAATTTCCCTCTATAAAATTGGTTTCATGGTTGGAATTAGTCAACCAGTCTCCTCCAACTGCCTATTTGCCAGGACCCATCTGGGTGTTCTTCTTCTTTTTTAAATGGTCTGGGTGTTATTCTTTTTCTCCACTTTCTTCAGGATTGAAGCTGATTCAATCAAAGGGCCCTTATTCGTATTCATACCTCCACCTTTGACAAAACCACAGTATCACCATCAATGACTCCTATGCAGGGTCTGAGCCATCGTCAAAGAGACTGCCTCTCAACTCAGGATTATTAAGCTTAATTTGGATAAAGCTCAAAAAAAAAAATCCAGTATGGATCTGGAATAGTGGGCATTTTCTTTATGATAGAGGTGTCCTGTGTTGATATATGTGGCTCGATTTAACCCAGCCCAACTCAGCCCATCACTGAGTTGGTATTTATGGTTCTATTTAATTTAGCCCATAACTGAGTTAGTAAGCTATTGGGCAGTAGCCTTTCATTATATATATGTAATTACTCCTTATATGAGATTAGAGAGTGAGGAAAGGAGAGTGCATATAGACTCCACATTGTAACCTCTCATTTTGTGATAGTGAAATCTCTTCCCTGTGTTGCCCGTGGACGTAGGCTTTTAGCCGAACCACGTAAATCTGCGTGTTATTGATTGTGTGATTGTTTTAGTGATTGTTTTTCCGCTGTAAAACTCAACAATTGGTATCAGAGCTTGAGTTCGATTTCTTGGGATTTTTCGGGCGAAATCACACAGTTCGGCGTCAAGCACAGCAGCGTGCTTGGAGTTCGGCGTCAAGCACATCAGCGTGCTTGGAGTTCTCTAGTGCCGAAAAAGGGTCCTCTGCATCAGAGATTGGGTCTCTCTTTTAGACCAACAGATCCATCGGCTAAGGGTTTTTTGCCCAGACCCAACCGAAGCACCAGCGCCGGAGAATAGAAGCGGCGATTGCAAGACCGTGATTGAAAAAGGGGTTTCTCGGTTTCGAAAGTGAGAAAACAGTCGGCCAGATCTGCGAGTGGGTTATTCGCAGATCAAGGGTTCCCTTCAATCCAGTTAGTCGGACAGATCGGGAACAGATCTGAGGCAGAGAGAGGCTCGGCAGATCGGAAGGAGAGACAGCCGTTCATAGAGGCGAAGGCAACAAAAGAAGGAACAAGCATCCAGAGGTGTCGTTGGCAGCTAACCCAGTTTCGGGTTTGCAAAGCAAAACCCAGATCTGGGATTGGAGGTGCGCCGAGAAGGAGAGGTTGCAGCAGCCGGCGAACAGAGGCCGGGCAGCGGCGGCGACGGCAAGAACCGCAGGCTGAGCAGTCGGCAGTCCTCTAGATCTGAGATCTGGAGAGAGGCAGCAGCCTGGGTGGAGCGACGGCATAAGGACTTCTTGAAAGGAAACCCCAAAAGGGCAGATCGGAGCAGATCTGTAGCAAACCGGCGAAATCGCAGAGCAGGCAGAGTGTGACGCAGCAGCAGATCTCGGCTGCGAGCAGAGGCACCGGCTGCAGGTGGAGAAAGCACCGCCAGGCCGAGAACAAAGGAGACGGCTGCAAGCAGCAACAGCGAGATTAGAGGCCGAGCAGCAGCAGCGGCGACTGCAGAAGAAGGCAGCTGCAGCAGCCAGTCAGTGGAAGCAGTGCCGGCTGTGAAAGAGAAACCCAGCAGAGGGTTTCCAGCGCAGAAAAAAAGAAGAAGGGGAAAGTTTTTTTTTCAGTGGTCCGCAAGAGCACCGGTTTTCAGTGCACCCGAGGGACCACTATTTCAAGTAGTCCGCAGCACCATCATTTCCTGTACACCCGCGGGACCACCAGTTCAGGTGCACTCGTGAGACCACCATTGCCGAGGGACTACATATTCTGGTACTCCTGCAGTGGGGAAATCAACGGTCCAGATTTGTTTTGCAGTTTCCGGAGTCACCAGGACTCGGAATTGAGATCCGTCTTCGCCTGTACGATCGTGGCAGTGAGATCTACACAGTGACCGGTGTGGATCTGGTTTCTGGAGGAATCAACAGTGAGCGCCAAGCTGTGGCGTTTGTAAAAAGGAGATCAGCTGAGTTCTCTTTTCTCTTACTTTTCCATAACTGTCATTTATTTTTTACACATTATTCTGCTATGTGTATGATTGAACCACCCAAGTGGTGAGGAGTTAGGGGGTAATCGGTTGGATGCCAGTAGTAGATCCCTAGGTTTGTGCAAGGCTACATTGTGCAGTTTATTGTTTGTGCAGTTTGCTGAGTGCTTAGCTGATGTCAGAAAAATTGTCCCCTGAACCTTCAACCTCTAAGTCTTCAACTGTATCAAGAACTATGGTTTCGAATGCAAAATTCGAGGTGGAGAAGTTTGATGGAACAAACAACTTCGGCATGTGGCAATGCGAAGTTATGGATGTCCTGTATCATCAGGAGTTGGATATTGCTCTAGAGGAAGAGAAACCAACAGATATGGAGCAAAAAGACTGGGTGAAGATCAATCGCCAAGCGTGTGGTACCATTCGGCTTTGTCTCGCCAAAGATCAGAAATATTTTGTTATGAAGGAGAATTCAGCTAAGAAGTTGTGGGAGATGTTACAAGATAAGTATATGACCAAGAGTGTTGAGAATCGTCTCTATCTCAAGAAAAGACTCTTCCGTTTCGACTACAAAGAAGGAACTTCTATGACTGATCACTTAACTGCTTATAACAAAATTCTTGCTGATTTGCAAAATTTAGATGTTGAAATTTTGGATGAAGACAAGGCAATATTGTTATTGAATTCCTTGCCTGAGCAGTATGATCATCTGACTACCACCCTATTGTATGGGAAAAATGAGATTAAATTTGAACTTGTGGTGAATGCACTGATCAATAATGAGTATCGAAAAAAGGACAAACATGCCCAAAGATACTCAAAGTCAGAGGCTTTGACAGTTAGAGGCAGATCACAAAACAAGAAATTTGGTAATCGGTACAAGTCTCGTTCAAAGACGAGAGGAGCATCAACATCATCTAATAGAAGAAATCTTGCTCGGGATGAGTGTGCCTTTTGTCGACACAAAGGCCATTGGAAAAAGGATTGTCCAATATTGAAAAAGAATGACAAGAAGAATCCAACTGCAAATGTTGTTCATGTTATAGATGATGATACTGAGTTAGCAATGATTGGCTCATCATTGCCACACCATTCTGAGGAGTGGATTTTAGATTCGGGTTGTACTTATCATATGTGTCCCAACAGGGACTGGTTTTCCAGCTTTGAGGAGTTGGATGGTGGATCAGTTTTTATGGGTAATGATAATACCTGTAAAACAAAAGGGATAGGTAAAATCCGTTTGAGATTGCATGATGGAGCAATCAGAGTGTTAACAGATGTTCGATATGTACCAGATTTAAGAAAAAATCTCATTTCATTGGGTGCTTTAGAATCCAAAGGTTTTAAAATTACCTTGGAAGGTGGAGTTCTAAAGGTTGTCATGGGTGCATTGGTAGTGATGAAAGGTACCCGACAGAACAATTTGTATTTCTTGAATGGAAGTACTATTATAGGTGGAGTAGCGACAGTCACTGATAGTAAAGAGGATGTTGGTTTTGACACTACAAAATTATGGCATATGCGTTTGGGTCATGCGGGTGAGAAAGCTTTACAAGGTTTGGTAAAGCAAGGACTGTTGAAAGGTGCTAAGACCTGCAAACTTGGATTTTGTGAACATTGTGTTCTGGGCAAGCAGACTAGAGTCAAGTTTGGCACAGCTATTCATCGCACTGAGGGAATACTAGACTATGTTCATACAGATGTATGGGGACCTACCAGAGTTGCATCTTTGAGTGGTAGGCATTGGTTTGTTTCTTTTGTTGATGACTTCTCTAGACGAGTGTGGGTGTATCCCATGAAACACAAAAGTGAAGTCTTGGATGTGTTCCTGAAGTGGAAGAAGATGATTGAGACTCAGACTGGCAGAAAAATCAAAAGGCTCAGGTCAGACAATGGTGGTGAGTACAAGTCAGATCCATTCATGCAGATATGTCAGGCAGAGGGGATAGTGAGACATTTCACAGTCAGTGACACTCCGCAGCAGAATGGGGTAGCAGAAAGGATGAACCGTACTTTATTGGAGAAGGTACGGTGTATGTTGTCCAATGCTGGATTGGACAAAGCATTTTGGGCCGAGGCAGTATCATATGCATCTCATCTCATCAATCGGTTGCCTACAGCTGCAAATGAGGGTAAAACACCCATTGAGGTGTGGTCTGGAACACCAGCTACAGATTATGATTCTTTGCATGTATTTGGTTGTCCAGCATATTTTCATGTCAAAGAAAGTAAATTGGATCCTAGAGCCAAGAAAGCTATATTCTTAGGCTTTAGCAGTGGTGTGAAGGGGTATCGACTTTGGTGCCCCGAATCGAAGAAATTGATTCTTAGCAGGGATGTTACTTTTGATGAATCTGTTATGTTTACTCAGAACAAGCATAAGGTTGATCAGAAGGAGAACAAGACCAAGGGTGTTCCACAACAGGTGGAGTTTGAGGCTCCAGTGACTTCAGTGATACCTGTTCAGACAGGTGATAGTCTCACAGATGATTCAGTTGGTGAGGACACAGTTACAGATGAGGCTCCAGTTCAGGAGTCTACACAACAGCCAGACTCCATTGCAGTCAGTAGACCAAGAAGAGAGATTAGAAAACCTGCACGGTTTACAGACATGGTGGCATACGCACTTCCAGTTGTTGATGATGATATTCCGTCTACATACAGAGAAGCTATGAGAAACTCCGAAAGTGTAGATTGGAAGGATGCAATGAGTGAGGAGATGCAGTCTCTTCACAAGAATCAAACTTGGGAGTTGGTACAACTTCCAAAGGGCAAGAAAGCAATTGGTTGCAAGTGGGTATACACCAAGAAAGAGGGTTCTCCAGGAACAGACAGTGTGAGATTCAAGGCTAGGTTGGTAGCTAAAGGCTATGCACAACAAGAAGGGATCGACTACAATGAGATTTTTTCTCCGGTTGTTAAGCACTCTTCTATTCGTATTTTACTAGCTTTAGTTGCACAGTTTGATCTTGAGTTATCACAACTCGATGTCAAAACTGCTTTCTTACACGGTGATTTGGATGAGGAGATATACATGTCTCAACCTGATGGTTTTAAGGTTCTTGGAAAAGAAAATTTGGTTTGTAAACTGAGAAAGTCGTTGTATGGTTTGAAGCAGTCTCCAAGGCAGTGGTACAAGCGATTTGATCGGTTTATGATAGGGCAGAAGTACACAAGAAGCCATTATGATCATTGTGTGTATTTTCGTAAGCTACGTGATGGTTCCTTCATATATTTGCTTTTATATGTGGATGACATGCTCATAGCCTGTAAGAGCAAGTTAGAGATTGACAAATTAAAGACTCAGTTGAGAAATGAGTTTGAGATGAAGGATCTTGGGGAAGCTAAGAAAATACTTGGTATGGAGATTGACAGAGATAGAGTGAAGGGCACAGTGTGTTTGTCACAAAAACAATATCTGAAGAAAGTATTACAGCGTTTTGGTATGGATAAAAATACAAAACCTGTAAGTACACCATTAGCCCATCACTTTAAGCTTAGTGCTTTGATGTCTCCTCGCACAGATAAGGAGCGTGAGTACATGGCTCAGGTTCCATATGCGTGTGCAGTTGGTAGCTTGATGTACGCTATGGTGTGTACTAGGCCCGACATTTCAGAGGCTGTCAGTATAGTGAGCAGGTATATGCATGATCCAGGAAAGATGCATTGGCAAGCAGTGAAATGGATTTTACGGTACATTCTGGGTACCGTAGATGTTGGTTTAATGTTTGAGCGGGATGATCAGTTTGGTCGACATGTGGTTGGTTATGTGGATTCGGACTATGCTGGTGATTTGGATAAACGCCGGTCTACTTCAGGCTATGTGTTTACACTTGCTAGAGGGCCAGTGAGTTGGAGGTCGACGTTACAGTCTACAGTTGCTCTTTCTACTACTGAGGCAGAGTACATGGCAGTGACAGAGGCCATTCGTGAGGCCATTTGGCTACATGGGTTGCTTGAGGACTTGGGTCTTATACAGAAGCACGTGGATGTCTATTGTGATAGTCAGAGTGCTATTCACTTAGCAAAGAACCAGGTTCATCATGCACGCACAAAGCACATCGATGTCCGTTTCCATTTTATTCGAGAGGTTGTCAATGAAGGTGTTATTCTCCTTCAGAAGATTGGAACTGCAGATAATCCTGCAGATATGCTGACCAAGGTGGTAACTGGGATCAAGTTCAAGCATTGTTTGGACTTGATCAACATCCTGCATCTTTGAGCACCTTCGGGTGCGTGGCACCTTCGGGTGCATTTGAAGGCAGCACAGTTTGTTTGTTGGGCGTGAGATTTTCATGCCAAGGTGGAGATAGTTGAGAGGTGAGGCGGAGATGGCCTGCAAATCTCGCCAAGGTGGAGATTGTTGATATATGTGGCTCGATTTAACCCAGCCCAACTCAGCCCATCACTGAGTTGGTATTTATGGTTCTATTTAATTTAGCCCATAACTGAGTTAGTAAGCTATTGGGCAGTAGCCTTTCATTATATATATGTAATTACTCCTTATATGAGATTAGAGAGTGAGGAAAGGAGAGTGCATATAGACTCCACATTGTAACCTCTCATTTTGTGATAGTGAAATCTCTTCCCTGTGTTGCCCGTGGACGTAGGCTTTTAGCTGAACCACGTAAATCTGCGTGTTATTGATTGTGTGATTGTTTTAGTGATTGTTTTTCCGCTGTAAAACTCAACATCCTGGTCATGAGGTTCAAGGTCCATCAGGATGCAATTGCTTCGTGCTACCTGCATACCTGACTACTGTTAATTGTAAGTCAAGAATTTGAGAAGGCCATGGAGAAAGCTTCAGTATCGTACAGTGGCAGATAAGCAAATCTGAGAGTTTCAAGGGATAGTAAGGGTAAATGATGTTATGGGCTCTGTATCTGTCTTACTCTTTATCATGTGAGCTAGATTGTCTCTCAGATCTCTTGGATCTCTTTAATAAATAAAATTTCATTCAAATATATATATAAATAGAGAGAGAGAGAGAGAGAGAGAGAGAATGTAGTATTTTCAAAAAAAAAAAAATTAAAATTTGAAATTGTTTCCAAATTCTGACATTAGAACTAGAGTAGAAATTGGGTGAGAGGTGTGATCTATAAATACCCTCTCAACCCTTTCATCTTCCTAAGTCTTCCATGATTTAGTAGCCCCACTCTTGCCTAGAGAGAGAACAGGGAATCAAAATGAAAATACTACATACATAATATAACATATAATATAATAAATAATGAATGGATGAATGAAGAAACTGAGGAGACGGGAATCAAAGAGCTCTCTGCTCTTATTTAATTTTACAACTTAAAATATTGGGAGAGCGTGGCCTTTAAATAGTCAGATGCAGGGCAAATGAGTTCCTGATGGACTCATTCCTCTCTAAATGTCTATTGCTTTCAATTTGTTATGTTTTTGGGCATTAGGCTCTCCATCAATTCGATTTGAAAACCAATGAACAAAAGTAAGGGAATCGGATCATGGAATGAGAATTTACGGCAAGTCCACCCACATACAATGGGAAACTATCATCTTTAGGACAATGGTGTGTCAGTGCACCCACCCTTTCTATTTTTCATTTAACAATTTCTCTTAAATTATTTGCTCTTTATTTATAATTTCAACAACAAGAGAGAGAGAGAGAGAGAGAGAGAGAGGAGAGAGAGAGAGAGAGAGAGAGAGAGGTAACAAAGTAACACAATAATATGTTGATCTCTTCAAGAACCTGAAATGAAAAGGTCAGAAGCTAAAAGCTAACCTCATCTCCTTCTTTGACTTCTTTGACAATAATCATTTCTAGAGTTTTAGGATAATCCTCAGCATTTGAAGAGAAACCTACGCCAATGTCAGATGAATTCAGTCCAGTAACAGAATTTGAAGAGCATGTGTTGGTGTTGAGATGATTCAATGCATCACCTGGAGAATCTGTACTTAGATCATCAGCTGATGGTTTATTATCATTAATATTGCCATACTCACCATCATGGTCACTATCATTATCATTCTCAGATTCAGAATGGGAAGATATGTAAGTGAAGTGAACATTCTCAGCACCAGTCTTGTGATTGAAGCTGAATTAGACCAAATAATTTAGAAGTAAATCAGAAACTGCAACAAGGGAGGAGAAAGATGCTAAATATCAACTACAAGTAGAAAATGATGAAGGCTAAAACAGAAATAAGGCCACGATATATACTTTACAATTGTCAGCAATGAAGATTATGGAGCAAATCATACATAGGCATGCAGGCATGAGTGCCGAAACTTCAAATGGGAACACAAATTTAATTAGACTCATCTGCAACATTTATATGATCGGCTGAGTAATCTGATCCCAGAAACATTAGAACACAAATTATAAAGATAAAGTCTTGGTTTTCTTTCTGGGGCCTCTAAGGCATTGCAGTGTTAATGTAGTTGAGGTGCATCGTTTATCCCAGGAAGGGAAGTGAGAGCACTGGTTGAGGATGATAATGTGGCTCTCAATGGGCCAATGGCCCAGCTCATTCTATTGGAAATTAAGCTGATCCTATTCAAGAGATATGGTGCATAGCAACAAAGAGGAATATTTTATTACACATTCTTAGATCCTCAGCATGCAGGTAAGCGAAAGGGTGGACTCTTGATATCAACTCAGATTACATCATAACTTCCTTTCAATTTCTGATTTGGTGATTTTGAAACCTGGTTGTCGTTCATTTTCTCTCTTTGATAAATCAGTTACAATTTACAAGAGAGAGAGAACACAAATGCAAAGAATTGAACTTAAAAACAGTTTGCAAGGTTTCACCAGAAAGAATTTAAGCCATAAGCTAGTAAGCAGTTCTGATGAATACATTTTAAGTTACTCTTTATACTTCTCTTGTTTTTAAATGATTTTATTTTTAGCGAGATTTTCAGAATTACCCTGAGAAGAATATGGGTGCAACTATTCAAGTTAGGAAGGCTGGGCCGGGCCCTAAGTCAATTTGCATTAGGGCAATCCTTGCAATTATAGGGCCCAAAAATAGAATGGGAGAAGTAGGCCCAGGTTCTAAAAAGTAAATAAGGGCCCAAACAGACATTCAGGCTTTCAGGCCCTTTTTCCTTTCTCGTTCTTTTCCATTATACCAATATTACTAATGGGTCGTTTCTAGATGTGACCAAAGCATGTCTACATATAAGCAAATGTGTAATTCCAAGTTCTATTTATAGATGTGTATGAGAGATTTGAGGGAATAAACATTAGGGATTAAGTCAAGCCAAGAGTTAGTTAGTTTAAGATTATAAATTATTTAAATTAAAGGTTAGGATTTTTACTTAAGATATTATATTAGATTGTTTAAGATAATTATAACACAAAAGTACATGTTGCATATGACGAGGCCTTGAGTTTAAACCAGACTTTCAGGTTGAGTCGGGCCCTTAAAATGCAAGGCCTAGGACCAACCAGCACACAGAGAGATATGAACATTCCAACTGTGAACTATAAAAAGAAGCAGTTCCATGGAAACTATGGGCTTCGGTTAACACGTAAAGTATATATCTGTTAATAGCAGACAATAGCAAAATAATAAGATATCAAAGGCCAGCTGGAACCACATCACTCTTTTTTCTTTTGGAATTCTTTGTACTGGTAAGTGGTAAACATTACAGAACATGAAGGTGCTAAGCTATCCTGATTTTCACAATTTGCATAAACGAATAAAAAGTACTAAGAAACTCACAGATCTGCTAATGGAACCATTCCGGATCCATGATAATCATCTATCTCAAATGATCGTGATGCAACAAGACTTCTTGCAGCAAAATAATGTTCAATGCCAAAACTGCCCGAGTCAACTTTCAAAGGCCCAGACTCTATAAGTGGCAAAATGCACTCTTTCCAGTCCTCATAAAGAAAGTTCTTGTCGTCTTTCACTGTCTGCCTAGAAATGTAACAGAGCATGCGAACAGAATAAGACATTTCAGCTTAGAACCATAGAACCTTCAAATGAACTCCAAATCAATGATGACAAACGATGGATTTACAGATAACATGAACTGAATTATAAGGAAAATATGCACAAAAGAATATACACTGAAAGAATACCACATAAGCAATTGCTTTTACTGAAAAGCAATTTTTTTTTTTTGGAGGGAGAGAGAGAGAGAGAGAGAGAGAGAGAGAGAGAGGGGGGGGGGGGGGGGGGGGGGAGGATGGAAAAGCAACCGTAGATTTCATTAAAATGAACAAAATAAAGATATAAAAGAAATAAAAATCAGTTAAAGAATTTTATTTGATACGAAAAGTGTCATCCAATTTTGACAACTTTGCTTCTTTATTAACATAATGTCCTACCTTTCTCAAAGAACAGAACTAATTCTCTTTAACAATCTGTTGTGGATGGCAGTGGAATTAAACTGCATGGATTTTCCACCTAATGAAGCCCAAGCAATCATGTTGATTGAATTACACACTATAATAATGTTTATCTGATTATTCTCATGGAATAATCTCATAAGCAATTGCATATTGCTAGTTTATAAGTGAATATTAAAACCTATAGTTTATAACTATACAGTGATAATAATATACACATACACGTAGACACACTGTATTTTGTGCTTTGCACATGGTCCAAGGTTAACAACGTAAGAGAATCATTTGAGCATCAATGTTGAAAATATGTACAGGATTATAATAGTATAAATTATTAAGTTACAAAAGACAACCTTTGTTTTGAATAGTAAGACAACACTGAAACCGAAAGTCAAAAAAATGGAAATTTTTAAATGTAAATCATCCAGTAAAGAATAAATAATTTAGTCTTAAATGTCTCCCTTATTGAACAATTTTTTTTTTTTTGGAAATGGTTTATATATATATATTAAAAGATAAAGAGCACCAAAGGTGCAAATACAAGAAAAACATAAAGCAACCAACGGGGCCAAAAAAGTAAAAAACCACTAAGATCTCAAGTAAAATCAACACATTCTTTCCATCATGCAAGATATCTGACATCGAGATGTTCCGGAATTCCTGAAGGGAGACAGTCTACGATGCACACTTGGTGAGACTACGTCTTGCAACCAAGATACTGGACTCGGCCGAACCTTTGAAGATAATGTTATTGCGTTCCCACCAAAGACTCCAGACAGTGACAGTGGCAAAAAGGGATAGTGGCCAGAAGGAAGAGCATTTAGTAGAGACGGAGATAATGTCCCAACTCCGATGCAAAAGACAACTCAGCCACTGTCAAGGGCATAACCCAAGCCATACCAAACTGATCTAAGATAGAGTTCCAAACATAGGAAGAGAAGGGGCAGTGAATAAGCAGGTGATTCGACTCTTCGGATGCTCGGAGGCAAAAAGGGCATGCACTAACCAAAATTCTGCCTCTTTCCGCAAGTTGTCTTGAGTTAAGATCTTCCCCAACCCAACAGTCCAAATGAAGGTAATTGCCCTTGGAGGAGCTTTGGAGGACCAAATTTTGGAGTTACAGTAGCAGTACCGGTGGATGAAGTCCTCCAAGAGCCAAAAGACTTAACTGAGAAAACTCTAGAATTCTCAGGCCACCAAACAAGATTGTCCTCCTCATTGGTGCAAATTCTAAAGGATGATAAGGAGTGGAGGGGGTTCAAGAAGGCATTTGTTTCTGAATCTGATAGGTTACGACGAAGAGGGATGTCCCACACAACTCCCTTATTGAACAATTAATTGCACCTTACACACACATGTACATGCACACGCACATGCATACGCACCCACCCCAAGTACTCCTTACTAGGGATAGCAGTTTAGCCTGAGGGCCTGACAACCCGAAGAACCTGGCCCGAAAAATAGGGCTCCGTCATTATTTTTTAGCCTGAAAGATATTCAGGCTTGGGCTTGAACACTATATCGAAGCACATTTAAAACTCAGGCTGAGCTTGAGCACATGCATGTTCAGGCCCAAGACCGAGCTCAAGACCCAAAAGGTTTGAGAAGATACATGTGTTGCAATGTTATGTGTATACCTAGTTTACCAATTATCTAGTCTAAGGCATATAAAGTGCATGGATCAAAAGAAAATGCATTTTCTTATCTCTCTCTCCTAAGTCCCTGTCTATCACCATCGACATAGAACAGCAATGGCACCATACTTGCCACCCATGACCCACCCACCCCAAGTACTCCCTACTAGGGATGGCAATTTAGACCGATAGCCCAACAAGCCTAGGTGATCCCCATATTGTATATACAAGGTAATGACCTAGAGAGACAGGTCACTATTTCCAAGACATAGAAACCTCGCATTTCTTAATTACAGAGCCCACCTAAATGCATGCCAGTCACCAGGGAGTAGATTCATAGTTAAAAGTGGACAAAATTTAAACTTTATCCCAACATCACCTATACAGAGAGGGAAGTATTTTCTAGGAAAATCCTACCTTTTCCGTGCATCTAAACATATATGCCAAGCAATTCAAGTTTTAAAATTACAAAATAACACTTTCCACAAGAACATAAATAAACCTCCTCATTGGATTTTGGAATTGTGCGAGATTCCATAATTCTCAATCTAGCATTCAGGTTCACCAAACAATAAATTGCTTTAATTCCCTATAGCAGTCAGGTTTTACCTGGTGGAGTTCGGTCCCTGAAAGAAGAGTATCTACTTCCTCCAAACTCCACACCAATGGCACGCACTCCCTCTCCGGCAACAGTTGGAGATAACCGTCCCAAGCAGAGTCAGCCCCCAAGTTCCTCTCGTACATAAGAGCGAAAGAAAGGCCGAGAGAGCCTTCGAGACGGGCGTCATCGATAATTTGATGCGCTGTAGATGTCTTGACAGTGAGACAAGAGGATTTGGGAATGGTTGCCACGAGATCCCCTTCTTTGAGGTCGCCGAGAGCTTTGACTGAGATGCCATCCTCACAGTCCGTTAGCTTCAGAGCGTTGCTGCAGTCTATCTTCTGAGATAGCATCCACCGCTTGAAAGCCCTCAAACGCCTGTAAAAATGGTAACCAAAATGAAATGGGTGCTTTGGAATTTGAACGTTAACCGCATGACAGTGGCAGGAATCGTCAATGGTTTTGATGATTAATCTGGACCGTTGCTCATTTGATCAGTAATGGGCCACACAGAATTCCTTGGAACTAAGGAAAAACATAAGAAGGATGAATGGGGAGAGTAGAAAGTAGTGTACCTGCTCATTTCGAGAACCTGAGAGAGAGAGAATTTCTGAATTCTGTCTGGTTTTCCGGTGGCGGGAGGGAGGCGTTTAGCTTCAGAAGGGACACGATTAGGGCATGAATGCATGATTCAAAGGTGCTTGGAATTTGAAAATGGGCCGAACAGGCCCGGTTAAGTATGATCCAAATCATCCAATCCAATTTTTTTTTTTTATCAACTCAATTTAGTTTGAACGGCTCCTAATTTTTGTGAGTTAAAAAATTAAAAAGAAATAATATTCTTACAAATAATGTAATGCATAAGAAAGATTTTTGCATGCTCATGTCTTTGTCATGTACATTGCCATATATATGGTGGTTCAACTTCAAAGTTCCCTTAAGAATCTAATATTGGTTAAATATAGTATTAACTTAAACAAATTTATTTAATAAAATAAAAATAAAAAAGTTATTAAATTTAAAAAAATGAATTTAAGATCATAATTTTATAAATTCAGTTTAAATATTCTCTTTAAGGTCATTCATAAATATCCCAATTTCATTGAAATGTGAAATTGGTGCTAAATTTCCAAAAAACTGTGCAAAAGCCCCACAAGTCATTTTATCCTTATATTTGGGATGTTTATTGCATTTAAATAAAGTTTTACCTTATGTGAAAATTATAATTAGAGATGCAATAATGCTAAGTCTAATCATAAACTTTTTTTTTTAATGATCAAAGTATCCAGGTCTCATCTATATCTGGACATTTTAACCCGACTAGTCTCTGGGGCATGTGCAAACTTTTCAATTTCACACGCGCCAAGTAAACAACTTCAGGGAGTGACTCAAATAGGTCTAGTACTCACTTTGCCATATATTAAATCCAAATATATATATATATATATATATATAAAGAGAGAGAGAGACTATGCCTAAAATCAAAAGCATGGCCCTAACCAAAACTTTAACAATCATATACTATCTTTTCCATAATTGGCATAAGTATTTAAAAATCTATATAGGAAAATGTTTATATTTAGGATGTTTGACAATAATATCATCAAGGCCTATTTTTGTCATCCATCTTAATTGGAGCATTTTATGTATCTTATTGTTCTCATATGTGTACATGTGTGTGCACGTGTGCACGTGCAACTATGTTACTGCTATGTACATCTAGACATCAAGTCCACTGATTAGAGTGGTGATGAACTTCTTTAAAGATATTTGTTTTGAATATGTGGTGTATAAAAATTATCTTGATTTGATTAGTCAAAACAAATTCTCTAAGCTATCAAAATTTTATTTTTAATTTTTTTATTTCTAAGCTTTATATCACTTAAAAATATAATTTAATTAACCTGGTTAAACTTATCTTTGACAAATTATTTATTTAATACCATGGCATCTCATTCATGAAGAAAGTGGATGTATCTATTTGGTGGGCCATTTTTTACTTTATGTGGTAACAACATAATAGTATAAATGACTGTGCAGGACCACAAAATTATGTAATCACAATAGAACTCAAGAAATGTGTAGTAAATAGAAAAAAAAATTTGATATTGCATTTTCTTTAATATAACATGGGTATCCCTACTTCATATATTAAAGATGAGACTATGGCATGTGTAAATCTTTCAATCCACAAACCAATTAATCTGGTGAGAGTGATCCATTGAGATTAAACATGAATAAAATTCAAGACCCCACTTCATGCGTCGGATTTTTTGATACTCAATTAAGAGGTAATAATTAATAATATAAAGGACTGTATAGAACCACATAATTATATAATTTTAATGGGATCTACTTAAATTATACTTTTTCTGTCTCATTTTAGTTGTCTGATTTGAAATATTTGTATTTTTTAAAGAACTTTCTATATAAGACTAGCATTCCGAGTGATCTCATCTGTTTTCAATACATTTTATGCTACTCCAATGCAAACGAGACAACTATTTTTAGAAAATTTCAATAACTAATTTGGGATGGTAGGAGTAGAAAACATAAACTTAGGATCGAATACAGCTTCTGGTTTGATCATTTTATTAAAAAAAAAGGAATGAAGCACAAACAAGTGGAGAGAGAGACCACAAATCAATCTTGTGGTTTTCATTTCTTTCATTGTTTATCCACTTGTTACTTTCATTTGAAAATTCTAAAGTTATATTACAGAATAAAGTTGCAGCCGCAGTGAAGACTGAAGAAAGAAGAATTGTCTGTGTATTTTCTTCAGCAGGAAGAAATATGGCGAAGCTCTCCCTTTGTGGCAGTTTAAATTCCCCTTCCGTACTCCCTTTCCATTCTCCGTCGCCTCTGCGTACATGTGATGTCCATATCCCACAATCAAATACAAGAAGATTTACAGTTTCTGCTGCAAATTCCGGCGGGCTATCTTTCAACCCGGTATCCTTTGCTTCAACACTTCATCCAAAACCCATTTTTTTCATTGACTAACAAATCTCATATGGTCAGATGTTAAGATTAATTTAGCTTGTTTACTAAAGATGTATTTTCTTATTTTAATCATTTCTTCTTTTTTTGATTACCTTCAATATTTGTATCTCACTTCCTCTATAAATGAAGTCCAGAGTCTCTCCTTCATTAAGGAAGGCACTACATTATTTCATATGGTATTAGAACAAGATGATCAACTTCCCTCTCAAAATTCCCTCTCTGCCTCTGCCAAAGGAGATAATCACCGCCAGAGGAAGGAACATCGGATTAATAATAGTTGCTGTTGGATTTATTGGTGAAGAAGAGTGTTTTTGGGTGTTTTAGCAGTTTTCGTTCTTGATTGTATCATTCATTATATATTATCGTTGTATTATTCTCTCATCTTTTCTGTGATTTTTCCTTCAAAGTTTTTCACGTAAATTATTGTCTTTTGTTATTATTTATTTTATCTTCCGATTATCAACAGATTTCCCCTTGTTTAAACAAATAAACTGTGGTGAGATCATGTGCAGATTGCAAAGAGGTGCCAAACATGTGGTGGGCAAGGTGCGATAGAGTGCACAGGCTGCAAGGTTTTGCCATTACTCATGCAAAAATTCTATGTCAACATTCATGTGCTATTAAAAATGTTGGAATGATCACTTTCATGATGAATCCATCGACTTTCATGATGAATCCATCAAGTGGAATTGTGATGAGTATGTTAGAAAGGTCGGATTGAATCCGCTAAAATTTTCTATGATTGAGTCAATAAAAATCACATTTTTAAAATTCTTTGAAAATTGATCATTTAAAACTATTTTTCTAATTTTTATGTTAAGCCTCATACTCAGAGAAAAATCTTCTAGATGGTTCTATCACCACTTCATTTAACAGGCTTATGTTTATGTGTGTTGGATTGCACTCCAAAGTAAGGTGATTATCTTCTTTAACGGTTGATATCAGATGATGGATCTCATTCTAAAATTACAATATTTGGATGATTGAGTAGATCATCACGAAAATTGTCAAATTGTAGAAAATGGAGTCTATTAAATCATACTAACTCTAATTAGGGCCGAAATCGGGCCAGGTCGGATCTAGTTTTTTAAACTCCAACTCGGCTCGAGTTACTAATATATAGAACTAGATCCAACCCGAATTTTTGACTCGGACAGCTTGACCCGACCCGACCTGAATTATAACCTGACTCAACCCAAAACCCGACTTGACCTGCATTTTGAACTTACTTTAGCCTACTTTTTACTGGGTAGGGTCGGATTTGATCGGGTCGGATCGGATTAACTTAAAAATCTCTCAACCCAACACGACCTGAATTCAGTGATGGTTTTTGACTTCTCAACCCGACCCAATCCGTTGACCCAACTTTCATAACATGACCCGCATCATTTTTGAGTCAGGTCATGTGGGTTTGGGCCAAAGCCCGACCCGAGTTTCACCCCTAATCCTAACATAACCTGAGAGTGGGATAGCAACTTAAGGTGAAAATGCGATTAATGTTGAGTGCACAACAAATCTTTTGTACCTAAAGTAAACTTTCCGTCTCTTTTATCAGTTTCTTTCGTTTTCTATGTACTGACATGTTGAGTTGCATTCAGGGTACTGGAAGGAATAAGAAGAATGGAAACATCTTCGAGAGATGGAAGTGAGTTTTGCATTGGCTTCTCTACCAATATTTATCTCAAAGCGAGTTCCTACAATGACTTAATTTGGGAAATAAAAATATTATTTATATAAAATTATCGTATTTATCATTCTTATTATTAAAGTCATTTATTATATTTCTTTTCTATTCTATAAAAAAATTATACTTCTCTAAAATATCTCTCTTTATCCCATTTCAACAAAGTTTTGAATGGTCTTCCTCTCTCTTTTTTCCCCTTTTACTTGTATCCATTTATTTGTCCATAAAGGGTGTTGTCTAGTCTCCAACAAATCTATCCAAACTACCTTCAGCAATTTTTCTAAGTTTCTTATCTATTAAGATTGCTTTAAAGGTTTTTGTTATGTGTTCATTTGTGTCTCTTTTTCCATTAAATAGAGTCAAAATAGTGCTCGGGGTAACAACATAGGTAGCTTTATAGGATTGAACTTTTGAAATTGTACTAGAGATCTTGAATTTGACTACTCTATATTTTACTTGGTAAATATAATTTCTAAGTAATTTCAAATATTGCAATTTCAACTTCTCAAGAACTAACCTGATAAACAAGATTTATGTGTAACAATGTAATCATAAGTTCACAGGAGAAAACTACTGAGCTTGATTGGGTTTGCTTGTGAACATTTCAGGTGTTTTGATTGCCAAGGTTTTGGGATGAAGAGCTGCCCTACTTGTGGAAAAGGAGGGCTCACGCCAGAACAGAGAGGGGAAAGATAGGGAAGCAGCAAGCCTTATGCCTCAACTTGTGGTTTTTGTGTATGGAACTTTTTGAGTTCAGCTGTTTATGAATTTTGTAAGTCTGGGATTATGTGATGTTTAAGCTTGGGCACTTTCAAAGAAAATTTAAGTAGAATTTGTTAAAACTCAGGTTATTTTTATTTACATTTCTTCACCTGCATTCGATGTATTACTCTAGTTGAGTCTGAATTGGTGATGTTGGTAACTTCGTCACGTTTTCATTTCACGTACTAGAGTAACTTTGAATAAGGGGTTACTTGTATATATTGATAATCAAAGTGTTCAGACTTTTAGAATACCCGATTAATTTTCAAAATATTTACAAACCTCTCTACCCATATATTGGATAATTCTATGGAGAGTGGCCCTTTAAGTGAAATGAGAATCGAACTCAGGACTTTCACTTCTTAAATGACCGTTACTTCAACCTCCTTCTAGGGCTATTCATATATTTAGATGGCAATAGTCAAAGCTGCCACTTAAATTCTAACTTTATTTTAGATTTCAAGGAAAATAAACTCCTTAGTTTAGAAATTGAGTATAAACAAGGTCTAAATTCATGGATGAGTATTCTTGACTTTTTCTTTTGAGGCCCACTCTAGATGGGCTCATGTCACCAGGCCCTAGGTGCCACCGCCACCTAGGGCCCCAAATAGAAAGTGCTTACACACACTTGAACTCCTTAATATACCAGTCACAAAGGGCTCCTAAAATCTTACCCTGCCTAGGGCCCGTCCTATTTAGTTCAAAGCGGAAATTATCTGCCATCATTAGTGTGATTGCCCTTTATATTTTATCTTTGTAACGAAATTATTAAAGGAAAGTAATTAGGACCTAAAGAAATTATAAAGGATGACTATTTCATATATAATGCTTTTAGGTGTTTATAAGTCCTACCTAACACTTATTTCCTTTTTTTTTTTTGTAATTTTGTTTATCATATAGAAAAACTAACCATTATTAGACTCATGAGTTATAAATTGATTAAATGTGAACCTTAAAATCAATTTTTAATAACTTGATGTTAATAGAATTGAAATCATGAGGCATCCTTGGAAAAAATCTCCAACAAAATTCAAGGATGCTTGATGATCTTGACCATTAAAATCATATGGCCAAAAACTAAATTTGCAGATGAATTTTGATTTAATTGTATCTCATTGAATGTTTTTGAATCAATACAGTTAATTTAATGTGTTTTATGAAAATTTAACCAAAAAAAATAGATCAAGTGCAATTTGTGCAACCAGTCACACTTAATCTAGACCCGTCAAATAAATATTGACTATTAATTTATCAAATGGTTAACTCACTTTTTTCTAGTGTGAGATCTAATGTAAAAAAATTTAATTGAGTATAGGACCTAAATGAAATCATCTTGCTCCCATGACAAAAGTCGTTTTTAAGCTCTCTTTTGTATCTATGTAGGCTAACTTTGTCATGACCACTCACCATACTTTCTTTGGTTGCACCTTCATACTTTAGTAGACAAACTATAATCTTAGACAATTAAATTTGGGAGGAATGGTTGGGATATCAGTCAATGAATGACTAGATCTGGATTTCTAAAATAGTATTTTCAAACTTAAATTGCTTTTTCTTATTCGATTTTTGTGGAAAAACAAAAATGATGCAATGTTTTGTGTAGTGCAACCAAATCCGACAAAGGTTATAAATCAAGCTCATTCGGTCTAGAATAAATCATGTGTTGCAATTTTGGATCTCTTAATGATAACATAGGAGAAATGCAAAGAGAGGTAAAACTACGGAGAGCGGCCCTTTTGGGAATGGGATGTAACGTTCCATTCCACTAACACAATATTGTTCGCTTTGAGCCCACACACAGAGGCTCATACGATTTTGTTTTGGCGAGCCATTCACTGTTGCTCCCGAAAGGTTTTGTGTTAGAAGAAAGAAGGTTACCACTTATATAATAGGAAATTTCTAATGCAACTAGTAATATGAGATTTTTTCTCCATAGACACGCTCCATATTATAGGCTCTCTCTATGGCAGGGTATTACATGGGATGAGATTCGAATTCAAGACTCTCGATTCCTTAGGCATGCTTCTAACCAAAAGATTGACCCCTTGGGGTTGATAGGAAGGAGTGGTTAGCGACTTGATAAGTGCGGCTTTAGCCGCTTATGAGATGTTAATGAGCTGTATATCTTTAGAACATGTAGAGCTTTTTGGACTACTTGAAGGTGTTGAAGTTTGTATCTAGCTTCAAATAGGATCGATTATAATTGAATGTAACTCCATTTCACGAGTTCTGAGGCGGAACAGTAACTTCACTTGAATTCCATGGGAGCTATATGGGGTGTGACATCGGGTCAGACTCAAGTTAGGATAGATTCTGAAGAAGCAATACAAATATTGTAAAAGGGAAGCAAATAATGTTGCAACTATTTGGCGAAAATTAGACCCCCATCATTGATCATTTGGACTGATCATTGTCATGATTTGATGAGGCATTGGCTTGCTTTGTATTTTGGTAATGTTAGTGTGGTATGGAAGATTGGCAGGGTCCTCTGGCTAGTAGTTTAGATGTCTATGGTTTATGTTGTGATCCTAGTTGAAAGAGCATATCTCTATGAGAGTAGAATGGGGTCTTACTATAGTTTGTACCCTCTTATTATCAAGGTGTCCAGGGGTTTCACTTGTATTTAGACAAAGAATATTTTAACTTGATTAGTTTTTGAGACATATGCAAACATTGCAATCCACACATACATATGAATATATGGCTTTAATAAATCATTAGAAATATAGTTTCCATTCTTTTAAAATCTACAAAGATTTAATGACAAGTAGCTTTTATTCTAATGATGAGAATGAGTTTGAATTGAACATAAATTTAGTACATGAGACAATAATGTGTAATACCTCCAACGCTTAACTGGGCATATGGAGAAAGTCCCACGTCACCAAGAGAGCTGAGTTTGATGGTGGTTATATGAGGGGGAGTCTAGTAAGAGACTTTTTGAGCTCGGAAGTAACCCAGACCCAGAAATAAAATCGTGTGGGTTCAAGTGAGGTCTAAAGCGAATAATATCTTGCTGAGAGAGCGATGATGTCACATAATAAATGTCAATGAGGGAAAATTTTAAACTTGTGTGCACAAATACGTAGCAACTAATTAAAAATGAAAAAAAAAATCCTCTCACAAAATGGCACCCATATTATTTAACACACATTTTACGTGGGACCTACTTTCAATGATACCATCAATAGGGAATCATTTAATGTCCTTACAAACTAAATGTCGCGTTGATTTAATATCTAAGGAAAGCTACAAAACACCCACGGATTTTTTTTTCTTTGAGCACAAAGGCACTATTAAGACTCACTTTATATTAAATCCAAATCATTAAAATTGTTATTTTCTTTTTTAAATGTAGCACGAATCGTTCTTATATCTATTAGATAGATTCTCACCATTGAATTGATCATGATACATAGAAATATTTATTTAATAGTTTTTTTTTTTTCATTTTAAAATCAAATGTTAGAATGGTTGGACGGTCCCATTATGAATAGTTCGATAGCCCCACTTTAATTTATCAATCTATCTAATTATTTTATCATGATGTGGGACAAATCATCTAACATAACCTGTTAGGACACTTGTCGTTTAAACTTGGATTTCTATCAAACCTCCCAATAACAAATAATTATTGTTTTTTTTTACTTTTAACTAGCAATCAATGCCAAATGTTTTGGCAGGAATTTTAATTTAGTGTTAGAAAATTGATTCAATATTTGTTGGAATGTGGCATACAATAAATTGCATGAGTAAATTGTTTGGATACTTTGAATTGAGCATCTGGATGTTGAGTTGCTTTGTTTTTGGTAATTTTGGTGTGGTATGACGTGGTCCTATATTAGTAATTTAGATGTCTATGGTTCATGTTGTGGTCTTAGTTAAAAGAATACGTCTTTGTGTAAGGGTAGTGGCTCTTACTACTCTCATTTGTTTGGTTTAATGAAACTTATATATTTATAAAATATAATTATTTTTAATGAGACACATTTTAGTCAATAAGAATGAGTTGGTCGAAAAAGATCTATATGTATGTGTATAATATAACAAGTTTAATAAATCATTAGAAGCATAGTTTTCTTTCTCTTAAAAGCTATAATAATTTAATAGTATGTGAGTTTTATTTATAATTTACTGATGAAAATGAGTTTGAATTGAATATAAATTCATTTTAGGACATAATTTGTATCATGCGCTTCATGTTAGTCTCCAAACGATATAATTATCCCTGCCTTTTCACGTCAATCCCATGAGCGTCTTATCCATTCTCATTCAATCAGGGTAGGGAGCAAGTCAAAATAGAGAAACTTACGTAATACATTATATTTAAGGATAATTAGGTTCGAATTGATGACTTCTGTATATGAGATAGTAATGAATTTGATAAGGGTAAAATTGTAAATATGTATGTGGTACATGGATGTGCATGACCTTTTTAAAATGTAATTTAAGAGCGTATTTTATGTGGATCCACTTTCAATAATATAATTAATATATAATTATTTAATGTTTTAACAAGGTAAATATCACAATAATCTAATATATAAGAAAAACTATTAAAGATTCAGATGTTTCTTTTTTGTCCGAACAGAAAGGCCCTATTGAAATCATTTTATATTAAGTATTAGTCATTGAAATTATTATTTTCTCTTTTGAATATAGACCAACTCTTTTTATATCTATTAAATGCATTCATATCATTAAATTGATGATGATAGGTAAAAATACTTATTCAATAATTTATTTTTCATCTTATGAATTAAGTACTATAATGGTTTAATGGCTCCTATTTATGGATATTTGATAGCTAAATACAAATAAGTGTAATATAGAATCTAAATTATTCTTATTTTTTTCAAAAATGAACGAAATTTCAATCTATTAGGTTTCATAATCTAAATAAGTTTAAAGAAATAAATATGTAAAAAGAAAAAAAAATCTACGGATAATTTTAACTCCAGAAGTCTTCGGCCCGTATAAGGGTACTTTCGACATTTATGGGAGACGAAAGAATGTAAGCGAGGGTAATTTATAAGCGTATGCGCCCGTGAGCGAAGACGAAGAAAAGAAAAGAAGTAGCAACAGCGAAAACGGAAAACACCATCCAGCGGCGGAGCAACGGCTGTCAGGTATTCGTTTATGCGCTTATCAGCTCTTCTTCTTCTTCTTCTTCCTCTCTCTCTTCTCTTTGTTTTAGATACCTCTTCCATTATTTTTCAAACCCTGGCTCTTCATTCCCTCTCTCATTTCGGATCCGCACCATCGCGTCGCATCAATTTCGAATCTGACTTTCCATTCCTGCGCATCTTGAACCATTCGATTCCTCGCTCATGTAGAATTTCCCTGATTTTTTAATTTCCTTTTCTAACCTGTAGCACTCAACCTATTTCCGCATTTCATCGAGCTATTCTGCTTTCGACAATTCTTCCCTTGCTTGTTGACGAAATGGTGGAATTTTGTACATATTTCATGTCAGGGATGATTGCTGTTCGACGTCAATCTCTTTTGTCCAAGCCTAACATTTTTATTTTTAAATGATTTAGTGATGAATTAGAGAGGGGTGGGTTTGGATTTCGTATAAAGAAAACCTGTTTCTTTGGAATTTGTGGCTCTCCATAATTTTTTGTTCCAATTGAAAGTTGGAAAGTTGACAAAAAAAGATAAACAAACGATACTTTTATGATTCATAAAGGGTATTCTTCAAAGAACTGTATGAAAGTGATGGTCTTTATTTAATTTTATCAAATTCCTTTTCCTGATCTGGAATGATGGTTCCCTAGGGAAGACTGCCCTTTGAAAGATGTGGAAGATATGTGATATAGAATCTGCAATCAATCCACAAAAAAAGGAAAAAGAAAAAGAAAAAGAAAAAATACTGAGAAGTAATTAAGGTCTCTGATCCAAGCTCCACGTGGCGTATATTCTTCCTAATGAGAAAATTATTGCTATTGGATGCGTTCAATGAAGTATAATCCGAGGATTAGTAAGTTTCGACGAGCTGCAGTTATGGGGGATGAGTAGGGTTTCAAAATATGCTGTGCTGTTCCCGATTTGTCTTCATGGGCATATTAACATTGAACGTGCAGTTTATGGAAGTATCGTATAAACACTCACTTCATTATTATCCACTTTTAATGATTTTATTATTAGTATTTCATTCACTTTCTTGAAAAGATTGGAATAAAATAAAGTGACATTGCTTAACAGATTATATTGGATCTGATCACCATATCTTCCACGTTTCTTAATTTTGCAGGAGGTACCCATCGAATGTTTCCATTACTGAAGGCTAGAACAACTTACTATAGTTCTTTGTTGTCAGTGAAAGTGAAAGCTTGTAACATCTAAAACATTATGAGTGGCGTCCCCAAAAGATCACATGAGGAGGGAAACCATCCTACAACTTCAAAACGGCCACTTGAAGAGACTCCCTTGTTCTCCACTCTTTCTGGAAAATATGTTCAGTCACTTGCTAATGAATACCAACCACCTTATGAACCTGGGCATGATGGCCGTTTAGCTAAAGTCCCAAGGACTGAATCCCGTGATGGAGATAAACGTCAACCTACAACCCAATGGAATCGAATCTTTTCATCTAATAATGATTCATGTTTAGATCAGTCAATTGTGTCTGAGAACAGGCCAGATTTGAGAGATTCTAGGGAAAACAGAGGTTCTAAGATTGAAAATAGAGACACAAAGGCAGAAATGAGGGATTTATCCACTGAGACCAGGTTGGATCCTCAAGCTGCTAAGGGTGAGAAAGATATGAGATCAGAAAATAAGGGGGACGACAAAGAAACAAAATCTGACAGGGAGCCTCATACAGATTTTAAGGCTGAAATAAAGATAGAAAAGGACATTTACAATGTAGGAAATTCTCATTCAAATTGGAATGAGCCTAAAGAACACCTCAGAGGGAAAAGATATTCTGAATCACTGAATGATGGCATGGATTCATGGAGAGTTATGCGTAATAATTTGCACAATATGGATGAAAATGGAAAGGAAACTTCGACAGCTGAAGAGCGAGACCATATGGAAACACATGAGGCTGTTGGAGAAAACAAGGTTGATTTGAAAGGCGAAGACAAAGTCAAAGAGAAGGACAGAAAGAGGAAGGATGATAAACTCAAAGAGTGGGGAGAAAGGGATAGAGATCGAAATGATCGTCGAAACAATGTGCAGTTAGGTACTAATGCTGAACGCATGGAATCCACAAGGGAAGAAAGAGAGAGGTGGGAGAGGGAGAGAAAAGATATTTCAAAAGACAAGGAGAAACCAAAGGATCGGGACAAGGATCATATTAAGAGAGAAGCGTTGAATATACATGAGAAGGAGACTTTGCACGTTGAGAAAGAACTGGTAGATGGATCTGCAAGGTTAGCTGAGCAAGAGAATTCTGCATCAGAACCCAAGAGAGCAAAAGAATTTGATAGTTGGAAAGCCGTTGATAGGGATGCTAAAGATAGGAAAAGAGAAAAGGATTTAGATGTAGAAGGTGACCGACATGAAAAACGTAGTAGGTGCTATGAGAAAGAATCAGATGATGGATGCACGGAAGGTGATGGAATTTTGGAAAGGGATAGGGAAGGTTTTGGTTATGGTGCTCAGCAGCGTAGAAGGATGTTACGGCCAAGGGGGACTCCTCAATCGGCTAATCGAGAACCTCGCTTCCGGTCTCGTGCACGGGACAATGATGGGTATGCACTGAAATGTACCTTTACCCTGTTGGTGTTTTTCTCTTTCCTCACCTTAATACAGTTATTCTCTTTTTGAATGGCATATAGTTTGTACTTTCCAAATGCTGATCTTGTCGATGGGACTGATGTAGAGTTTGTGGTTTTTCCCTTGTTCTATTTTGTGTTGCTTCTATGAAATTTTAGTCGATTGTGTTACCCACATGCCTCTTTCTTCTAATTTTTTTTTTTGAATGATGATAATAATTTATTAAAAAGAAAAGGGAAATACAGGAGGTGCAAGGGGCAACAATACTAAGACAAACAGCAACTGGCCCCAACCCCAAAACAAAAAAGCCCAAAGGCCAAAATTGAGGAACACAAGCAACACCCAGCTGGCAACCAGCAAAACAGTTAGGAATTACACATTTCAAAGTCACCAGATGTTACCTAAGAATGACAAACACCTTTCTTAGCTGACGAGTCGGCTTTTCGATTTGCACCCCTCAAAATGTGAGCAAAGGAAACTAACTCGGCGATACATAAATCGAGGATCTCCTCAACGATGTCCGCAATAGACCAGGGGAAGACAGAGGACTTGGAGGCCCACCCAATGGTGCAAGACGAGTCACCTTCCACTATAATGGGAAGAATATTGCGCTGAACAGCAAGCTTAAGACCAAACAGAAGAGCTCTTACGTCAGCAACAAAAGCAAATCAAGGAGGGCAGGGGCCAGAGAAGGCGATGACATCAGAGCCCAACTTGTTACGAATCAAACCACCAATACCTGCAGGTCCAGGGGCACCCAGAGCACACCATTCAATATTAAGCTTGAAGAAACAAGGAGGAGGGGGACGCCATTGAGAATTAGGGGGAGAGGGCCTCGAAATTAATTTTTATTCAAAATTAATCCAAGTTTCATGTGTTGTCCACTCATTAATTTTATTATATTAGCCTTGTTCAATCATATGCAACTAGCAAGTTCTTTTGAGACATTCTATTCATCTTTCATCAGCATGGGTGAGGTCTCTCTTAGATATGTTTTGGGCTCAGAAATGCGGCGTTGCTACTTGTTCAGAGAAACATATTTGTTTCTCTTCTTCTACTTCTTTTTTGGTGGAGTGGGGTTGGGGGGTGGTATGGGTGGATTGAGGGTATTGATATGAGATATTCTGCCTTTAAAGATATGAATTGTCCATCTTGGGTAGAATTGGTGGATTGCCCCATCCTTGAACCAAACCCAAATTGAAGCAATTGGAGCAGCCTGAGATGAATCTACCCATTTATTATTATGGGTGATTTGAATGACCTGAATACAACCTGACATGTTTATTACCTGGTAAAGCCAGTTATTTTAAAAATGAAAGACAAGAAAAAAATAAAAATATTAATTCTGTGATCTTTGGTTGTGGCCAATTTAGTTAAGATTGTTCTGGTCCACCAACCCAAGATGCTCCAATCTGGCTAATGATTGAACAGTTCAGTTGCACCTTTGATGCTCTTTATATATTAATATATGAACCATTTCAAAAAAAATAAAAATGATTGAACAGTTCATCCTACTATTGGAACAACCCAGTCTGACAAAACCATGGAAAAGTTTTGCTTGCTACTTTCTTCAGTATTCATCAAAATTGCAACTAAAGTAATTCCAGGAAAGGCATCAACTATATCTTTGTAACCCATGCAAGAAACCAAGGCACATGATATGAAGAGAGCCGTCGGAATATTTCTGCCTGTAAAAGGAATCACCATCACACCTAAGGAGAGCTTCACACCCACACAAAACAGATTTGTCCAACTGGAACTCCATTTGAGTATAAATCAACAAAAGTTTTTATGTGTCTGGTCCTATATCTGATTAAATACCCTATATGAAATATATAATTGTATCTTAATGAAACAAGACCCTAAAAGTACTCCTGTCCATTCAATTAACAGAGGGCTTTTTAATAAACCACGCACACATACATTAAAAAAACCCTTTCATCATTCCATGTTAAAGCACCTTTCATCATCATCATCGTCAGCATCATCATCTAAGCCATTTATTCCATCAATATCGGGTTGGCCTTTATATTTGGATTTGACAAGTTGTAAGTTGTAACCATGGGCCTTTACCAGTTATGCTACATATTTTGCACCTTTCAGACTCTCATACAAGGGCCTCATAAGCCCAGAGGCCATGGGCTCTTGACTATGTCACAAGTCCTTCTAAGTTGATTCTAAGACATTAGGTTTTTTTGATCTCTTGGTGATAAAATATCGGGTTTTATCTGTTAACAAATTCTTGAGCTTTATCATGGCACTGCTGATAATGTGTGTTTCGTCTAGAGATATGTCTGGAAGTCTAGCATTCCATTTTTTCTGAAATTTAAATGGTAAGGTAACTCACCCAGATCATTTTAAGTTTGTGCTGTATACACTTAACAGTTGTGCTACAAGTTCATCTGAAGAAGCTACTTATTGTTGAGAATGCTTTCTTTTCCTCTTTTCTTCTTGCTTTCTTGAACATTTTCATAGAAGTACAAATCTTGGATTTGCATGTCTTCTTTAGATTTGATTATTTCCTTGTTTACTGTCATTGTACATTCATGTGGATACAAAACTACGCAATTTATTCTTTTATGTTTAATTTTGATTATGTTGGTGTTATTGTTGTTTTTTGAAATACAGCTGCCATGTTGGTGTTTACTACAGTGGCAGTCCTACAGGCTCTTGTCTACTTAATTTTGATTTTTGTGTGCGTGTGTATGTGTCTCCAGTTTGGTTGCTGATTTCCTTTTCTCAATATTTCAGTATTTTGTATTATTCTTTTTATGGTTAATTTTACTGATTTTTCTCTCAATTTCCTTCTTTTTCCCCTATTTTTGCAGATCTCAAGGTGAGGCAAGATAGTTCTTAAACTTTGATTTGTGCTGATTCCTGTTGCAACATGGAATGGAAAACAGCATTTTTCACTAGTGTTAAGCTGCCTTAACATTGCAGGATTGTGCTATTAAACTTGTCTAGTTTGTTAGTTACTCCGGACTCATGGTTTCTTTGACATTCTTCCACTGCTGTGCCCTTTAGTTGGTTTCCTGCTATTCTTCAAGAGTAGTATATCTTCTTTGCGTTGAATCTCTCGACTGATTGTGTTCTCATACCAATTGCGATATGCACATATTCACATGTAGGAGCATATCATGATCCAATTTGTTGACTTAATGAGCCAGCACTGGTAGGGACAAGAGAACATCATGTTGTTAGAATATCTTACAGGTTACAATTAAAAAAAGTTTAGGCATTAATCAGCTGCTAGAGTTGTCTCCTATGGGCTTAACCGGGCAGTTTACTTGTATATATTATATCTTATATGTGTTAAATCCATATAACTGCTATATTGGTTTGTTCACATACTACTGTATCTGTGCATAATGCTTCATTCTTTTTTCTTTTGACAATAAGCAATTAGTAGTGACTTCAAGGGGGGATAAAGAATTTGAGGTGTTATTTAGGTTAAAAAAGGCACTAAAAAAATTTCCTAATCTAGAAAGCATTTCAACCAGGCTTCCTAATTTATGAAAAGACAGATGCTTTATTCACTTCTTCATTACCATTTAAACCTGCTGTGTTAAAATCTGCAGCGAAACCAGAAGTTTCAACAGTTGTCTATAAGGCTGGTGAATGCATGCAAGAACTGATAAAACTATGGAAAGAGTTTGAAGCGTCTGAAGATTATAAAAATGATGCTCGCAATGGTCCAACTCTGGAAATTCGGGTACCTGCTGAAAGTGTTACTGCCACTAATCGTCAAGTAAGTTTCTTTTTAACAATGAATATCTGCAACATTCTTTTTATTTAATTTTTCTGTGTTTGAAATGGCTATGTTAACGTTGTACATGTTTGTCTTTCCGTTTGATTTGTTTATCATATTTTTCTATTGCGTGGTGAAACTGATGGGAAAATGCTGCACCTTTTCTTTTCTCATGTCTGCTGGATGGTCTCTTCAAGGGTGTTTCTCTTAATAAAATGTTCTCCTGTAACGGTGATGGGTTTGTTGGAAATGTTCATGGTTGAATATGTGACCTATCAAAAGTCTCCTTGATCATATTAGTTAAGCTATGTTTTATTAAGGGCCCTAACATTTTATCACTTTCTAATTCCTAAATTTTGCTTAACATAAATAAAAAGCCTTAAATTTTTGTGGCCTTCAAAATATTGCTTGGTTAATCCTTGGCCTCATGTGCACGTGTCAAGATGGGACAAGAATGGGATGTGCATGGGAGTGTGACAAACATGGCTCCTTTTTTGATAAGCTTGATTTTGTTTAGAAAAAAACCCGAGCATGAGTGAGTGAGGCACTGTGCATACCATGACTGAGCTTGTTGCACTGATAAAGAGAGAGAGAATGCAGGAGGAAGAATGAGAGCAAACCAATAGACGTTATAGAAATAGAGACGTTGCTGTTTGATGGAGAAATAGCAACGGAACAACCTCCCATGCTTGATGCTTTTGCATATGCCCTAGCCTTAACTCCTTGACTCTTTTATTTCTCTTTCCATCCGCTGCCCCATCCCTAATTTTTTACTTCCCCCATTGTCGTTCACTATCCCTCCTTTATTTCTATGCATCCTTACTGTCCCACTTTTATTTCTCTACTTTGCACGTGGTTAACAATTGTCCACATCTGGTGAGACGCCTGGACACCTTGGTTACAAGAAAAAAATTGCCCACGTCATCCTTACTTTTACTATATATTTTTTTTTTTAAAATTAAAATTTGAAATCATAAAAAATGGTTCACCTCATTGAATGATTTAAATAAATAAATATTTTTGAGATAATTAATATTCACTATATAAATATTAGTCCAACATGTGGGCTGACTTAAGTTATATGCTTAGTAGTTTTTGGAGAGATCGATTGTTGGGGGAGTGTGCTCTCAGGAATAAGTTTCCCATTTTTTTTAGATTTGCTGTAAACGAAGAATCAACTGTGTTTGAGAATTATGATTTCTTGGGTGGAATTGTTGTATGGTCAGTAGTGTTCCGGAGAGCTCTAAGGGTTAGGGAAGCAGATCTCTATATTAAGTTGTTAGATCTTCTAAATGAGGCAAGTTTCTATTTTAAGGAAGTGGATATTAGATTTGTGATGGGGACCCGTCAGGTGAGTTTGAGTGAGTCAACACTAGAAATTTGCATAGGGGGACAACATCAACACATTTTCTAGACATCATTTGGAAAGGAAAATCCCTTCCAAAAGTACAATCTTTCTGTTGGTGTTCTTAAGGGTAGGGTGCTAACAAAATTTAATCTCTTTAGGAGGAGGGCAAAACTTGATGTGTTTTCTTTTTTGTAGTGAGACTCTTTACCCTAGCTAGGATCTCTCCTTTCTATGTAAGGGTAAGAACTCTCTTTTCAGGTAGGTTAATAAGTTAGTCAATGGGGTGGCTGGTTTCCTATCCAAAGTGGGGGTGGATTCCAATGAGGGTTTTGTGGGATATTTGTAATTTTTGGCGATTCTCTATCTATGTTACTGACTTCTGGTTTTACCTTTGGTTATTGATTCTCGTCCTTTTTGTAAAGGATTAGTATATATCTCTTATACTATACCTTGTACTTTTAATTAATACTCTTTTGAAATTTTCAAAAAAATTTCCTTAGTGTCAAATTTGGTCAAATGATAAAATTGTCCTTTTTAATTAGGATGACCTTATATACAATTATGTATACATATAAATAAATAAGTTGTGTCTTCGTCGTCCTCGTTCCCGTGTCCTAATATTTTGAATGTGGCATGTCCTTGCACCCTCCCATGTCCCATATTGGTTCCCATTGTTGTACCCAGGCATCATAGGTGATGAGGACATCATGGGATGCCAACAGAGAAGGATGCATCGGAATCTAGATCTTACCTCATTATGGTTGGACGATGAATTTCTACACAATCCCTACATATCCGACCATGGATAGAGGTAGATCCAATCATAGATAGTCTAGATAGTGCATAGAGCCGTGATTTGATTGCTTAGAAGGCCTGATCTGACTGTTCATTTCATTAGATCTGGTCTTGGGAGTTGTTTTGTCCGTAGGATCATGGATGGCTTGATCAAAGCCGTTTAGGTAATCCAACCAATCAGAGTGTCATAGTAGTTGATTTATGGAAGTTTATTTTGTTTTATTTGAGTATCAAACTTTATGGGATGTAATAAGTTATTTTGAATGACTTGTATTGTTCATACATGTGGCACACATGTCTGTGTCTCTAGTTTTTTTTTAATACCGAGGTGTCCAGGGTCTCTTAGAGCACCCGACTAGTCCTCGGGGTGCAAGCCTCCCTACCCACACTCATTGAGTAAAACTACGGGGAGGGCCCTTTTGGGTGGGATGAGATTCAAACTAAAGACTCCTGCTTCCTGAGGCGGGTTTTTAGCTAGCACACCAACCCCTTGGGGTTATGTCTCTAGGGTTTCTTAGGTTTTTATTTTTACCTTTTTTATAAATACTTGTAAACACTCATTATTTCACAATTGAATACAAGTGAAGAAATTTTCTGCATACTCTTTTGAGAAGAGTGGTGGTGTGACTCCATCTCTCCTTTGGTGTGACTCGAAGGAAATCAGGTGCTTTCTATTTTTTATCCTCTTATCTCTTCTTTTTTTTTTCTTATTCTCCTTTACTTTCTTCTCCAACTTTTCCTCATTTTTTCTGCATTTTTGGAACCCTAAACAGCCCAGAAATCTCAAATAAAACCAAATCTAACCAAACCAGTCCTAGATCTAGACTTTGCAAGCCGTCACGACCCGAACCCCACTTGGCTGTGTGACCGTACATGCATGCTCTGTTTTGTTCTTTTTTGCATTATACTGCTTCTTGTTTTGGTTCTCTACCCTGTAGCCAACTTTTTTTGCGCAGAAAACCTCCCAAGCAACCCCTTTCTTCGACTTATTTCAAGAGTTTTTGGCTTTGGATTCAAGTAGGACTAGATTTTTCATTGAGAATCTGTACTTTTTCACTTGTGTGGGGAATTTTAGACATCTTGAGTATAACTTTAGAATATTTGGAGGCCCTAATCTAGATTTATGTTTACTTCTAGGGTTTAATATACTTGTGTGCTATGGATCTCTTAAGTGCTTTTGATTTTGTGATGTTATTTGCTTAAGATTTTGTTTTAATCATTGATTACGTAATACTGACTTCTTAAATCAGCGTTTTCATTGCATATTGTGAGCATATACCAGTAGTTATTATTCAAATTTTCTTTTTTCCTTCTTTACATTCTTGGATCTAGGGTTTGAATGCCATAACTCCATTTTAGGGCACACTTCACTTATGTTCGCACCAATAGGTGAATCCAATTACTGTGATTTTGTGGCTTTATATTCAAGCGAAGACTTTTTCAATGGTGGGCCTCAACTAGGGGTGCACAACATATTGTTGCATTCTCAAGTGCATGAGGAATGATCTCTCATTTCTTAATTAGTATGTTTTGGAGGTTTTTTTCTAGAAAGAAATAACAATATATTGCTATTTCAACCCTGCATGGGGTAGCTAAACTGGTAAACACTTTGTCTCAGGAAGTAGAGGTCCCAGATTTGAGTCCTGTAATAACATGGTGTGCCCATAGCTTGTGGGGGGCTGTGTGCATTCGGAGTTTTACCTAACACTCGTACTTAGGGAGAGGTGGGGGTTTTGGGGTTCTTCGTTGTAAAAAAGAATATACATATACATATACATATACATATACATATATTGCTATTTCAATCCAAAAAAGAGAAAAGATTATGATCAATGATTAGTGCTTCCATCCATGAGCTTGATTAAAGATATGTTCTTAATTAGCGTGTGTAGAGTTATCCGACTAGAAAGAAATAGCAAGATATATATTTTCTGAAGTGGGAAAGTAACAATATGTCAACCTTTAAAAAAAAAAGGAAAAAAAAGGCAACAATGTGATCAATGATTTAGTATTCTTATCCATAGATTGATTAAAGGGGGCTACTCTTTGTTTATATATATAAAGAGAGATTTGAGGTGATTGTCAATAAATCTCGACTATTTGCTTATTACACGGTTGTGATTTGTTTCCATGTTAACAAGCTAAGAGATAGGAAAAGTTCGTTCTAAAATAGCTAAAGGAATATAAAAATGGATTTGAAGAGTTGATTTGGTTAATTTGAAGGATTTGGCATATCCTTATTATATTAGTATTAAAAAATAAGGAAATTTGTGTAAAAAACACAAAAAAAATAGAAAAGGAGATTTTAAGATAGGATTTGGTCCAACCTTACCGTATTATTATCTAAAGATAGAAGAAATTTGTGCAAAAATTGACTCAAAAATAGAAAAAAAGATTTTTTATAATTAAATTTGGTAATTTTAAGGATTTGACATAGATCTTTTGTATTAGACTATTAGTATTTAAAAATATAAAAATTTGTGTGAAAATTTGTGATGTGGTGAAAGAGTTTTTACTAGAAAATTTTGACCCATATGAAGCGCACGCTTCTCGCTAGGTTCTATAATATGGTAGATGGACCTACAATGCTACTCGAAGTTGATTGTTGGGTGATGAAAGAAAATTGTAAAAAAGAAAAAAATGATGGCAAATAGATGCGTATCTTAAGATGGATATGTGGTGTAGCCGTGTAGCCATATATGGTGAATTATAAATGAGTATGCAAGAGGAAGCCGAAAACATTGTTGATAGACTTGTAATGCCATATGAAGTTGATTGTTGGGTGACAAAGAAAAAAGTAGATAAAATGATGGCAAAAAGATGCGTATCTTAAGATGGATCTATGGTGTAGCAATAAAAGAATTATAAATGAGTGTGTAGGTGGAAGCCTAAATCATTGTTGACACAATGCATATCTTATGATTTGTACAAAATATGGTAAAAGGAATGATTCATATTGATTACAAGTCTTATGATTCCTATGAAAAGTATGGGCTCTTTGGAATGTGAAAGCATGAAGCTTGGGGTTTTGTTGGTTTTTAGTGCTTGAGTTGTTGGGCATTAAGATGTTTGTTAATTTGGAGACTTTTTTGTTTATTGTTGACTTTTAAGCATTAATTAGAATTTGTAGTAGGATTTTACTTTTGGAAGTTGGAATATTAAATTTGATCTCCAATGAAATAGTTATATAATTTTCACTTAATATTGGAGAATTGCTTATTACTTTTTTTCGTGGACTCGTATTATTAGTTTTTAGATATCTTTTATATTTTTCATTATTATAAGATTTTGAGGGAGCTCACTTGTGAATCTTACTGTTGTACGGCTTGCGACACATGATTTGTGATTTAAGAGATATTATGATACAATTTGGTTTTGATTGAAAAATGTCGACTTATCTGTAGGTGGGGATGAATTATAGTAATTGTTGTAATCCAAGGCATAAATAGAGACAAGGGTTATCTTTCTAAATAGAAACTTTCTTAAAAGGCCCAATGCAGAAATAAAAAATCTGTTTTGACATAAAATTGATATATTTGTACATCTCTGACTCATATTTGTGAGATGATAAAATATGAGAAACCTATACCAAGAATTGGTTCAAGAAGGAGTTGGCATATTGCTTCACGTAAGAATGCACGTAGAATACTAAAAGAAGTTATTCATGTTCAAGTGAGTTTCGACAAATTACAGATGTAACAGGTCAAGTGGTTTCTTGGTCCCCTATAGGTACTTGTGGATAGTGGCCAGCTTTTTCCTTTCAGTTTTGCTTATCCGATAGTGGCTTTTGAGACTCATAGTGCATAGCATAGCATAGCTTCCAAGTGTCACCTGTATTGAACTCGACAACTGCATTAAACTGTCACTAATTCATGTTAGCTTATTTTCTATTCACGTCCTTGTAGGAAGTTGGAATTTGGAATTGCATTTACTTTTTTTTTTTTCCAACTATTTTTTTTTTTTAATAAAATCTTGGCAGTCTTTGTTTTTGTTTTTCCCCTCTTTTCTTTTTCTCCCAGAATGTTTTGTGGCTGTAATAGGGAGCACCTTCCTACTGTGGTATGGGTTTGTATTTTTTAAAAAAATGGGAGTTACAACCTGAAAAACTTCTACATTTCTACCAATTGAGTTAAATGCTCTTGAACTCAGGAAGGAGTTTTATAATGTTTATAGATGCTTCCTTCCAGAAGTGTAATTGGCTTGGACTTGGTGTCTCGTTTTTCTGCCTTCCATTTGTTGGTTTATGTACTACTCACCTGATTTGCATTGTGTTCAAATATTAACCTCGATCTTTATAAGGGGGGACATTGTCATGATCAAAAACATAAAAAAGAGGGGATATTAACAAGGCAGGGTTGTGATTTAGATGCATTATGTGCAGGTCAGAGGTGGACAGCTATGGGGAACAGACATTTACACAGTTGATTCAGATCTAGTTGCTGGTATGCAATTCTATATAGAAGTGTGGTATTTAATGGAGTAATTTATAATTTCCTCGGATTCCTTCCTTCAAGGTTGTACAACACACTAGGTTGCTAACCTCTTTTACTAGTGAATTTCTCTTGGGTTTTCCTTTGCAGTTCTCATGCATACTGGTTACTGCCGGCCAACAGCATCCCCTCCTCCTCCAGCCATCCTAGAATTACGTGCAACAATACGAGTCCTACCTCCACAAGATTGTAAGTTTAATCTTTGCAGATGTTATCAGATTTGCATTGAATGCTTACAAGAGGAAGCTTATTAGCTTACGCAAAGAATGTAATAATTATTCCCATTTTTGAAGTTTGAGTAAATCAAATTTTTGGGGGCATTACATGGGCAATCGGCCGTCAAATTGTTTGCCAAAACCAAACACGGGTTCTACTGATACAGTGGGAACATACAATTCAAACAGCCCAAAAAATCAACTCAAGAAAAGGAAACAGCCCTAGTCGGGGCCTGAGAAAATGGAAAAACCACCTGGAAAGAGATCGAAACCAAGTTACATAAATCTAAAAAATCTAGTGTCCAGCGGAGACACCCTCTTTGGCAAGCTTATCTGCTCTATCATTAGCAGATCTTAAAATTGTACTCAGCTGAAATTGCCTTCTTTTGATAGTGGATCTGATCTTCTCTATGACATCTAAGTGGACCCAAGGAAAGTCACTACCTTCAATCCATTGGATCAAGTAACCGACCTGATAATCTTTTATCCTATAATCTTTTGGATGAACAATATTCTTTTAGATTTGACTATGATTGAGTTTCCATCTATATATTTAATAAAGAGACATCAATATTAGAGTTATCATCATAGAAGCCTAAAATGAGAAGGCATAACCCCCCAACCCGTTGCCCCCTCCCACCTGAAAGAAGAAGAAGCCTTTGAGACACCAACACTTCTAAATCTCCATGCTGGGCCCACCTATGGTCATGGTTTGGTTGGATGGAAAATCTATATTTGGATGACCTATCGAAAGCCAGCTTGGTGGAGCCCTATATTGCACAAACTCTTCAACTGTAGGCGACATGTTAGTGTTAGAGACTTCACTTCTATGTATAAAACCTGCCAACACTTCTAATGGAATAAAATGCTTCAAATATATTTCAACTCATGAGGGGCATCTCCTAGTTAGAGCTTCATGCTGGGTCCGCCTATGGTCATGGTTTGATTGGATGGAAAATCTAGATTTGGATATGATGGCTACTAAAAACACCAGCTTCGTGGAGCCCTATATTGCATAGTCATTTCTATGTAGGCAACATTTTAGTGTTAGAGACTTCATTTTTATGTTTAAAACCCGTCTCCCTGCCGTTGTCCTTACTGTTTTTGGGCATTATAGGTGGAGCCTATGAATATGGTTTTTATGAGCCCAAATGTTATATAGTAGATAATAGTGTGA
Organism: Chimonanthus salicifolius; assembly: GCA_013350335.1. Classification (NCBI taxonomy): domain Eukaryota; kingdom Viridiplantae; phylum Streptophyta; class Magnoliopsida; order Laurales; family Calycanthaceae; genus Chimonanthus; species Chimonanthus salicifolius. The sequence goes on along the minus strand of CM023542.1, from coordinate 45,700,467 downwards.
TCGTAAGTTTAATCTGGTGGTGCATGGAACTCTAAGTGTGGGATCCAATTCATTTGGTGTGGTTGTTTGGGGGGTGGGGTCGTGTTGGTTTACAAATAGGACTCTGGGCTCCAATTAGATGTTCTCATAGTGTGTACCTTAATGGCATTCCCAGCTGAACATTTATATAGGCAACATATTGTGCATGTGTTTCCCTAAAAAAATATTTTGCATGTGCATGTGTGCACCATGCTGTTGTGAACTGAAGTTTACATGAGGATGCATTTCTGCTATGATTAGTTGTAAAGTATTGGCATATTGCCATGATGGGCTTTCAATGGTTGCTATGCTTTGACACTTTGAACCCATGTTCGATGTTAATGTGTAGTCACATCCAAATTGCTTGGTTTTGACATGTCCTTAATGAGATGGTTTGGCAAATCCACTTTGATGAGCAAAGAGAATCAGAACTGAAGTTAGAATACCCATTCCCCCAGGTGTAACCTGATGTATGGCTGGTTGGGGGTGATCATTGCTTCATTTCTGTTAGTGTGTCGAACTTATGAAAACTGGATGTGCTTTAGATTCTGCAGCAGCATGGTTGAACTGATATTCTACTTTATGATATAGTAATAGTCTGCATTGTTTTGCTAAAAACCACTGTTTGGCCATATCACTTCCTTTACTGGGAAACAGCTTCATTATTATGTCGTGCATGCCATACAGTGGATTGGGTGGTTGAAGGCTGATCCTTTTGTTACACCACACATATTTGTGATTGTGTGAGAATCAGAGATTTATTGATAGTTGCTTGTATTTTACACTTTCAACTTCATTTGCTTGTGCAGGTTACACTTCAACATTGAGAAACAATGTTCGTTCCCGTGCGTGGGGAGCTGCAATTGGTTGTAGCTATCGTGTTGAACGCTGTTGCATTGTGAAGGTAATGAGCATCCATTTTTTTTTTTTTAACTTCGACAGTTGAACTATTTTAACATGTTTGTGCTTTACTAACTTTACATATTTAGTTAGAGTTCGTTCCATGTTAATTTATTCACTGTGAAATGGTTGGCAACTCTGTTTGTCATACATAGCAGTAATAGGCTTTAGTCTTTCCAGCTCATATCTCAGTATTATTTACGTTGAAAGTGGCTTCCTTGTTATCATGGTTGGCTCTTTTAGCTAATTTATTGTTGTTCTGCAGAAAGGGGGTGGAACTATTGATCTTGAGCCTTGTTTGACACATACATCTGCAGTGGAGCCTACTCTTGCTCCAGTGGCTGTTGAGCGGACAATGACAACAAGGGCTGCAGCTTCGGTATTTCCCAACATTTTTTTTTTTAATATTGTTCTTCAGTTTTTTAGTTGCATTATTGAGATTTCAGAGAAACAACCGGATTGTGGCTACAAATGATTTTGCTATGATCTGTTGTGGACAATAATAATAGGAAAAAGGTGAAGGAGAAGAATTCTTTCTTTGTATTGTATTGAATGTATAAAACCGAAGGAGATTACAAGTATAATTAATACACAAGGAGCTAATCAAGGTGGTGGATTTTGGAAAGAAATAAAATAATGGAATTACAATCAATCATACATAATAGAGTTGGTTTTCCAGAATTAGAAGATTCTAGTCAACTATGGTGCATAGATGGGTCCCACAACAACAGAAGTGGGTCCCACAACACTCCCCTTCAAGTTTGTACAAAGATATCCAGTAAACCTAGCTTGCTAACAACCCAATTGAGTTGATTCCGATGAACTTCCTTTGTCAGCATCTCCTCAACTTGATCTTTAGATTGCTAGTAAGGGGTAAAGAGCCGACCTTTATAAATATGCTGGCTAGGCGTGAAACTTGGGTCGGGTTTTATTATTCTGTGAGGTCTTGGTTCTACTCCTTTTGTTAGCCTCATGGTTGTGTTCTGGTTCCTGTTAAGTGCTTTGGATTTTTTGGCATGGTGAATTGTTTGGCTGTATTATTTGTGGATTTACCCCCAATCAATAAAATGGTAATCTTTCAACCATAAATAGAATAATTTTCTGGATTTTTTTTATGAGAACTGATGGTATTTTTTCTGTAGAATGCACTGCGACACAGAGGTTCGTACGTGAAGTAACAATACAGTACAACCTATGCAATGAGCCATGGTATGCTTTCAATATCTCTTGGTTACTTTTTATTTTATTTTTACGTTTGTTTTGATGTTATGATGGGTTCAATAACCTAAAGAGTATAATAAATATAGTCCCTGTTAGTATGAGTAATAGTGGCTCCATCTTGAAGTGGTGGGGACTTGGTATTCATATGTATGATTTAGAATGTATTCGTTTGCTTGATGCTTCCATTCAGTTATTTTTAATGATGCATCTTTATGTGTCTTATTTGTTGCATTAGCTAATGTTGTTTTAAGAGTGTAAAGTGAATTTATGTGGTGGTTTGGCAAAGTTCAGTTTGGTGTTTGTCACTCCCCTATCTATCATGTCTTTCCTTATCCCTTCCCTCTGTGTCTTCAGTGGTCTAGCTCATCTCCTAGTGTCTACTATTTCTTAACTTTCAACTCTGTGTATTGTAGCTACTTTTGGTCTTCTACTTATATGCCCAAAGCACCTCAAACTAGTTTCCCTCATTTTGTCCTCAAGAGGTGCTATTTTTAAACTGCCCCTAATTGAGTCATTTCAAACTCTTTCAGAGATAAACCACTCATCTACTGTAGCATAAGCATCTCAATTACCTCTATTTATTTGTCTTTTCTTTATTGCCAACACTTTGCACCATATAACATTACTGGTCTGATAACCATTTTATAGAATCGTCACCTTAAGTGATTTGGGACTTGCACAGGAATACACTTGCTCAACAACAAAAACAACATGCCAATTGTACAATCCCAGCACTTCTTTCAATAAATGGATCGTTTTGAGTTCTGACTGCATTTAAATATGGACAGTAAGATGTGTTTTAGACTATTTTACCCTATATGGATGTGGATTGCTGGGGTACAATACTCCATATATATTGAAAATTGTTCCATGTGTGTATATTTGTGCCAAACTTGTGGAACATCTGTTTAATGAGATGTTGTTTCTTCTTTC